>ML675626.1:5705188-5793991 GCA_007922155.1 Mesoclemmys tuberculata
CCCCGGGCACAGCGCCCCAGCCCCGCCCCTGAGCAGAGCAGCTGGGGCCCGAGTGTGCAGGGAGCATGGCTTGGCAGGCTGGGGACGGGCCGCACCCCGCTCCCACCAGTATCCCCACTGGAAGGGAGCACAGGCCCTTCGCTCTACCCAGCTCCTGCATTTCAGCTCTCCTTGCCACACTCAGCCTCAAAAGCGACGAGCCAGTTTCCCTCGCGAGGGGATCATGCTTGGCGTTCGGGGGTCCCCGCAAGGAGCGGGGTAGCTGGAGGTCTCCTCGGCGGGAGTGCTGCGCACTGTCCCTAGCGAGCACCCTCCAGCTGCTTTTCTAGCCATCACAGCACCCCTGGAGGAGGCAACTTTGCACTTGAACCTATTCGGGTTTGGGCCCGGCGCGGGTACCCTTGGCGCAAGCCAGGTGGCAATCCCGCACCGCTTCGTGGACACCAGCCCCCCGCTGCTTGCTAAGGCAGGGCCCTGTGAGAGCCAGAACTCAGCCAGCCTGGATCGTTACAGCCTCCTGCACCTTGTCTGCACCGGGCAGGACTTCCCCGGCGGCTGGTCCCTTCACACGTCCTGCTCTCACCTGGCGGAACGAAAACGCCTTCCTCCGCAGCCCCATCACGGGGGCACTGGAGACGCATGGGGCCAGGCTGCTGCCACCTGATGCTCCCCTTGGCCCTCCCGGCACCAGGTGCTGACCATGTCAAGCAAAGGCTATTCTCCACCCTCAGTCTGCTAGTCCTACAGCCCCAGGTTGCTGGCTCTTCCTCGGCCAGAGACAGCCCAAGGCTCCTGCCCCCCAGGTCTCCTCCGGAATGAGGCCACATGAGTCCAGGTCCATGCTAAAGAGGACCAGGAACCCTTTGGCGCTTGCAGATGCCCTAGTTAGGGGCCGGGGCATCAAGGAGCAGCACACGCCATTTCCTGCCTTCCAGGCCCACAGCCTTTCCAGCTGGGACAGCAAGACCCCGGCTGGGGAACTGAACTCACGTCTAGGCAGGGCAAAGTGCCCTAGCAGGCTGAAGCCTGCGCCAGCTCGATGCCCGTGTGGACGGTGCCTCCCTGGACTGGGATGAGCGCGGTCACATTTTCCGGCACTGGGCCCCCGCACTGGCAGGGAATGGCTGCGACTCTAGGGCACTGCAGGGGGTGCCATGAAGCCTCCGGCGGCTGGGCTTCCTCGCGGCCATTCACTGGAGTGGGGACCAGATGCACGTTGCTCGCGGTACAGGAGAAGGGGTGGGTCGGCTTCTCCCCCACCCCAGCTCACAGAGGACGAGCTGCCCTGCGCAGCCTGCCTGGACTGCTGCTGTTGGACGTAAAGGGCAGATGTGCCCGGCTGTAGGGAGAGCATGAGAGACACTTGGCAGCCGTGGGCCTGCTCTGCTCATTGAAGGCTGGCGTGGTTTTTCCTCCCCATTTTCGGCTAGGAGGGTGGGAACTCACTTGCCCAAGGTCCCAGCACAACCCGGGCTTGCCGGCTCCCGCTCAGGCGGTTGATGCCCCAGGGCTCCAGGCCTGAGCACCTGGACACTATCTGCTGAGTCCTAGGCATCAGGTGTTTCCATGCCCTGCCTTGGCTCCAGCAGACCCAGGGCCCAGCTCGGGCAGGCACCAAACCAGTGGGAAACTGGCTCCTAAGCCGCAGCGAGAGGTGGCCGCCCTGCTGCGCCTGCTCTGCTCCAGCCTGCAACCAAACCAGGCAGCTCCTGCTGAGAGCAAGGACCTGGGGTCATCCTCTGTAATTGGCTCACCTAACCAAGAGAGAGCGGGAGGAGCGGCCAAGAGCAGCAACTGAATGCTCCCAGACCTGCCACTCCCAGCCGGAGAGGGAATGGGGAAGGCGTTTCGCTACTGCGGGGTCTGCTGGCCCGGCTGAGGTCAGCAGGCTGGATCTAGGGGGAGATCACAGCTGCTGCAGGGCCTGCCATGCCAGCCAGAGGTGCTCCCGAGCCCGCGCTGTCCCCCTCGGAGCCAGCGTTCACCTTGCACAGACTCCTCTCACCCCAGAGGCGCTGAGAGCCCGTTAAGGGGGAGGCCATAAAAGCCCATGCGATGGCGTCCTCGGGGAACCACGGCTCAGCGGCGGAGCTGAGGCAGACGGAGCCAGCAGAGTAATTCTCAGCAGAGCTGGGCCCTAGGGAGAGGAGATGGGCTCTCCCCCCCTTCCACGTCACATCACGGAAAGGCCAGAGGCTGTGTCGGCACCAGTCCGTTGGGGGCCCTGAGCAGGAATATTTCCCCGCCCCCAACACTAAACCTGGTCTTATTATAAAAAGTGAATGGGGCCCCCTTGAGCCAGTGTTTAATTTGTAATGAAAGAGGTGCCAGGGCCCAAACACCAGCCCCCCAGAACCGACAGTGACCTGTTAGCATCTCCCTGTTTCCGTAGCCTTGCAGGAGTGAGCCAGGCCATGGTGCTCAGGGGGATCAGAGGAGCAATGGACTCAGAGTCGAGCGGCAGCAGGGCCTCCTCCCTCCTCCATCTCCTCTCTGCAGGAGCCGACCCACAACCAGTCCGTGCGGGAAGCCCAGGCTGAGGGGGCGGCTGGCGAGAGTCACGATTCATCCAGGATTATTTTGATGACAGTGACGTTTAGAGACCCCAGCCGAGGTCAGGGCTCTGCTGCGCCAGGTGCTGTCCGTGCACATAGAAGACGACGGACCAGGCCCCAACTAAAGTAGACGAGAGAGAGAGGGCAGGAGGAAACTGCATTAGGCCCTCGGATTGCTGGGGAGACAAAGCGACTTGCCACAGGAGCCTGTGTTACAGCCAGGAACCGAACCTAGGACTCCTGCGTCCCAAGCAAGCTCCTTAACCACAAGATCAAGCCGCAAGAGGCAATTAACCCTAACCCCACTGGCTGGCTCGTGCCGCCCTCTCCCCACCACCTTTGAGTGTCATTTGGCTTCTGAGCCAGCAACTGTGTCCACATATGTGTGTCCAGCCTCCCCGGCCGCGACCTAGGCTGCTGGGAACTGCTTCATGGACACAAGCAAAACCCAGGGCCTACTTTAAGCCCTAATGAAATGCAGCCATCCCTGGGGTGGCGCGCACGTACTTGGCACAGCCAGGTCAGGCCTGCGTCTGGTTGGCGCGACCGGGCATTTTCCTAGGCAGACGGCCTGAGCACCTTGGCATTTGGCACGAACCCTGCAGTTGGTGCCCCAGCGGAGCTGTAATCACGGCACACGCAGGGCAGGGCCTTGGCCCTACAGCTCATGCAAAACGCTTTGAGGTAGGGGCTTCAGTTCAGCACGGACAGAGTGGAATGCACCCCTATGCAATCAGCAGCGCTGCCCAGCCAGCCGCACCCCCCTCGGGCACCATGCTGGGGCATCCACTTTGCACTGACTCTTCCCCCCTACAGGCCCCCCCCACGCTCCCAGAGCCCTGGAGCTCCCCACTGAGGGCCCGCCTGCAGCTGGGCCCAGCACAGCCAGTCTGGTACACAAGGAGCCTAATTAGCCCTCGTTAGGGTGCCCCGCGTCCCCCCCTGCCAAGCTCAGCCAGGTCCTGGAGAAAGCGCGTAGCCCAGCTGAGGTTCAGGTTCCCTCGGCAGCCCTGCCCCACGCCGCACGCACCTGCTGACCCGGCAGAGACAGAAATAGCACCAGGGAAAAACTGAGCAAAAAGCGGACAAAGCAGCAAGAACGAAGGAGAGAAGAGGGGATGGGTGCACAGAGGAACCCCTGTGATGGGGGGGGGGAGGCAGAGGGGCAGGAAGCAGAGTGGGGGCCGCGAAGGCAGACGTACTTTATTAATGGAAAATTACGTGCAATGGCAATGGTTTAGAGCCAAGCACCAGCCCCCCCCAATGCAGCTCCTTGGTTGCCTGTACACCCCGCCCCCATTCAGCAGGGAGCTCACACGTGCGGGACTTGGCTGACACGCTTAAAGCTAAGCGTCTGCTTAAGTACCCGGCTGACTGGGGGGGGGGACGCCTTGGGGCTGCTGAGCACCTGCCACATCCATTGGCTTCTTAGTCACTGGAATTATTATTCCAGATCCTTCTGCAGCGGGCACTTTGAAACGCTTCCTTCAGCTTTCACCTTCATCAGCAGGTGCGGCCCCGCCCCACGGTGCTAGGCGCTGTACCTCCTGGACGCCGTTCGCAGCTCCTCCAAAACGCACCCTGGCTAAGCCGGCTGCAGAGGGTGGGAGGCTGTGGGGGAGACGGGGGAGACACAAGAAACAAATCCCCATGGGGATCCCCCGGACCTCCTGCTCATTGGCACCCCTGGGGGTTGTGTGTGTGTCACACCAGAACCAAACCCTGCTCTGCCTCACCGCACACTGGGGGAGTGTGGGAAAGGACCTGGGCAGTGGTGTACCAAGGGAAGGTGGGGGGGGCCAGGGCCTCGGGTGCTGGCCTGTGCGGGGTGCAGGGTTGGCCCCTTACGATGGGTGGGGGGGTGCAGGAGGCTGGGGGGCAGCTGCTTCCACTCCTGCACCCCCACCGTGTGTTGCAAAGGGCCGCTCCCCCCCAGCTCCCCTCCCAGGCAGATGGGTGCACCCTGTCCTGTGCTGGGAGGCACAGGACAGAGTAGTTTCTTCCAGGCGCCTGGAGCTTGCTGACGAGAGGCGTGTTGGGGAAGCTGGGACTCCCATCCCCTCCTGGCTGCATCTGAGGAGCTAAGCACCGTGGGGCCATTCCTGAGCACAGTTGCTTATGAGTTCAGGCGAGCTGTTGTCAGCTTTTCCCACGCTGCTCAGCAGCCCCTAGGAGCTTCCCTGCACCGGCACTGCATGCCCGTACACCACGCTCGCCGCAGCATGCGCTGGCCGCACTGGAGAGGGGGGACAATGGGGGGGGCAATCCCATTCTTCCCTCTCCAGACTGGCCATCCAGGGGAGATGGGCAGGGCTAAAACCTGGGTTTCCTACACCTTGCATAAAATGGTGCGTCCGTCCCCTCCCGCCCAGCCCAGTACTGTGCCTGGAAGGCAGGGCGCAGAGCCTTCTAACGGCGCGGTTCTCCTCTGTCCTCTCACCAGCTGCATTCACAAGCCCTGGCTGCTGCATTTTTCCTAGGCCTTTGCCACGTGACGGGCGCACGCCAGGGACAGCTTTATTGCTTTATGGTTTACAGCATGCAGCAGCGGGCAAATGCTGCTCTCACCACAACCCTTGCGTAGGGAGCTGGTCCTGGGCCAGGGAAACATCTCAAGCTGCTGCATGGACCCACATCTGCCTCTATCCCTCACACATGCCTGCCAGCAACTAGGGGTGCTGGAAATGCTGAGGCGTGGGAAGGCCACAGCCCTGTCCATGTTGCCCACTCCTCTCTGACACCCCAAAACTTCACAAGTCACCGTGCTGCACCCCCATAGCCATGCAGAACTTCACAGCGATCACTGGGGCTAAGTGCAGACCCTCCTCCTTCTCCAGCCATGGGCACCTGAGGGAGAGGGGAATCTCCTCTTGGGATTATCAGTGGAGGGCCTATGACATGCAGGCAGTAGAAGGCAATGGTGCGCACACTAGTCCAAAGGCCAGCGGCTGCTGCAGTCTCTGAGCACTTCTCTCTCCTGTCAGGGAATTTATGCTCATTTCATAGATACAGAAACAGATGCAGGGAAGTCCTAAGGGACTTGCCCAAGGTCACCAGGGCAGTCTATGGCAGAGTAGGGAATTGACCCAGGTCACCAGAGTGGCAGCCCAGTGCACTAACCCCTAGACCAGCCTGCCCCTACAGCCATAGGCCGAGTGCCTGACACTTTCAAACCTGACCTTCTGGAAGGGCCTTTAATTGCCCTTTACACGTTCCCCCATCTCCAGCCTGCTCTGCGCCATGTCCGGGTGGGAGCTGGCCATGCCTCGCCCTCTCTGCTGGAGACGCTGCTGTCCCCTCGCATTGCTTCCGCCTCCAGAGAGCTCACTGAGCGTGCGCTGCTCGCTGTGCCGCGGGACCAGCACTGAGCCCCGACCCCTGGCGGCGCGAAGCGCAGCAGGGGTACCGCCAGCAAGCCCCAGAGCCGGCCCCCTGCCATGGCACGGCCGGGTGAAAGGGCCCTGACTGCTAGCACTGATGGGTAAGGCAGCCCCGGTGCCAGGGACTCTCTAGCTGACCTGGGCACCACATAGGACACGCTGTCACTGACGCCCCCCCGGGGGTGGTGCCTTGCTGGACACGAGCCCCTGGCTCCCCTGGGCTGCACGCTTACTCGCTCCCTCACGGCCCGGTGGCGCACGCCCTTCCGCCGGCCGCGGGCTGCCACACTGGTCAGGGGAGCCCAGGTGCCTCCCTGGGGCCTGGCTGCTGGTGCGGCTTTGAAAGCTGCACCCGCCCTGCCTCCTGGAGCCGCAGAAGGGACAGCTGGGCAGGACTGAGGGGCACTGGCAGAGCCATGCGGGCAGCCTGCACCGGCCCTGGCTGTGGCTCTCTGGCCCCCCCTTGATTTCCACAGGAAGGGGCTGCCTGCCGGCCGGGAAAAGCAATAGGTGCCCTGCCTGGCCCTTGCAGCCTGGCCATGGAGACAGCTGTGGCCAGGCCTGCCGGGGAACGGAGACCAGCGGCCGAGGGAGAGAGCAGACCAGGTGCCTGGCACATCTGCAGGGGGAGATGTAACGGACTCGGCCCTCATCGGCATCTGGTTTAGAGCTGGCAGCAGCAATGGTGGGAGAGGGGCGGGGCTGCCGTCAGAGGGGCAGATTGCAGGGAAACCTGCATAACCCATAACCCGGTCAGCGAGACAGGATGGTACACGCATCAGTGGGCCCTTCCAACAGTCGCACTTCTCCCCACTGAGTGCACACACATTGCACCCTGCGCTCCCCCCCGGCTGTGCACACATTGCACGCTGCGCTCCCCCCCGGCTGTGCACACATTACACCCTGCGCTCCCCCCGGGCTGTGCACACACATTGCACCCTGCGCTCCCCCCGGGCTGTGCACACACATTGCACCCTGCGCTCCCCCCGGGCTGTGCACACACATTGCACCCTGCGCTCCCCCCGTGCTGTGCACACATTGCACGCTGCACCCCTCCCTGCACTGGGTGCATGTGCCCATCCCCTCCCTGCTGAGCTCCTGCTTATGCTGCACAAGACAAACATCACTCCCCGATTTCCCTAATCTCTCTCTGTTGTGCTGTAGGCCATGGGGTGGGAGGAGGAAGGATTTCCCCAGCTGCTCTGCTGGAAGTCCAGGGGGAAATACACTGCAGGCCCTGCAATCCCTCCAATGAGGGGGGAGGCAGCTGTGACCATCTGTCGCAGGGCCGTGGGGTCCTCCCCTCGAGACTGGACTGGACATCTAGAGCAGATTCCCAGGCAAGGGCCCACAAAATGCGTCTCCAAGGGCCTAGCCCGGATCTGAGCACACCCCAGCCAGCCCTACCTGCTGGTCTCTGCTGAACACGCTGTCCAGGGAGCAGCCCCGGCCCCTGGATGCTGACCCAGGCAGCGGAGGAGCGAGCAGGAAGGGCAGCGGACCAGCCCCCATGCTCACTGGCGGGACCAGCCTTCCCTCGACGGGCTCTGCTTTGGCGCCCTGAGGAAAGGGGACACGCACTGGCCCCAGCAGCTGTTCCCCAGCCGGCAGGCGCTGAGGTGTCATGCGGCTGGCCAGCCTCCGGGACAGCCCCGCACAGCGACCCCGCGGCCACTCAGCAAGAACCAGACGAGCAGGAGCAGCTCAGGGTGACAGAACGGGGCTTCCTCACCCAGCATCTCCAGGGGCCACCCCGCCCGATGAGCCACCAAAGCAGCCGGGCTCAGCAAAACCAGCCCCCCCGGCAGCTCATCCTCCGCACCCACAAAGCCGGCTGCCGCGAGGTGCCGCAGCAAACGGAACGGCAGCCACATACAGGAAGTCACCTTTGCCCCATCCACCCGGGGAATCAGGCCCCCAGCCTCATCTGACACAAGGCGAAAGCGAGGTGCAGAGAGATTAAATGACTTGCCCGAGGTGTCACTGCATGTCAGTGGCAGAGCTGGGCCCCCGGGGCCGCACCCTGCGCTGACCACTAGACCACGCTCTCCCTCTCACCAAACGGTGAGCAACCCTCCTGATGAGGCTGCAGTGGGACCGCCAGACTCCCTGCTCCCGGCCGAGCCAGTCAGCACTGTCACGCCAGCTGCTAATATTAATAGCAATTAGTCCTATTGATTGTGATACGTGGAGAGAGACAAGGTCAGTCAAGGAGCAGCGGCTGGGAGCTGAAGCCAGACTAATTCGACTGGGAAATAAGGCACGGGGCGGGACGGGGATTAACCACTGGCACAAACTACCCTGGAGAGCACGTCTTCAAACCACGAGCAGAGGCCTTTCTGCAGCCACGTCACAGGGCTCACCGGGAAGGTCACTGGGGGAAACGGAGCGGCCTGGTTACGCAGGGGGTCGGACTGGGGGATCTCTTTGGCCTTAAACTCCTGGGCTGTAGGAATCGTGAGTGGCACAGACACGAGCTGCATCAGGCCACCCACCCACCTGCAGTCCAGGATCACATGACGTGCACGTCACCAGCGCTCACGCCATCCCTAGCGGGTTGGACGGTAACTGCCTTATTGACTCGGTCCCCCCACGGAGGTTCCCAGTGCGACGCACCCCTTTGTCAGTCCACAAGCGCTCCCGCGGCTCTGTTACATGGGAAGGGGAAAGGGGCTTTCTTCTGTCTTCATTCCTCTCTCCCCACTCACCCTCTTCAGTGCTGCACGGCCCCCGCCCCCACTCACACCCACCGACCCAGATCGCTGCCCCAGCCCGGACACAGAGCGGCCATCGGAGGGACTTGTCTGGCCCCCGTTGCCCTAGCATGTGAGCACCTCACAGCCTTCGGTGTATTTATCCTCACAGCACCCCGGGGAGGCAGGGCAGGACCATTCTCCCCATTGCACAGATGGGGAAACTGAGTCATAGGAGAGCGGCAAAGCCTAGAGTTTCAGACCAGAATGGACCATCCAGTCTGACCCCCTGTATAGCACAGGCCCAGCACCAGCAACAGGAACGAGGGGACCCACAGGAGACAGGCCAATTACGGACGACAGGCAGAGACTAGCCACTTGCCCACGGTCACCCAGCAAGGCTCGGGCAGAGCAGAGAATTCTCCAGAGTCCCACGTTCGCATCCTAACCCCGGGGCCTTCCTTCCTGCTGGGAACACAGCAGGAGGGCATCTCTGCAAAGGGCGGCCTGGCCCGTGGCGGCTCTGGCGGTCGCGGGGGGGGGGAGAACTCTGGGGGTTGCTCATTCAGCAGCGCCGTGCAGAACAAGCAGGGCCTGTGGGCCCTGAGAAATGTGGCCTGCTTGGGCTGCAGGTCACTCGATCCCCACCGAATCCTGGGATGAACTCAGACCACCAAGGGAGCCACAAGCCAAGAGAGAGGGCCCAACAGGCAGAGGAGAGCCCCTAGGCTCTGCTGGCCACTGCTGGGGGGGTGGGTGGGCAGAGAGGGAGCGCCCCACCTGCAGCATGCAGTGTCACCATGCCCGTGCCAGCACCCCCAACCAAGACTGGGCAGCGTTTCCCCTGCAGCCGGCATGTGGAGGTCCAGAGGATACGTCCCTTTCCTTCTTCTCTGCAGGGCCCTCACCGAGGCAGCGGCTGGGACACCCCGGGGCAGGGAGCAGAGACGCTGGTTCCATCCGGATGGAGAAGTCCTAGAAAAGGAAATGGAATCGACAGTCAGGACTGAGGGGCAGCGGCAGAACCCCGGGGGGGAGGAAGGAGGGCAGCACTGGGACCGCAGGGGGGCTGCAGGTCAATTTTGACGTGGGCAGACGCCTGCCGGGGCCCCTGCACCCTGGCTCCAGCCCTCTGCGCTCAAGTGCTACGCTCCAATCAAGCTGAGAGGCAAAAACTCTTTTCCCTGCTGAAGGCAGCTCCCAGCGACGCTCCCCCAGGGGGCTGGGCAGGGGTCCTCACAACTTGATCGGGCTTGCCTGGTGGGTCCCAGCCTCCCACGGGGCAGCAAACAGCCAGGCCGATGGGGAGCAGATGGCTAGAGTCATCACCACACTCCAGGCGACCCCCCTCGGCACTGGCTGCGTATTAGCCCTACATCTTCACAGCAGAGCAGCGGTGTCCCTCTGGTCCTTTGACTATGGCACAGAGGGAAGTGACTTACCCCAGGTCACACGGCAAGGGGACGGCAGAGCCAGAAGTGGAGCTGAGGGGTCCTGACGTCCAGCCTGCGTCCCATTTGCCATGCTGTTGTCATCCCAAAGCGTAATTCTGTGATATTAATGCAATGTAAAAGACCCTTAGCCTTAGTATGTGACAAACCAGCCTAGCAGTTTCTGCACGACGGCAGTTTGAGTGTGTAGGGTGAGCTGTTCGCTATTAATACATTTGTTTAAAACCACCATCTGTTTGTCCAACACTAATATCTGGTCGTTAGTTATCCTGTTTGGAAAGTTACCAAAAATCATTGTGTAAAACTGTTGCTATTATTAAAGTACGTGTTTTACTATAACTGCTTAATGTAACATCAACACGTTCGAAATCAAAAAATGCAATATTAAATACAATTTTATAATAATGTTTGAAATAAAAACGATGTTATTGTTTCTAAAAAACACCTATGTCTTCCACTTACACATTTTAAATAAATAATAAAACAAATAAATCAATCAGTAATATGTATATAGACAACCAAAAACAATAAAAAAGGCGCCCGCCTCAATGTTAAAAAAAATAAAAATAACTTTTATGACCCAAACGGCCAAAAACTGCCCACCCTAAAAACCCTAACAAAACAAACTATAAAAAATAACAATGGTCCTGCTTGCAAAACATAAGTAATTAATAATCACAGCAAAATACAAATGCAGCATAACAAACCAAAACCCACCAACTAGCACAAAAATTTACCCCTACAAATAAATAAATAAAACAAACAAACATTTTCAGTTTGGTTTTACAATCACCCCCAGAAGCACCGGTGCGCACCGACAGATGCCTGCTCCCTTCTGCTTAGCCACCTGGCCTGTGTGTGCGTGCGTGCGTGCGCGCGCGCAAGCAATTTAAAACCTCTGTATTCACAATAAATGTGGGGTATTGCCTCGTTCCCCTAAGTAAGACCCTGCTGTTTATTTTAGAAATATAACACTGGTTTACCTGCAAAAGATCCCTTAGGACAAAACAGCTGCACCAGGATCTTAACTGCCTGGCTTCTGCTCTCCCTAGAGCAAGTTCTCCTCGTTCAGTCAGACCTGGCCTGTTCCGTATTCATCGCGCACTCTGGGGGTGACCAAGCGTCAGGCCCTCCTGGTCAGCCTCTGCAAACCCAGAGTGCTATAGAAACAGTCAACTCCTTTCTCCCTCCGTGGCACTCATTTAAGCGCTTCACTGTCACCAACTTGGTGTCTCCCCTTGTGTGCCAGCTCCCAGAGCCATGTGATTGTGAGGACCTCAGCTTTTGCCTACATTTAAGTTTTTCTAGCCCGCTTGGCTTCCCAGGAAAGCTTGAAAATGTGACATCCCCCCCCAAACATCCTAACACCTGAAGGCAACCAGAAATAAATGCCGATTTCATATTTGCTCAATCTCCTGACTTTTAAGGCAATCCCAGGGTTTGTAGAGCACGGCGTTGGCCGTCCCCTGACCTCCAGAGACCTCCCGTGCTGTGCTAATCACCTCTTCCTTTCCAGGCACTTCAGGACCCAGAAGCTGATCTTCTCCAGCCCTTACCAGCAGCTGCCCTCTGGCTCTTTCAGTGCAAAGGCCTACATGTCACTCAGGTGCAGCAGGCAAAGTGGGCTCTTTCCTGCTGCCTGCTGGTGCACACAGCCGTGGTGGCTTTGTTTCCCCATGCTATTGTGGTAGCTTTTGTCTAAGTTCCCAACAGCCTCATTCCACCTGATCAGGCTTGGGCTGAGCGGCTGTGCCCAGGAAAGGGCATGATTCCTACCTATGGGCTTTGCCACCTTTGCCTGTTCTCCTGACGCCAGCTGGGCCCTTCTCCCAGCACCTGCAATAAACGGTATTATTCGCCAAGCTGCTAGTGGAGGAAAGAAGGGGTCGGTGGCTGGGGGAAAGAAGGGGTCGGTAGCCATAGCCCAGACACTCGTTACCAAGACACACAACCACTCACCCTGCTCCACATGCAAAGCAGAGGCTGCTCTGTGTTATCACATACCTGGTCCAAGGGCATTTCCTAGGGGGAGCAGCTCAGCCCCCCGACCCGCGCCATGTACAACCCATTTAAATCATTTCAGATCCAGGGGCCACAAGCAATGAGTCAGACAGACCTACACCCATGTGCAGGAAAAGCCGCTGGCACTCCCCACTCGCCTTCAGGGAGCCGGGACACTCCCCTCCATCTCTGGAGCAGGGCAGTCAAGTGCTCTGCAGCTGGGAGCATCTCACCCATGTTCCTGCTCGACATCGCCCATTGGGCTCCCCGGAACCAGAAATCCAGACCCGCTCACCCACATCTGCTTCCTCCTGTGCAGGGGGCCTTCAGGGAACCTAGGCTGCCCTCCTGCAAGGCTCGCAGGGAGAAGCGAGGGTGCTCCGTCCAGGCTGCAGGGGACGAAGCTGAATTGCAGCCCGGAAGGCTGGAGCAGACATGCACTGGTTTGGGGTCATGCCAATCCAAGATGCTGCATCCCGCTGGCAACTATCCTGCTGGGACCCTGGCCTCTAGGTTTCCCCTCCCCAGCCGCGCTGTCTGCAGCATCAGTGGAGAGAGAAGTGGGGCTGGGGGCTGGTTTGCCCTCGCAGCCTTTGGCGGATGATGATGGTGACAGAAGCCAAAGAGTTGCCATGGCAACCCCCGCTGAGGGATGCTTCTGAATCCGTACCCTCCAGTCGGGGAGCTTTAACGGAGCAATCGCTCTTGGCAGCCCAGGCCTCTGGAGAACGCCCAAGGGCTGGAAACACCAAGCCCGTCCCAGAAATAGGCTCTGGGAAGGAGCGCTGCTCTAGCAGAGCTGCCCAGGAGCCGACGCACAAGAGAACTGGAGCAGGGAGGAGAGGAGGTTTTCCCTGTGCTGCGCCGTCGCGGCCTGATCCGCAGGTCGGGGAGTGAGGAACGGCTGAGCCCTGCGCTCGCTGCGCCCTGTGGCGCCCGTGGAAAGGCTCACTAGCGTAGCCTTGTCCAGCCACGACAGGAGCACGTGCTGCTGGGCTGGAGAGAGAATTCAGGAACCGGGGAGGAATCCTGGCCCTCAGGAACTCGCGGGAGCTTTTGGGTTCAGCTCCTCTCCTCCAAGCAATGGCTCCAGCCGTCCTCGTGGCAGGCTCCAAGCAGCACGGCGCTGGGCTCTGGGCAGCGCAGCCTGGCTGCCTCTCACAGATACCCGCAACTTGCCGAGTCTCTGAACGAAGTTTCACCACACCCACTGCCACAAGCTAGCCTGGGTGTCTGTCTCACGGGACCAGCTTGTGGCCCTCTGGCTGCGCCCGGTTTTCCTCCCTTTACTTCGGGCCTGCATCCGGACGGATGGCTTGGAGGGCCTCGCCCCCTGAAGTCAAGCCCACACTGCACACAGGGAAAGGGAGATGCTGAGAGTCGCTGATCTGCCCGGCTCCCGAGGCTCTCAAGATCGTGGCTGCACACGTACCTCCCTGCATGATCTATCCCTGGGCCCTCACCCAGCCTCTCCCTACATTTGTTCCTCCCACTCGCTGCAGCAGGGCTCGGGTCAGGGGCTCAGTTCCCTGGGGCAGGAGTCACAGGTTCCTTTATCCTGTGCGGTGCTGAGTGCACGGGGGATGCTATAAACACACAGTGCAATGGACCAAGGTACTCGGTTTGCCTTGCACTGGCAGATGACAACACTGAGGCAGACTGTGACCAAATGCACAGGCGTTGCCTGTCTCTAGTCATGAATTAGCAGACGCGGCTTGGATACTATTCACTGAATAATTGTGGGAGACATTCTTGGATTTTAGCCTATTCGTGTCATCGATATATGAGCTATATTGGACACAGGGCACATAGCAAACTCCTGTTCCTGGATTGGCCGAGCATAACTCCACCCACAATTGGGTCTCTGGTGCAGACTTCATTGAAGAGTTCAAAACTGGCTGTGACCAAGCATAAGCCAGTCACTTCATGCACAACACGGACATTCCTGCTGATGGAAACAGCAGTTGCAGGAGGAGGTGCAGAGAGGTGAAGCAATTTGGCTTATTCATAAAAAATCTTCTGTGCATGGAGGAGTGAGGTGAGGAAAGGGGGCCACGTCTCACGTTAGTATTGCTCCATTTAAAACAAAAAAGCCCTTTTATTTCAGATCTTGGTCCTTGTCCATTGTAAATTGCGCAGAGATGGACGCCAACACAGCAGTGGAGATAAATCATACTGTAAAGTTTGACAAATTGCTGACTTTCTATCACTGTTGGTTGTTCTCCCTTTCGATTGTAATCTCTTTGGGGCAGGGACCTATCTTCTATTCTGCTTGTACTGCACCTAGCACGCTGAGGCCAAATAATATATACTGCTACCCCCAAGTCTCCAGCTTTGATACGTCAAGCAGAAGGTCAAAGTGGTTTCATCTGCATGAAATGTAATAGAGGAAGAACCACCCTCCCCAATAAGAAAATCAGTCAAAGAATTTGCAGCCAGAAGGTGCATAAAAATTTATTTTTTTACAGAATTCATCTGATAAAATCATATGGCTTTATAGGATTCAGACTGTCATTGGAACACAGTGGCAAGGGCAGGAGGCCCCTCATTAGTGTTTCTCATATAGAAGATGCCACATTTGGGTCTTGGCTGTGACAAGAATTAAGACAGACTCAAACGAGAACTGGGGAACAACCAGAGAAATGGGAAACTTGACATGGACCCGGCCCACACAGCACAGCAAACATGGCCTCTGGGGGCCTCAAATATAATCCAGGCAGATTGTGCAGATTCCACTGTGTGGCGTGACCCACATTACTCCCACCAGCAATGAGGGGTGGCCACGGGAACAAGGGGGACCACCACCACAAGACAGCACTGTCGGTTTCAAGCCATCAGCCAAGAGGGCAGCTCTGTCATGAGAGTGACTCCTAGGGAAAGCTCAACTCACAGATCAGTCCACCCCCATCAGCCATGGTCATCCTTGAAGACAGAGGCAGCTGGGCACTGCTAGGTGAATTGTGAAATCCTTCTGCTCCAGGCTGTCGTGGGTCAGCTGGGAGCTGGACAGCAGGGCCCTTTGGCAAAGGCTGGGCCTCATGCGAACACTAAACATTCACTGAGACGTGGCTCGATTAAAACCAGAAATGCTCGAGCCCTGCAGCACTTTTGCCCGGATTTAGCCTATGTCCCGTCACATGGCTCCAACCGCCAGTCAGCTCTGTGCTGGAGCCATGGGAACACGGCGACTCGCCCATCACTACAACTGCACCTTGCACAGAGGTCTGCGAGATTCTGGTAGGAGACTCCACACAGCAAAGCCAACGCCACAAGTTCAAAACCACCCTCACCCAAGCCTTCTCTGCCTCCGTTCGCAGAGAAACTCGGCAGCAGCAGCCACTCTGGCAAACACACGTACGTCACCTACCACCAAGAATCTGCGAGGACGGGGGCCCTGCTGAAACAATCAGCTCCCCGAGCAACTTCAGCAGGCCACTGGAGCATGCCCCAGACCGGTTAAGGAGGAAAATGCTGTGCTTCGTTGCCAGTGGAAGATTTAAACGCAGGATTAACACATCCTCCTGCTACGAACCCAGCGTTCAACAGCTGCCCTAAGCTTTTGAACCATAGAGAAGAACACAGGGAAACAAGTAGATTTCCCATCCGATCATCCCACAAGCGTACTGTACACAGGCCTGCCCTGAGCGCACTCGAAAGGCTGAAGTGCTAGTGGCATTTCCTGAATCAATTGTTTATATGGTTTTTTCCAGCTCTCCAGCAACAGGCATAAACAGAGCGGAAAATTTGTGCAGATGGGAGGTGAAGAAAACAGACAGGCCCGGATTGGCTGGTGGAGAAGACAGTCGTTGCCCCTGGGAAGCCCAGAGTAGGTCTTCAGCAAGTCTCCTTCGGGCTTTGTGCCGGGCCGATGAAATGAGAGCTGGTATCTGTGTCCGAGAGAGCGCAACAAGGGGCTGGCAGTCCCCGTGTCTGCCAGTTAAACACTTTGGATCAGAAAAAGCCAGGGTGTCAGGGGAAGTGGGTATCCAGCAAAACTTCCAGTTCAACCAGGAGACTCAACATTCAAAGCTACGTATACAAAGTGTTCTGTGCCTGTAGAGCCCCGCACAGAGCACTGGCCATGCAGCATGGACACTGGCTCTGTAGCTGCACAACGCCTGCTCACCAGTGGCACAAATTCCATTAGGAACCGCGGCTGACACACGGTAACATTGGTACCGGTTTGACACCGTGCACTGATATATGTGGACAGTCTAGGCACCCAACATCTGACAGCCACGTCAGGCACAGCATTCTTTTGCTTAATCAGATGGCATGTCATGCTGCCAAACACGCCACCATTGCCAGGTTTCCACATCTCCCTTGATGCCTGTTAATACTGGCGACCCAAGCAGGGTGGGGTGGGAAAGGGGGAAATGGCCTTGTGAAGGGAAGGATGGGACAGGCTGCCGAAGGATCTGCCAGGCAGCAAGGCCTGCTACCAGGACATGGTGGGACTAGCTAAAAACCTTTTAATAGAGAGAAGAAAAAAAAAGGAGCTGCTAGGAAACGATGGCGAGCTGGCAGGGGATTAGCACCTGGAAATCACTGTCTCGTGACTGCCTGTGATTGCCATTGGAGTGCTATAAAAATGCTGGGCCTTTTACAGGGACACTAGTAATTCGGCCCAAATGGAGATTTAAAAAACATCTGATAAAGCAGATTATTAAAAAGTCATTTCATGACACTGAACTTAAGTCACAGGAAACTGGCAGGGAGATTCCAGTCCAAACCCCTCTGCCCCTGCGGTTGCAAGCCCAAAACTGCAGGAAAGCCAAAAAGGGAAAGTAACTAAGCTATTTCCACTGCCCAAAGCCACATGAAGTGCAGGAATATTTAAGTAGTAGATTTTTTAAAGGCTCCCTTTTAATAATCTAAGGGGGTTATTGGTAACAACTGTAAAGACGTTACATGTTAACTTTAACCTGATGTTATGCCTGGACACATGGAAAGGGCAGATGATCCCTGGAATATCTTGTATGTGACAATGCTTTGAGAAGCGCAACATTGCTGAACTCCAGTGGCTTGGAGATTCACAATGCCACTAAGGTCAGTAGGTATTCACGCCAACTGCCCACAGCAGGGTTTGGCCAGCATTCAATAGAAGGATATGCAAATAAATACCAGGAGACATTAGATGACTACTAGACAGAGAGGAACACAATGGTTAAATCACCCTCCCTCCATGCAGCACCATTTACAAGACATTCTTTAAGGAGCCTAGGCTTCCTAAATTCCAGTTCGTCCATTGCTTCCTGATAGAGCTTGTGCTATAGGGATGGGTCACAAACCCACTGGACCACTTCATCCCAGAGGAGAG
This sequence comes from Mesoclemmys tuberculata, assembly GCA_007922155.1. Classification (NCBI taxonomy): domain Eukaryota; kingdom Metazoa; phylum Chordata; order Testudines; family Chelidae; genus Mesoclemmys; species Mesoclemmys tuberculata. Next base: position 5,722,589 of record ML675626.1, read on the forward strand.
AAAACACAAATTGCCACCAACTATGTTGCTTTCAAAGTCCCAGCAGGCTCCAGGAAGTCCCTGCGAACCACACTGTGATATAATACTTTCCCTGGAGAATAAAAGACTGGACAGGGGTGATCGCTGCTGCCCCTTGTCTGAAAGATATGTACAGCTTTCCCAGGGTGCTGTTTGTTTCAAGTCTGAGCTGGTCTTAAAAACTATATTAAGAGAGACACAGGTGACCTCCTCTATACTCCAAGGAGACTGGACTCCAGGCTCTGGAGATGCCCAGACATGGCAAGGGGAGACCAGGAAATTCACACTGCCGGGGTGGACTGTGGTAATGTTGAGCAATGGGGCATTCGGAGTCAAACTCCTAGTGATGGGTAGCTTGAAAGTGTAGAGAATTTCTCGGCCATGCTGGTTGGTGTCATTAGGTTTGGAGGATCCCGTTTGTGGATCTGTTTTGCTGGTGCTGTAATCAGGTTTGGGGGAGGAAGGAATTTCCTCCTGGAGGTTGCTTGATTTCTCCCACTTGGGTGCATTGTACTAGGAGAAGGAAGCTGGTGTCTGTGTTGGGTAAGCACGGGGGAGGGTCAGTTCTCGTCCTCATTTGCTCTTTGCCAGCGCTTTGTAAAGGGTGAATCCTACCACTGCAGTGATACTGGCTCCCAAAAGTACCCGGAGCCAGAAGGAAGCAGCTCCCAGCTCGGTGTCGTTCAGATGACTGCAAAGAAACAGACAAGAAGCCATTCAGTGAACTGCACAGACAAGGTCCTACAACCACACAGATGTCAGCGCATCTGCCAGCCCAACAGGGCAGGATGCACTTGGCCACGCAGTGGGCTCTCATGGCCAGCGCTTGGGTTAAAGGGGGACGGTCGCTGCCAGCAGTGATGCTGGAACACACTCTGCACCGGCATGAAAACACAAGTGCACGCAGAGAGACCCGGACCTAGCTCCTCTCACTCTGCAGCTGACAACAGAGGGCCAGCACTTCCACACACTTCCACTGGCCTGACCCCTTGAGTAGAGCAGAGAATTGGTGGAGGTGACGGGGGGGACAATTCCCCCCCTTTTCTGAATTTTGAAAATTCAAAATTTAAAGAAAAAACCGTGCCCAAGCTTACAGTTGGCTAAAAAAGAGGAATGTGAGAATTGTATCAAAATTTTGCACCCTGAAAAGCTTTCGTGATTTCTAGGCAGAAAAGACGAGGAGAAGGGATGGGGAAGAGAACAGGAGGCGTTGTAAGGCTGGTCCTCACCATCATTTGTGCACTGACGACACACGACTCTCTTGGCAGCTAAACAGATCAGATTACAATGCAATAAAGCAATTCCTTTGCCCTTCAATGTGCATTTATGAACGGACGGAATAGATACAGGCTTTACTGTCATGCTTTTTTCTTAGCAAGGGTATAAATAGCACAGCAACCTCTCATAACTGGTGCGAACCAGGAGTTACACCGCTTCTTTTCTAGGCCAAGCTGCACGTATACCTTTCAATGCTGAGGAGATCAAAATACATCAAACCCTACACGATCAACACCACCAGTTGCCCACAGGACACTGGGATGGAGCCGGGACATCTGGAGTGCATTACGGTGCAGGCTGTTGAGCAGAACTAGACCAAGCCTCGCCCTACAAGTCAGCCTCCTTAGCGAGCCTGCATTATCCAGTCTTGATAACCCAGGCACCTCCTCAAGGAGGACAGAAAAATCCATTATTCATACGCTGCTAAATCAAAGAACAGCCAATCCCAGGGCCTCCATTACGCATTTTATTTATTTATACTGAATTTCCTAGATATATTAGGAATTTTAAAATTTTAATGCAGTGGAGGGGAAAAAAGTGTCAGCGCTAAAATAAAAAATGTTTCCTGAAAGGAGACTAAAGGAAAAAATCTCTTATCCTCTTAAAGTTCTTCTAGAATTAACAATCGAATTTGCTTCCCAGTATGAGTTTAGCCCCTGCACCAAGCTAGACTGGTCAGTTTCCTTTTCCAGCCCCCCTGGACTAAAACAATGCTCTTAGTGCAGGCAATGGTCGATTCGGGAACTTTTCTAAGAACTTCCTTTTACCACACCTCAATGTTGAACCTAAATCTGCTTCCACGAGCAACCCGTTCCAAGTGAGCTTCTACTCCAGAAAGCACCTCTGTACAAATAGCCTCATGGGCCTCTGTTTGACTGACTTCCATACAAAGCTGATCAGTTCAGGAGGAAACTACTAGACCAATGTCAGACCTGTCAGCTCAGCACCTGGGACTGAAAATTCCCACTGGGTGCTTTCCTAATTCAAGCATCAACACTAAAGATTCTGCCATGGGAATTTAGTTGACAATTCTATTGGCTGTGCACGGGCTGGAACAGAATCCAGCCTTTTCCCCCAGCGCTGAGCGAGGGGGGCAGGGCTAAAAGGTAACCCAACCTTGTTTCAGTTTCTACGCAGGCCAGACCTGATGCCCACACATGGCAGTCTGTGCTGTTTTTACACCCTCAGTCTGTAGAGTAAAGGTGGAGGATGATCCTATGGCTAAGGCTGAGAATCAGGAGATCTGGGCTCTTTTCCAGGCTCTGCCACTGACTTCCTGCAAGTGCTCTTGGGCATGTCATCCTGCGCCTCGTGACGGGACTGTAATACTTCCCTACACCCCAGACACGCTATGAAGACACATTTAGCACTGTGCTCAGATCTTACAGCAATGTGAGCCACAGCAAGGCCTATAAAATCAAAATAAACGGATGCATTTAGAGTGGTTTTTGGCTTAAAAAGGATCCCATTCGTCACCATGTAAGTGCCGTAACATGGGTCTTGGCTCATAACATGCGCAGGCTGTGTTAGCATGCACCCCTCGGTCCCCCGTGCATTCTGCCTGCCCACAATTGGGCTGCATGCCTAAAAGAGTGTCTCGATTGGCTCAGGAAGAGTACTAACGGGAAGGCAGCCGCCGTGGCCAGTTTGGTATAGATGGTGGTGCTGGGCAGCCCTTGGCTGTTGCAGGAGAAGTAGAAAGGGGGCGGCAGACGATGCTTGTAACAGAACTCAGCAGGCGAGAGTCCATGCTGCTGAGTGACTTCCGGCAGGTCTGACTTGGAGGCGACGAAGATGCAGGGAATCTGTCCGTCCATGTAGTGCTGCTGTGTAAGAGACACACACGAGTCACAACAGGGAGATCCAGGGGAGTGCTCGCACCCCCGCTACTGACTGAGGGGAGAGGGAACAGGAGAACCCAAGGCGAGGGTGGGCTGGGATGGAGTAGCCTGGCCCCCGATGAAGGGCAGATCACCTTGCGTGCAGCCAAGCCAGTTCTGTTGTGGAGGGGGCTCAACGGCAGGACCCCTGGGTGCACTGGCAGTTCGCTGTTACAATGCTAGCACTGACAGATGGGAGTATGACGGGGCACTGGGACCAGCAGAGCCATAGGCCCTGAAGCAAGGGTGGGGAAGGTAGCAGTGGGCGGGACTGGGTCCCTCCCTAGCCCCCGACTGCCTTAACACTGGTGGCAGGACTGCAGAGGCCACCGTGGGAAGGGGCCTAGATACCTGCAGGAATGCCTGAGGCAGTTGGCCGAAGAGCAGCACCATTTGCTCAAGATCCTCCGGGAGGTGAACAGGGGCCAGACGGCCTGGGACAAGAAGCGCAGCCCCAGGGTCAAGAGGCCAGAAGCCTGGGCAGAGCAGTGTCATGCCTGTGGACTGAGGCCACACTTGGAGAGAACATGCTCCTATTGGGAAAGGAGGAAGTGTAGCCCCAAGGGGAAGAGGGCAGGAAAGCGCCAAGTCCCCGACTTGTGAAGGGAACAGGAAGGAGGGACATTTGTTCCGCCCGTGGGGAACCAGGAGATGTGAAGAGGCAGCGTCCTCAAAGGCAGAATAGGACCTTAGGATCCTGACAGGGGATGAGAAAAGGGAACCAATGCAGGAAAAGGGCAAGGGATCCAGAAAGGACCAGAGGGAGGTGCTAAATACCCAGGAGTGGCTGCACCCAGGTGGCGGCGGTGAAGGCAAAAGGAAGCAAGCGGGTGAGACGTGAGAAACAGGAGAGAAGGAAGAGACCCTTAGACATCCAGCTGAAGAACGTGGGGACTCATACAGACACCAAGCAAAAGGAGCTGGGAACGCAGACCCTGGGGGAAGGGGTGCTGGGTGGACCAGCAGAGCCAGGGCCAGAGCTATGGGAAAAGTGCAAGAGGAGGCAGAGACACAGAGAGAAATACAGGGACGCCAAGGAGGAAAAAGAAATGATTAATCCTGGTGGGCGACTTGAAGCAGGAGAGAGAAGCCCTGCGGAGCCAGCCGTGAAGGAAGCAGGGGAGGTAATGCCCTTCCTCGGAGCAGTCTTGAGGGGGAGGGGGTGTGATGGGGCGCCTGCCCCTCACTGCCAGGAAAGGGTTAAGCGGGCCCTTGGAAAGGCAGTGAATAGGAAGGAGCTGCATGGCAGCCAATCAGGGCCCAAGTGGCCAATATATAAGGCGCAACAGAGCAGAGCAAGGACAGGGCCTTCCAGGAGCTGGACGGGAAAGACTGTCAGCACCCTGGACAGAGCAGTGGCTGGCTGCTGGGATTCAAACCCTGACGTGCGGGCGGGGAAGGTCCTGGAGCTGTGGGGAAGTGGCCCAGGGAAAGCTATTGAGAAGTTGGGGGAAATGCAGTGAAAGGCTGCCACACCTAGGGGCCCTGGGCCAGGACCTGGAGTAGTGGGTGGGCCTGGGTCCCTCCCCCAGCCTGACTGCCATAGCACTAGTGGCAGGACTGCAGTGACCATCGTGGGAGGGGGTCTGGACCAGACTGCAGAGTCCCCTGGAAGGCGGGGAGCGGGACTGTGACTTGAGCAGAGGGCCAAGTCACGGAGCGAGGGACGAGCAGAGACAGGCACAGACACCGCAGAGAGGGGGATCTGCCTGGCTGAGGGCTGGTTCCCCACATAATCAGCAGGAGGTGCCAAGGTGGGGAGTGGCACCCTGCTCAGAGAGTGGAAGCAGGCACCCTCTGCAATGGCCTGTCCCTCCCATTAGGAGGCGGCTTTGCTTCAGGGGGACTGGGGCTGCCGCTCAGAGGCGGACATGACACTCACCTTATAAATGCAGGCGCAGTAGTTGAAAGATTTGTTATCGTTCACATTATACATTAAGCAGGCCACATCACAGGCCGCATCCGACGCCTTCATGAACTCCGTGTCCACATCGATCTCATACAGCTGGAGCAGAGGAAAGAAAAGGAAAGTGGTACAAGAGAAGACAGCCAAGAGCACATGGAGCCAGGAGACCCACAGTGTCTGGAGACTGTGGCACCTTGTCCGTCAGTGCACAGGTGAGTCTGCCACAGGAACAGCATGTCAGGACAGACGCCCGCAAGGTCAGGAGTGCAGGGTTCCCCTCCCAGTGACCAGCTCTATGACCCATGCGGAGTCACTAACTTTGCCACACCTCTTTGTAGGTGCTGCATGTGACACGTCTCCAGAGAGCACCCAAAAGTAGCTGTTTAGCAGAGGTAGGCCTTCGACACAGGACAAACTGTACTGGAAACCATGAATATACTTTAGAGAACGGGCTCTAAAGACTGGGGGCTGCATAATGTGGGGGGCTCTTAAATGCAGCTTGCACCCTCCTCATGACCATTTCCATTGGGACATCTGCAAGACACCCAGGAAGCCCTGCTGCTCTCTCCCCATGGCAGAGAAATTGGCTTCTCCATCCTCGAGAGCTACCCCAGTGTCCTGCTCCACAGGACTTACTATTAAATACTTTTCCTGGCCACTGACTTGTACGGTGTTGATTGAATAGAAGGACAGCTCTTCTGGGGACTCCTTGTGTGCCTGCAACGAAGGGGTAACAGCGGGACAGCCATGAGGAAAAGAGGTTTACCACGGATTGGGTTTGTGAACTCTCTCCCAAGAGTCCCCAAGCGCTACAGCGACTCGTATTGGAGGCAAAACTACTCCACGGGTGCAGAGCCGGCTCACCTGTTTCTGGCACACACACACCAAGCCATTCACTGAGACGATACAAACATACTGACAAAATGAGTAAGAAGCTATGAAGACTAGATGCTTCCTTATCTATTCACCCCAGGGAACAGGCAATTCCTCCACAACACCAAAGCAGAGAGCAGGCCTGCTAGTGCAGAAGTGTGGAAGGAACTTGTTGCTCTGTTCCATGAAATGAAGGAAAACTGAGGCTGAATGTGAGTGGAAAACATGCTGTCAGTGAGATCCACCAGGTGGAACAGTCTGCCCACAAGAACTGGGGGAAGTCTCGTCATTTGGGACATTCAAACTAGCCAGAATAAAGTACGAGGGAACAATCCTGCCCTGGCCAGAGGGATGAAGTAGATGACTTGATAGGTCTCCTCCCTGATACTACAGGCAGAGTGTCTCAGCCTCTAGTCAGTACATGCCTGGGACAGTTTTACATATGCACAGCAACACAGGAGGGGCTTAGAAACACTCATCTTTTTATGCTTTAGGCCAGGCCAGAGAAAAGGGGCTTTGGGGAGAGGAAAACGTGCATACTCACGGCCAGGTTCTTCCCAAGGAAGGCCTGTAGGAACGCAGACTTGCCCGTGCCCCTGGGGCCAATCACCTTACAGAGGAAGACGTTCCTCTGGGTCTGACCCTTCTCCAGGTCGATTCTCTTTTCCCGGGTAACTGGAGCAGGGGACGCAGAGAGCTTGTGTTAGCACTAGGAGAGGTGGGCACCAAGGATAGCAGAAGCAATGCTGGAGCCTCTGAAGGGCTGGCGTACCTGTGATGGCCTGCGTCTGCGAGTTGTGCTCAGAGAAGATAGGGTAGCCCAAGTAACCCAGGTACTCTAGGCAGTGATGGACATCCAAATAGGATACCAGCCTGGGGGATCAAAGCAAAGAGAACACTGCCAGTTACAGGGACCCCTGACGGAGCCAGGGATGTGCTAAGTGAACAGGGGTGAGGGGGATGGAGAGGGACTGCGCTTACGTCCATTGGCAGAGGAATCCATGCAGTGAAAGCAGGCCGTTATCAGTGGTGCATACCGTGTTGTAGAGTTCAGGGCCCCAGGGCACATAGGGGAAGACGGTGAAGAAGCTCTGTAGTTCAACAGGTGAGAGGGCTCCATCTCCGTCCTGGGAACACAAAGGGAGGGTTGATACTTGAAGCGGGAGCCCCAGAGTGTTATGGATATACTCTTGTGCACAGCCATCTACGCCCACACACTGGCTAATTAGGCCTAAGTGATGTATTTATCTGGGCACAGACAGAGCCCCAGGTGCTCTGCGATCCTGGGACTGCACACCCTGCTGACGAGACCACTTGCTGCTGCAGAATTTTGCTCTGGATCAGCTTTCATTGAAAAAAATATTTCTCATCCTCATAGTTGCAGAAACCCTCAACAAGGGGACCCATGTGTAAACAACGCAATGTTGTCTTCCTGAGGCTGCAGAAAGTCTGACTCAGTGTGAAACCGACATCGCTCTTCACAAGAGTGCTAACCTGGAAACCTAGAGGTGGGGACTTCACTAGCAAGAGCTGTTTCACTGCTGAGCGTTTCAGCAGAAACACCCAGCCCATGTGTTTACCCTATAATCCCAAACTTCCTTCCACACCTTCTCAGGGGCCAACAGCTCTCACTGTCCATCACTCAGCGGCCAGCTTTGCCCCAGACAGCTTCTCTGATGCCGTAACACCGTGGGAACAGAAAGCGCAGGGGCAGGGTAAAATGGAATTTAATATCCAAATAAAGGGGGTTACTGGAGCAGCTGGGCTATCTGCCTTCACACCGAGCACAAGAAACCCTTCCTTTTTACAAACGTAAAGGAGTTCTCCGTTTGCCACCGAGGCTTGGCCTGCTTCTGAGCACACAGGGGCTTGAGTATTTATCACTGTGGCCCCAGAGCAGCACAATCTGCTGGGCCCCAGTTGGGTGAGCCACACAGATGCGGCACACGCTCTCATTTCAGAGAAGCAGGAAACAGCTTTGTTCCCTCTCCAGTCTTCGGGCCTTGTGCTAGTTCCGGACGGTCGTCTGGTGTGTGGTCTTTTATAATCCCTTCACAGCTGTGAGCTGGCTCACCTCCCCTTCGTTACCATTGTTTGAGGTTGGGCGCTACCACAGAAGGTTATGGTAACAGAGAGAGGCAGTCTCCATGACAGCCCAGCCCCTGGGAGCTTGTCAAGACCCAGAATTTAACGGCTGCCCACTGAGCACCCAGTCAAGTTTAGGGTGATCAGAGCATGTAAATTCCGTGCTCTCGACGAGCCGTGCTGGTCAGACAGCAGCTGCCATGCTCTGCACCAGCTGGCATTTCGGAAGAGTCTGGTTTAATTCCTAGCTACGATGTGGTGCAAATATCCTCTGTGCCCAGAGGTCACAGGCATGCAACGAAGATGCTCTCCCTGTGCAAGAGAGGAAGGCCTGGGCTGCCTTACCCAGTCCCCCAAGGAAGAAGAATGCAAGAACAGACTAAGCAGATGGGACTGTGTGTGGAGCAGCTGCAAATATGCACCTATGTGCAAGAGCGTGAGAGCATGAGAGTTCTCACAGGGGGCTTGGATGGCCTGGCAGCTGCCTGCCTCCCCGCTCCCTGCCAAACCCCGCTCACCTTGTCGTGCTTCTCAAACATCCGCTGCAGAAACTGGTATCCAAAGTGATTGAGCTCGGTGGAGCAGCCCTGGGGCACGCGGAACCTGCAGGGAGGGAGACAATGCAACCTGTCAGCAGGGCACTCAGGGACCCACTATCTCCCCCACTGGGGACATCTACTCAGACGTGTCCTCACTGTGCCTGGCGACTAGCGCAGGGATCAGTGTCCTCACTGTGCCTGGCGACTAGCGCAGGGATCATTGGGGCTGCTTCACACCACTCAACAGCCCACAGTATGAAACAATCCCATGAGAAGAGAGGATCTGACTCTGAACTGAGTGTGGAGCAATAGATCTCACGGACGCTGAGGGCACCGGAGAGCCATCTGCACGCAGCTCCAATGGGCAGCCGGAGGAGACCGGAGTCCTTGGTGTCCAAACAGCCAAATTCCCGAACACAGTGCAGCTCCCGACCTCCTACAACGGTTTAGAGAGACTACAGTTCCCAGCTGACAATGCTTCATCTTGATCCCCGTGGCCTGGCTGCAACCTGCTCCATTTCAATGCAACTGGCCACAGTCCCTGAGTGCCTGGCAGGTGGCTAATGCCCCCTCAGCTGGTGATGTTTGGGCGCCCCTAATTTATAGGAATACAAGATTCTTCCATGTGCTGGGACGCTTCTCTAAGTGGGGAGTAATGGCCGCAGCCCCTCCTGTGTTGATTTTACTCTGCCTTGAGTTCCAGGTGCAGTATCTAGCGAAGAGATGGCCGGGACAGAATACAGCCGTGTTCATACCCTACACACTACTGCAAGAACGTTCGTACTAGAAATGCCTTGGAAGGTATCATCTGAAAACTCATTATTTGCTGGTCAGTATCATCCTGTTAAAATAAGTGTGGCAACATTGTATGTGAAGTTGTAAGAGTTCCCTGTATGACATTATTAATACATATTCCAAACCCCACAACCCTGCCCAAACAGAGGCTGGCAAACAGGTCTGTCCTAAACAAAGGGAAGTGTGCTCTGCTTCATTTGCATTTAAGCAGGAAACAGAGCCATCAAGCAGGAAGGAAAACAAAGCTCCTACTGGTGAGAAAAAGCCAGCAGGGAACATCTTTCCACATAGACTCCCTGGAAATGTTTTTCAAGACAGGGACCAAAACTATAAAAGGGCAGGGCAAACACCCCCAGGGACCCCCGTCTCTCCCTCCATCGCGTTCATTGCACCTGAAGCAACAAAGGAGGCATTTGTTGGGTTCTGGGGGTGGAGTCCTGACCTACAAGGTTTGGTCAGTAAAGCTGCTGAAGGCATGGGCTGAGAAACTTGGCTTGAAGCTGATCTAGTTTAAGTCAGGTATTAATGAATGTCTTATCTTTACTTGTCTTGTAACCATTTCTGCCTTATGCGCCTCATTACCTGCACTCACTGAAAATCTCTCTTTGTAATTAACAAACTTGTTTTACTGTTTTACCTAATCCAATGTGTTCAAAGTGACATGCTTGAATAACTATTTGAGATAATCAGCTGGTATATTATTCCCTTTCAGGGAATGGGCTTAACGGACTGAAAAGATTGTGCTCTGTCCAGGAGAGGGCTGGGCAGTACAGGACACACATTTCTGGGGAGAAATCTGGGACGGGGCAGTGGGCTCACCGTGCAGTGTAACGAAGGCTGCGGAGAGCCAATGTGTTACCCCAGTGCGGCTGGGAGGCTGCAGTTACACACACACTCGGCATGGCTTGCACTCTGGCAGCAGTCCAGGTGGGAGCTGCTTCAGCACGGAGTTGTAAGGCACCCGAGGTTGCAGGCGAGGGTTGACACGGCCACTCATTAGTCTGGGTCGCACTTGGGTATGTCACCATGGTACTTGAATCAGAATAGCTCCCTTTCCGATGGCAAGAACCATGTTACACCTCCTGCTGCTCTGGCTATAGGATTCTCTAGCTCGGTGTTTCTCATTGACCAGTCCATGGACTGGCACCGGTCCCTGAGATTTCCCTGACACAGTATAGGAAGCCGGGCCCTAGTGTCAAAAACGTTGAGAACCTCCGCCCTAGCTCACAAATAAATCCTTTCGTTAGTGATGGAACGGCACGTCTGGGGCGTGACAGGGATCAGAGAAGACGCAGAGGCTGCAAAATCCCAGCTGAATGCTGAGCTGACAGCTGACTGCTCCAGACAGCTTTTGTGAGCGGGAACAGACTTCAAAAGCCCCTAATGATTTCTCTGGAAAGTCACGGTCACGTCCCTGTCGGCTCCCCTCGGTGGACACCACTGGAATCAACAGCATCACTGGGTTTGTCGTCTCCCCGCCCCGACATCCTGCCTTCCAAGACAGGCCCCGGCAGGGGCAATGAGCACAACTCCCTCTTTGCCAGGAGTGAACTGGAGTGGGTGCTGTGCGCTGGCATCAGGCTGGATTCCGGCTCCTGCATCGCCCGGCCAACGGGGCAGGAAGCCATGCAGACGCACTGGGACTAAAGGAGAACCCCACTGCCCAGAGACGCCGTATGGCTGGAGGTCATTTAGGATGGGAGACCCCGAGCCTCCTCACAAAGGATCAAGAAAGCTCTGAGCTGTCTCCTCAGGGGACCCACCCCAGCCTGCCAACCCCTCTCCAGCATTGGAGAGGATGAGCCTGTACGCACTGCGGGTGGAGATAGTCATCCGTCAGCTCCAGCTCGTCAGCGTAGCCGAAGCGGCGCAGGATGGTCCAGGTGGTCTCGTGACGCCCCCTCTGGATAAAGAGGGTGTTCAGGAAGAGGAAGCCTGCGAGCAGAGAGTAGGGAGAGTCTCAGCATAGACCATGCAATGGCCCGGCAAGCTCTGCTCAGCCCTGCCAGCGAGACGCTTCAGCGTAAGATCTGAACAGATGCTCCCTAAGGAAGCCGTCCTTCCTCTGGGAAAGCGGGGCACCTGTACCCCACCTGGGTCAGGCACCAGCTCCCGCCGAGAAGAGGCCCAATTAGCCTTTTCAGTATGGTTTGTGGGCCAGGATACAAAAACATGGCCCATGCTTCTGAAAATCTACTGTTTTTCCTTCTCTGCCCAGCACGGAGCTTGTCTCTGAGGTGCCAGAGGGGCATATGGCCGGGAACGAAGCAAGGAGACGGTGACAGCAACACAAAAGCTTCCCGCTTCAGTTACCGTTTAATGTCAGGCCATTGTCCTGCACCCCATCCGTGGTGTTCTTCCACACCACCATCTTCACGTCCTCCAGCGCCTGTGGTGCCAGGGGATTCCCGAAGCAGGACTTCTACCTCCGAGAGACACAAGGGAATGTCAGGAAAGCCCCTTGCCAGCAGGCAGCCTTCTTGTCTCTTTCTAGCTCTCCAGAAAGAACGGAAGGAATTAAAACCACCCCAGAGACACCCCCCCCTCGCCTTCCCCAAATCCCTGATTTACTCCATTTCTCTACTCCAGCTAGACGGCTGCTCCCCAAGAGCTCCCAAACTCTTGATATACCGTACCTAAGAAACACCCTCTGGGTACGCCAAGCAAAACTTGCCACTGAATCAGAGGTAACCTTCTCCTAGCAGACAAACTCCACTCGTCTCCTGGATTGCCAGCCCTGCCTTATTCCTGATACACAAGTCCCTGCTGCTCAGCTGTCCAGTGCAGCAGAACTCCTCCTTACTCTACAGACGTATCCTGCGTCACGTCACAGAGCAAACCCTTGCAGAGCTCACCGGAGCTGCAGTTTCCTGCCCGCACACACTGAGCAGGGCCAGGAAACCTTTCTATAGGCAGACAATCAGCTACACAGATGTGTGTGCCAAGACCCGAGCTGCTGGCACTACCGTTTGGCATCAAGAACCAGGAGTCCAAAGAGGCCTCAATGCACCATGCCAGGGGCTCTGTCTCTACTCTGGAGTTCGAAGGAAGTAGAAATCGGAGAGGCTGGCCAGAGAACAGACAGGAGGGGATGTGGGCAGCTGCGGAAAGCACAGTATGCTCCTGCTGTAGGGACCCCATTGGAGGAACAGTTGCATGGTCACTGGTGATATCACGGCCCAGGGAGAGGGGAGCCTCTGGCAATCCAAGTGCTGGAGCAGTCTGGGCCGTGGCCTGGCCGTACCTGGAAGTAGTTGAGCTCATCGTCACTCAGGATCTGGTTGTTATCCTGATCTGAGATGTTGAAAATCCGTGTAAGCGCTCGTGCACACGCAGGTCTCAGCTGTGGGTATAATGAGGCATAGTGAAAAGCACATGAAGAGGCTGTCTTCAGCTCAGGGCTCCCACCCTCCTCCAGAGGCGTTCCTGTATTGCCTCAGGGCAACAGTCCTCCCACTCCAGCGCCCTGTCTCTGACAATGGCCACTACCAGCAGCTGCAAAGGTAAGTGGTCAGCCCACATGGGAAGTTTCTTCCTAGCCCCTGTCAGTCAGAGACTGTTTATGTCCTGAAGTCTGAGGGCATACTTCCCTTCTGTGCGACCCCCTGACCTAACCGTGGATGATCTTGTTATCCATATAAAAGTCCATTCCTTTTCAGAGGCCTCGTAAGCTCATAGCCTCAATGCCATCTAGTGGCAGAGAGTTCCAGGGGCTAGCCACATGCTGCATGAAAATGCATTTCCTTTTCTAAATGTTAAGATGATTACTGCCTTTCAGAGTCACTGGACATCCCCTCATTATTGTGCTACTGGAACCACATGGAGAGAAGTGGCGGGTTTCCCTTCTCCAAGCCAGCCATTATTTTGGATACTTCCATCACATCCCCTCACTAAACAGTCCCATGCTTTCCACACACTCTTCCCCGGAGAAGCTTTCGCAGGTGCTAAATCGCTTTGTCCCCTGACTGGGTCTGGTGATCTACCCATTGCGTCAGCGCAGCACGACGCGTGTGACAGGCGCTTCTGGGCAACGGACACCAGGGGAAGGGTGCACTTCAGCTCATCTAGAACAGCTGCCCTAGCACCACTACAAACTACACCTGCCGAGGGGTGTAGACTGCACACAGCGAGTTCACCTGCAGGGAGGGATGCTTAACGAGCTAACTGCTGAAAGGGGGGGACTGGCGATTGGCAGACAGAGGACAAGGAGAACCAGGCAGCATTTAAGAACGTGAGGATTTACAATAGTGCCAGAGGATTGAGGGTGTACAGACAGAACCTGGAAAGCTCCTGGGAAGCACGTGGACGTTTGCGAGGGAGGGGAGAAAGGCTGACTGGGGTTAAGGGATGGCTTTGATTACCTGCTTCTCCTCTGGATCGTACAAGGGGGCGGTCGGGTGCAGCACTGCTTTCTGGGCGTAGTAGAACAATTCCGAGATATTCTTTAAGTTCCTGGCTGAACACTAGTGCAACAACAGAGAAAGGGAGCATGAGTGGGCAAGGCTTGGGGCTCTTGGGGTCATATGGAAGAGGGAGCTGAGAGCACAAGACAGGAGTGAGGTCCCTGCTCCAGGCAGGCATTAGATCAAGGCATGGACTGAAGTCAGTGAGAATTAGTAGGAAACAAACAGAAAAGTGAAACTCCCCGTTCACATGATGGTTCTACTAGGCCCATTTCCAGGGCTGGGGCTCTTTAAGGGATCTGTGTTGGGAAGACAGATCTGAATCAGGGTGGAGAATGTTCCTCCTAGTTACCGTGGTCACAGCCCATGGAACCAGGAACAAGGCCTCTTGTTAGTAATTAACATAAGCCATTCATAGGGCTGGACGTTCCCCTTTCACTGATCAAAGTGCAATAGACATCCCCACTGTTTTCCCACCTCCACGCAGGTCTCTATCTCAGAAAACTGGTTCATGATGGGTAGGATGATCTCCATGGAGCTCCCGGACTGTAGGTCAGACTTGTTTCCCACTAGGATGATCGGGATTCTGGGAAGGAGAAGAGAAGTGTCATGGAGAGAAAAGACAGAGGACAAGGCCTGACAGTGTCTCCCTATCATGCAATTCCCACCCAGGCTCCCATATTTCACATACCCCCAATGCTGAGTGCTGCAATTGGCAGGAAGCTCTCAGGCAGTGCCAGGCTCTTTTCTTTGCAAGATCCCCCGGGTCCCAAATCCCTGTCACGCAACCAGCAATTCTCAGGCTGTGCTCAAGTGCTTGTGTGCACAGCCACCACACTGAGCTAAAGGGCAGCGACCCAGAGCAGGTCCAGTGGGCCACTGGCATTCCCTCTTCCCTGCCGCCCTCCAGAAAAGCGGTCTTTGGCACAGTACCTGGAACCCTTTTCAACTCCCCCATTCACCAAGGGAATCCATTTGGTCCGGATCTGAAAGGCAAACAAGATAACAGTCCTGCTAGGACAGACTGGCGACTACAACGCATGGCTGGGAAGGTGGGGATGTGGCATGTGCATTAACTGGAAGCCAGCAGAGGGCCGTGGCAGTACAATCACCTCACCAGCACAGCCCATCTGCTCCAGGACAACCCCGAGTGAGCACAGATCATCAGAGCGCATGGGACAGGTCCGAGGCCAATCCCAGGGCGGTGCGCGGGTGGTGACCCAGTCGGGGCTACACCAGAGGTGGCAGGAATTGCTCTGCCTCCGATCTGATGCAGTCCCATTGCGGCTGAAGAAATCTCCAGCACGCCACCCCCTGAATCCCATTAGGGACTGCCTGTGTCTGCTAATGACGAGGTGCTCAGTGGTGGCTGTGAGCAAAAGTGGGCTGGAAAACGTCCTGCTCAGCAGTCCATTCCCTTCCCATACAGAGCTGGGGAGGTGGGCTGGGTTGGGTGGCATGTC
The DNA here is from genome assembly GCA_007922155.1 of Mesoclemmys tuberculata. Classification (NCBI taxonomy): domain Eukaryota; kingdom Metazoa; phylum Chordata; order Testudines; family Chelidae; genus Mesoclemmys; species Mesoclemmys tuberculata. Next base: position 5,737,829 of record ML675626.1, read on the forward strand.
TTGGAGATGACCACTAGCAAGAAGCGGCAGCAAGCAAACAACTCCAGGAAGCCCCAGACGGCAGCTGAGAAGCCGGCAGTGCTCCAACAGGGCAGTCTTTGGGGAGACCGGGGGGGAGATCAGGGCGAGGCCACGTGACACTGTGGGTCAGAAGCACCCAAGTCTGGAGCCAGCCCATTACCTTCTCAATGGAGGCCTCCACGGTGACATCGTACACCACGCAGACCACGTTGGCCTGCAGGAGAGAAGAGCAGGATGAGGCTGTGGCGGACACTCCGCAATGCATTGCACTCAGGTATTTCCGAGCCTGTTCTACCCAACAACCACTGTGTGCCGCAGACCATGCTCCTCTCCCAGCACGGAGAGGCAGGTCCCGTCCTGGGCGCGGTACAGCTCTGTTGCCACACAGGCTCACCAATGGCCCTGCACTTTGTACCAAGGCCCGCCGCCCCTTCCACACACACCCACGAGCCACACCTAGACTGAGACAGGCTGCTTGGCAGCCAGATTTTAACTGAACAGATGCTATCTGTCATTCTAGCTGCCAAAATCCACCCTCAGCCCCAGGCCAGGGCTTAGATTTCATTACGTGTTAATCCGCAGTGAAACCGCTGCTGCTGAAAGGGAATAGCCCTACAGCCTGACACTCCGTGTCACTCAGGGCAGCCGCACCTCCCCAGCGAGCCTCAACTCCCCCCGGGAAAAGCACCTCCTAGGAGACGAGAGAGGCGCCCCGCTGCAGGCGTCATATCCCTCCGACGGCCCTCTGCTCAGCCTGCCAAGCAGCCAAGGCCAAGTAGGAGGATGGTTTTGCAGCGTGGAAACTTGCTTGCGGGGAGCTTTGGCGAGAGCTTGAAACCACCCAGCAAACAGCGGCCAGAGAGCACCGCCAGGCTTGCCGTCTGCACGCACTGGCTCTGAACTGGGAAAAGACTCCATACCCCTCTCAAGTCCCTGAGCCAGTTAGTTTCCTGACGTTGGGTTTTGAAGCATGAACAAATCCCTCCCATCCATTCTCTGCCTTCACTGAGCCTCCATTTCCTCCTGGGGCGGATGGGGACTATTAAGTGTCCATACCTACCCCAGCGAGACCCAGCTGGGATCTCGGCATCCCTGCCACGGTCAGGTGCTGGATGGTAGGATCAATGATAACCAATGCCTTTCCCATGTGTGGCAGATGTCAACACATCTAGCCTTCACCCCCACCATATGCTACACCCCCCGCACTGCGCCTAGCCACAATCAGCTATTCCACCTGCTTGTTATGCTTTAACTGGGTCCCTGCCCTCCCCCTCCAATCCCCAGTTCAGATGGCACCAGCGTGAATGCTTTTAAATGAGCAGACAGGCGGATCACTGCCCCTTTCAGGAGTTTATTGTTAATCCCAGAAACATGCAAGGGTTTAGGCAGGGTTTAATGTAACCACTTTAAGCCTCCTGTTTGCATACTTGCTCTGTTGGGGCAGAGGGAGCCGGTTCACACAGCTACTCCAGTTCCTTCCCCATGGGATCTCAAGGTGGCGAGTGCAGAAAGCTTAGCTTAAATGAGGATTTCAGTCTGACTAGCCATATCAACAGGACTTCCCCTCCTGCCCTCGCTCAATCTCGTTAATGCCAGTCCTGCCATGAACCGGGCAGCAGCTCAGATTGCTCATCAGAAGGTTGCTCTGATGATCAAACCATGAGCCCTTCCTCCCAGCCTTCTCCGTGCCTGCACTGCCCCGTCTTCTACCTCTACCTAGAACTCCCTGGGCAATTGCTTCACAAAGCAAGCGCTCTGACCCTGAGCCAGCTTAGTGCCAGGGGCAATCTCACCCAGAGATATGCCCCTTACTACTCCACTGGGTGTATAAACTCGTGGCTTGCGTGGGAGGCCCTGCTCGCCAGCAACTTCTCTCCTTCTTACCCTCCCCCGCCATCAGGAAGCTGGGGCAAATCACACCCCGCAGCTTACAAAAAAGAAGAAGTTATACAAACTGACAACATTAATCCTGAGGGAGCTCTGCCGCCTGCCCATGTACCATGTGCGCCCCCTGAGAGAGCTGACATAGGCTAAGAGGCAAAGGCCCCCCCCGACTTGCCATCTCAAAGCCAGGTGCCTCAGCCTCTCACCCTCACTCACCTTGGCAATCTCTTCCTGCAGCTCCTCCTCTGTTTGCTCGGACTCTGAAAGGGAAAAAAGGCAGTCACTCAACTGCTGCTGCCTCCCCTCTAGAGCCCGCCTGGCTGGCAGCACGGCACGGCTGTGGGGCTTGTGCACAACGTGGGTCTGCAGGTCGGGTTCTGGCAAGGAAGGAAGGACCAGGAAGAGCCAGAGGTGCAACGCAGGCAGGAGGGAGAAGGGCCCTACCTGAGTAGTCCACGATGTGAGTGGGGACTCTCTCAGGTGTGACGTCGGCTGGGATCGTGATCTCCTCTGCACGGGGGGGCACCTTCAAAACAAACGGATACGTTCAGCCTGGCAGCGAGGAGGCCGGGGGGGAGAGAGAGTTGCATTTGGTGTAGATCTGCCTAAGAGACGACACACAGGACTTTGGGCACCTGGGAGACGCAAGAGTGGAGGGGTCAGGGACTGTGTGAGCTTCTCTGGCTCAGCACCATCCCTGCTGGAGCCACAGCACATGTCTCAAAACAGCCACAGCCCGGGAGTGGGAGACTCTGGGAGTAAGCCTTGTGGCCCCTCCAGGAGGTGTCCCCTCCTGGGCAGAACTGGGACCCATCAGCACAGAGAGGTTTGGGGGAAGCCAGCCCGGGATGGAATAAACAGAGGGAGTGGGTTACCCCAGCCTGTTGATTAGCCAGCAGGAAGGAGAAGCACCAATGCCTGACTACTTCTTACTCAGGGCTACTCCGGCGCTCACATCTACGCCCAAGCTCTGCTGTGGATCCGGTGCAGGGGCCAGTTGATGCTTTGGCACAACTATCGTCCTGCACTGGGCACCCCAGTGGCTCTGTATTCATATAACCTCCACCCGTGGCAGTGCACCGTGCCCCAGGCACCGCATGACAGGGCAAGGCTGTCCAGCACTACACTTAACTCATATGGGGCCATTCTACCTTCTCGTGCCCATGAGAAGATGGGATGTGAAAGGTCAAACCATCCCCTTTTGGCCTGTAGATTAAACCCCTAAACGCTCCCACAGCCCCTTAAATCTTACAGAGACGCTGATCTGAAGCCCTGACCTGGCAGCATCTTGGGAAGAGCGCTAATCTGATTATCTGGGCTTTGCTGTGGAAACGGGGAAGGCGTTTAGAACTGTCCCGCAAAGGGTCACGCTGCAGCAAGGCAAGTTTGTCAGAGGCCAGAAAGGGGCTCAGGGACTCGCACCATCTGCTCCTGGCTGGGGGAGACGTTGGCTCATGGCACTGGGGAAATAGTCATTTGGGCCCATTATGTTTTCTCTTTCTAAAGCAGCCCATGCCCTGAAGCTGGGAGTCTCTATGGTGCATGAAGGCAGGCTGGCTACTCTGTATTTCACACAGATGGCAGCAGCTCTGGGCTCCAGGCACTTCTCTGCATGCACACAAAAAAGCAGAGATCACTGGGCAACCACTTCAAGGGATTTCCCCAGCTGGGCCAGTGACAGCAGCCTGTACTGCCACGCTAGAGAGGACATGTTCAGCTGGGAGGTGGAGGCTGGAACAGGGAAGCATCTTCTAGTGGCCAATGCATGGAACAGAGCAGACAGCTGTTCAGAGGTGCTGCTCATTCCAAAGGCACAACAGCAGCCGGCTACAGAGAAAGGACCAGGCACGAGTGAATGAGGGCAGGCTGCACTCCAAAGCAGGCATGAGCAGTAAGGACTGTGGTAAGAAAATGTAGGGGAAAGCCTGCCTCTCACGCTCAGTCACACCACCCAAAGAGGCAGTAAAGGATTTGCTGCTCCAGGCTCAATCTGCCCTGGACAGTAGAGCTGACTCTATTAACACTAGTCTCACATCTAGAGGCTCTGCCCCACGACAGACATTCACCCTCGCAGGAAGACGAGGACACATTAAAACACGCAGGAAAGGCAAACGGCCTCTTGCTCACCTCCTCAGGGAACTCCTCGCCCACCAGAGCCATAATCAGCGATGTCTTCCCCACCTGGGCTATGGGAGAAAGAAAGGTTCAGACTGGACCTTTGCGGGACTGGTATTTGGGCAGAGGGGTAGCAGAGCCGTCAGACGCTCAGTGCTGAAATCTGTCCAGGTGGCAAAGTAGAGGAGTGGGGGTTGGAACAGAGAGATTAAGGCAATTTCATTCCAAGTCCAGAGGGTAAATGGTGAAATTTCCTACATCCACTGAAGGTCACAGGCTGCAGGCTCCCTTGGACATTCACACCTGCCCTTAAACCTGAAGTCCCAACTGTTCTGTGAAGGGAGAAGGGAATCAATGCCACAGTGAAGGTCATGTCACCACCAGGGCCCCACACCAGGAAACACCATTGTTTACTATCAGTAGATGGTGAAGCATCTAACCTCACTTGCACGCACTCCTAACTTCCCAGGACATTTGCTCTTTGGGGTGCAATTTTCTACGCTCAGGCTCAGCCTACAGGGAGATCTGTTTGGAAAGCTTGAGGAAAACCCCACCAGCTATTTTCTCAGTTATGAAAGCATGAAAAAAGATAGCTCCCTAACAAGAACAGGAATTGCTATGTCTGGACAGCACTATACGGGAGAGATCTTTATGAAGATGGGGGATTACAAATGGGGTAACCAAGGCACAAAGAGGCAAAGTGACTTGCCTGATGTTACACAGCAAGTTGGGGCAGGTAGGAATCAAACACAGGTTTCCTGACTGTCGTCTTTGTGCTCACGCCACTAGAACACAATTGCCTCCAGAACATTCTACTTTTTTAAAAACAAGCGCAAAATAAATAATAAAAACCGAACCAGAGCTCTGGACCTTGAAAGCTGACAAAGATGCAGCTCCCAATGAAGAGCTAAGTGTGAAAAAAAGAAACTAAGTTATTAATATTTGAAAATGCCGCATGGAGCCTGGGAAATGTCTTTAAACTGTAATTGCACAGGTCCCAGCTGAGCCGTTTGTGCACACAGCTCTAGGGGTTGGTCTACATGGGGAAGCTTATCAGCACAATTAGAGCGCTACCGTTATAGTGCTCTGACTTCCCATATGGACATTCTTATTCTGAACAGAAGAGTGTCTTTTTCCAGATTAATTTATCTCACTTTCAGAGTGACATGAGATAAACTGGAAAAGGCACTCTGACTCTGGAAGAAGAGCGTCCCCATGGGGAGCGAGCCCAGTATAATGATACATGACTAGCGTTGTAATTATACCAGTACATTTTCAGACAAGCACTTAGATGCATCTCTGAAACCAAGGTTAAAAGACAGCAGCCAGGCTGAACCCAAAAGACCTCTCTCTCTTTGCCTGAGCTCCCTCCTGGCCAGCCCCCTCAAAGCCCCTTTGCCCCCCACCCTCTAGGTTGTATTTTTCAAATGGGGGATTTTTGACCATTTAAAGTCTCCTACCTGGTAGCTCTTTGCATCACAGAACATGCTGACAGCTCAAGGGTTATGAGAAATAAATGGGCAAGGACTGAATCCTGCCATTCCTTTCCCTAGCCCACTCACTCCCTAGCCTTGCATTGGAACCTGTGGCTGAACCCCTAAAAGCAAGTACCATTCTTGTTATGATTGCCCTGTGCCTCTGTGACGAGCATGTGTACAAGCAGAACGCGGAGTACACACTTCAGAGATGCCTCAATTCTTTCTCCTGCTCCTGCCCTAATTTTATAAAAAGGGAAATGCAAAAAGTGAAAAAACGTGAAAACCCGCATGAACATCACTGGGTTTTAAAACACTTTAAAAGAGGAAATGTAAGGTTCTTAGAGTAATATCCATTCACCACACTTCACACATTAGAGATCTTGCTTGCTTTTAGATGAGTACAACAATAAAAAGTGGGCACCTGTCCAGGACTGTGGGTGCTGTTGCCCTACATAAACAGCCAGCAGAAGACAAACCCCCCTTCCTCGTGGGCAATTTAACAAGCCACCCAAAACCACCTTCCGCAGCACCCGCACAAAGAAACGGGCCTTGCAGGATGCCCTCATATTCTTCAGACGAGATGGGGGAGCTTGTTCCAGAGCTGAGGCCCTTCCCAGAGCGTGCTCCTCCACCACCCGCCTCCACTCTTTAAAAGTGGGGGAGGAATCCCAGCTCGAGCACCTCTGCTGATCACAACTGTGCCGCACATTACATGTAATTATAACAGGGAAGGGGCACATTCAACAACAATTAATGGAAACCCCACTGTACGTGGGTGTCAGTTACTGTTACAATGAAAACCCCCGGCCAGGTCCCAGGCAGTGTAAGTCTAAGTCTGTATCTCACCCCCGACTTCAGTGACACGAGGTGAGTTTACGCCAACGCAGGATCTAGTCCCCCAACTTTTCCTGTTACCAAATTTGTACACTGGAAGCGTTTTCCCGTTGAAGCAGCCACCCAGGCGCGGCGCAGCGCAGCCTGCTCCGTAGGGCTGGCCAGCGGGCATCCCCGACGCCCTGGCAGTCCTGGATGGGGCAGGAGGGATGTCGCGGTGCCAGGACGGGGCTAATCCTGCTCCTGGCGGGCCAGTCTCCTCCGCCCTGGTTCTCAAGGCCGGGGAGGGATAATTCCTACCGGCCGGTTCCTTCCCGCCACAGGCCGAAGCAGGCAGGCCCGTCTGGGGGGTACCGCACAGGCCCGGGCCCAGGAGAGCCGGCTCCACGCCCAGCTGCGGGGGGATGGGCGGCGTGACCGGGGAGCCGCTTCTCGGCCTCAGCTTGCCCCGCAGGGACGGCTCCTGGCCCCTCCCACTCCAGGGGCCGCGCCCACCAGGCTGCGCGGAGGGGCTCGCTCGGGACGGCCCAGCCGGGTCACCCAGCCCCAGCCCCCCCGACGGAGCGGGGCTCTCGCCTCCCGCCCCCGCCCCGGGGGAGACCGCCCCGCCCCCGCCCGGCCTGGAGGGGCCTGACGTCTGCGGGGGTGGCCCCATTTCCCAGCGTGCCCCGGGGGTCCCCCCATTTCCCAGGCTGGCCCTGCGGGGAGCGGCCCCGCCCCCGCTCTCACCCTCCCCCACGAGCAGGATGCGCACGTCCCGCTTCATCGCCGCCTCTCGTCCCGCGCCGCGGCGCTGCCCCTCCCCCCTCAGCCGCTTCCGGCCCCAGCGTCGCCGCAGAGCGCGCGCGGGCAGGGACGCGGGGCACGAGCGGCGCTCGCGGAGTGACTCGAGGGGAGCCAGGCGCCGCCAGCGCCGCCAGGCGGCCAGTTGGGGCACGGCAGCACCTGGCGGCCCCGCCTTGCCAAGGGGGGCGTGTCTAGCTCCTTGGGGAGGGCCCAGGGTGGGAAAATGGGAGTGGCCCCCCTTTCCCCCCGGGGCTGGCCCTAGCACAAGGAGGGGGAGGGGTTACACTAGGGCTGCATTTACTCTGCCCCACAACAGGACTTGAGCCCTGGGTCCGGGCTTGACTCTCACTCAGCCCCTCCCCTCTCCGGGGGCCCTGAGTCCAAAACCCCCTTACTGGGGGTAAGGGGGCCTGAGTCCAAACCCAGGCTGAAGTTGCGGCTGGGTTTGAAGGCTGGCATTACGTTGCCAAAGGACCTGGAACAGCCCCCGGGCCTGTCCTTCGCCAGCAGTCCTGGTTATTCTGCACCCGCCGAGGTTCCCCCCAGTAACTGGTAATTCTGACTGGGGAGAGAGGGAGAGAATAGCATAGTCCTGCTGAGCCAAACCAAAATGTCAGACCCCAGTTACAAATCACAGAGGCTCCCACGAGAGTGATTCAGCACGAGAACTAGAGCACTGCACAACTCACCCCTGGAGAGAGCTGGATCTAACCTTAGCTAAAGCTTGCAATCGTGTTGCTGTGGAAGAACGGCTGCCTTTTATGAAGAACAGATAGATACGGACAAATAGAGACAGCTAGTGAGAGCAGCTACTTTATTTCCAGCATGTGCAATTCCAAAAAATCTCAGCACCAACTGCACCAACACCAGCACAATCTGACCTGCATGCTTCTGTCCCAGCCCCTAGATACAGCTCCCAGTGGACAATGCTCTGTCCTGATCCAAATGCTTGGGTACAGATGCCGGAACCACAGGTTCCTGCATGCAAGGGCTTCCTGTATGCAGATAGGGACAGCACATTGCAAGCTAAAACATGCCTGATGCTACAGTTCAACCACTCAGTGCACAATGGGACCAATGCAAATTCAGGGCAACTCTCAGAAGCCTAGAAGTTGCCAATATGGTCCCCTCAGCGTTGCACAACTGTTAGTACTTGAGTTTGTTTCGCAGTCACCAACTGATGAACTCCACTATCCCATATGCCCCAACCCCATCACCACCTATTTGTCCCAGATGCCTGTTTTGCAGCCTAACCTGCAGAAAGGAGTACACACCCGCAAATTTGTTTAACTACAGAATTTCTGCAGTTAAAACATTCAGCACCTACACAGCAGGTCACTCTCCCACAGAGATAATACAGTTTTTCCTGGTAGGCCAACCTGGCCCCTTAGAATAGTTGCTTGGTTTTAACACCATTATTTCCTTTGCTAGTAAACACACGTCAGAGGATTGTTCCTTCTCTCTCAGATTATGACAAAGCTGTTTGCCGCTTGTTCAGGTATGTAAGATTTGCCATATGGCAAGAAAGGAGCAGTTTTGCTAGTCAAACATCCCATCTGACAGCATCCAGTGTACGGTGTGAACTCCACATTCACCCACTAAACACACTCACCTGTGCATGATTCAAATCTGGCAGGTGGCAGGGGTGCTCTTAATCACGACCGTTGGTCAATGTGTAGCCTGAAACATTAAGCTTGATTAAAAATAGGTGCCAAGAAATACATGCCATGTTGTGCAGTCAGAAGACAGCCTTCTAATTTCCATCCTGACATCCCACAGGATAGCAGCTTCTCCCTTGAAATCAAGCAGGTTCATTATGTAACTAAGAGTTTCAGGCAGCATTTTCCATTAGATGTGCTTAAGTGCCAAAACAGTCCTTTGATGTGCTCATCATGCTACTTTCTACCTCCTAGCTGCTCCTGCTGCCTTTCTAACATGCCCCTTTCCAAATTACACTGCAGAAGGGGTGGAAACTGGTACTGGGTTTTTTGTTGTGCATGTACCCTTTATAGCAGCAGGATGATCTCCTCAAACACTGTAACACAACTATCACTGATCCAATAATGATCCAGGAGGTCCAATTCTGTATCTGCTCCACGTTCAAAACTCCCTTTGCCTTCAGTGGAGTTGCACTGTAGAATCTGCCCAAAGTGAGCAAGTGCAGGAGTACGGTGGAGCACGTGAGAGGAACACTCACAAAGCAGAGGATTACTGTCTAGTGTTCTCAGCTCTCCTCAGTCACCACTTGTATAATTTAAAAACAGCTCAGCCAGCTAAACATTTGGGCCAGATTCTGATTGCAGTTACACCAGTGTAAAACCAGAGACAAAATGACTCTGTATTAACTGTGGTGAAACAGAGGAGAATTGTAATGCAGAATTACAACTCTTTCAGTGGATTTCTTCAGGTAAGTGACATACTTGCATCTCCAGTCAATACACAGAGCAACAGAATTTAAACAATATCCAAGACTGCAGCTGCAAAGGAGCAGCGAGAGAGAATGACAGAGGCCCTACATTAAATTTGAATCTGGGAAAAAGTCCTGAGTTCAGTTCCTAGCTGTGATGTGAAAGGCGTATTTTCAGGCAGACTGAGCAGGAACTCTTTTTGGAATAAGCAGCGGTGGGGGGTGGGAACAGCTCTACATTGTCACACGCAGATCCCACTAGAAACGCTACAGGCAATTAATGAAAACAGGGTGAACCAACCAGGCAGAAATCAACCCAACACCTTTATTTAAGAACTATACAGCTTATAAAAACCAATACAAAACTCTTCCCAATAAAAATCGATGCCATGTTACATAGAAAATGACACCTGGAGCCATTGGGTCCTGATCATTTACAAATAAAAGTGCCATGTATCTGCATCAGGTGGGGCAAGCCAGACTTCTGCACACAGAGAGCCTAGGAATGAAAATCCTGAAGGAACATGAGAACAGAGAGAGGCCAGGTTACAGCCATGTCTTTTGTTAGCATGTGGGGTGTTTTCTTTTTCAAGGTATATTAGTGTGAGTGAAAGATGCGGGCTTGACAGCCCTGGAGATTGTCCTCTATTTAACCATAGAACATAGCACAGGCAGTGGCGGCAAGTTTCCCTTCCCTGACATCGCAGTGTGTCTTAGTCCTGATCCAGTGGACCACTCCTAGTGGGAGACAGGGGAACCAGTCTTCTTGGCCCATTCAATTCTTGGCCTCTGCTTAGCCTGCCAAAAAGGTATCAATTGTGATAGTGCCCTTTCTGCTTCGGATACTGTCCACTAAGACACCAAATTCATTTCACATCCTGTAAGGCAGGTTGTGTGTGAAAGCAGAATTATATTTATGATTAAATACTGGCCACTACCAATTTCTGGTTAGTTTGGGCATCTATGCCTTTTGACCTGGAACAAAATGGCTGGCACAGACCCTGAAACGGGATTAATATCCAGAAGTGACTGAGGATTGCAAGGGTCTACATTGGATTTATTCAGTTGCTAACAGCCTGAGATAGATGGAAACATTTCTGTTCTCACAATACCTGCCTCGATTCATGCTACAGTAAAACTGTTGTTTTGAAAACCTCTCTCGACTCTGGTAGGAGCCAAGCTTGCTCAGTTCATCTGCTCGTTATCTCCCACACCAGGATTTCATTGTAGGAAGCCGTGAAGAGGCATTTGCCGGAAGGGGTGAATCTGCACAGGTGAACAGAGTCATCGTGTCCCACAAAGTCTTGTTCTGTTCTCATCGTGCAGTCAATCAGCCTCAGCACACGCTCTGTGGAGCAAACACAGCCACATATCAGACATAAAACTCATCCACTCCCCTGGCCATATAGAAAAGCCGGCACTTCTGGGATGCTACTTGGTGTATCAGAGTCCCTTTGCAGATCCTCTCCAGTTCAAAAAGTAAAATACATTCAGTTTTGTGAAGGGCGCAACAGGAATGCCAGTGGAGGTGAGGAAGCCTGCGGTAATTAAGAGTTGACGGCAGTGTCTTTGTACATGAGGCCCTACGATAAACCAAAAGCTCCCACCCTCGCCTGTTTTATTCTGTTTAGCTCTGTTTGCTGATCATTACTATCTTGCCCTGAGTTTGTAGGGAAACCTTCCCCCACACACTGAAACTGCTCCTTGATTAGCTAAGAGATATGGAAGTGTTTCTACAGAAACAAGCAGGCAATTAGTGGCTGGTAATCAGGATGAGGGGGTGTGACAATGGCAGTGCCATGCTATGTGTCAGACTGTCAATCCACAGAACATACGCTGCAGAACATGCATGTAGAAATACTGCGTCATGTAGAGCTCTCCTGGCAAACTTATAGACAAGGAGACAATTTAATGAAGTGTTCTCAGAGAGGAGGGGGGCTTAGCTGCACACGTTTTAAAGCCTGAAGAGACCAACATGCTCATCTAGTCTAAGCTCCTGCATAAAATAAGCCAGAAAATCTCAGCCAGTGATTCCTGCACCTAGCCCCTAACTTCTGTTTGAGCTAGAACATCTCTTTCACAAAGACACCCAGCCTTGAGTCAGAGAGCTGGAGAATCCGCCACATCCTTAGGTAAGAGTTTCCAGTCGTTGATTACCTGCATCGTAAACAAAATCATGCCTTATTTCTAGTCTGAATTTGTCTAGCTTCAGCTTTCAACCATGGGATCTCGTGATGCCTTTTTCTGCTGGATTAAAGCACATGCTGCTCAAGGAGATGGAGGAAACTCCCTGCATCCCACAGGCAATACTTCCACATAAAGAAGGGGTATGCCGGAAGGACTCATTTGGTTGCTAACAAAGAAGAAAGACGAGGTTGTTCATGCAGAGATGGGGAATGGGAGACACCCCATAATCACAGGTGCACTGTTGCTCCCAATGCAGCCACCACTAGCAGTATGCCAGGAAAGAGGGGGTCCTCTGACTTCAGCATGTCCTCTGGACACTTACCATTAAAGCCCACAGCCAGGAAGCGCGCTGCTGGAGACAAGCTCAGCGACGTGGCGAAGTGCGACAAAGGGATCTTCTCGACGACCTGCATGAAAGCAAGAGAAACACTGACACCCGTGCCTTGAAACTGACACTCTGTGGGAGGCCAGCTGACAGACGGTCACCAGTGCTGACAGCTGAACGGCACCCTCTGAGCTCAGGAAGCTGCTAAGCTCTTCGTTTCCAGAGCAGTCTTAAGAATTTCAAGCTGGTCTCTTTCACCAACAGAAAGGGGTCCAATAAAAGATAAGAACATTAGTGTTCATGAGAGCAAAAAAACAGCAGCGGCAGCAGCCAGGTGCTTCGCAAGCTTTATCGCAAGCTCAAACTTGAGCCACAGCACCCCCTGCTATTCATCGGTGACCCAGGTCAGACCTAAAGAGGTTTCTGGAAGTGAAAAGCTGGTACCATTGACTGTCTGTTAGGCAGAGTCTACCATCCTCCACCCCACCACATATATGCACCGTGTTTCATTCTGTGTCAACTGCTTGATGGCTGGCTCACATAAGTTACACTGGGTGCTGCTCTTTATACCAGGTGTGTCAAGAGAATACTGACACTCCAGCACCATGGCTATTTTTCACTGCAGCATTCCCATGCTACATCTGTTTGGCTTTCAGGTTTCCAAAGCCATGGCAGAGGAGCACCACATTATCCTCTATGTTATTTTTGTTGGTCATTCGCCATGAGCTAAGGTTGGACTCAGTGTCCAGGGCAAACTCCACGGTTTTCCAATATGCATGCAGAGGAGTTTGTAGCAATTTGTAACATCTTATGAACTTGCCCCATAGAGGAGGGCAGGTTGGAGAGGGAAGACACTGCTGTGTACCTGTTTCTGGTGCAGACTGTAAAAGAGGATCTCCTTCTGCATCCCAAAGCCTACGTACACCAAGGTACCATTGTCCCAAGGGCAGAAAGCTGCCAGTGTAGGAGGGAGGCTGCTAGGGGCCTAGGAAGGGAAACAAAAAAGGAGCAGAATTAGCTCTAAACTTCTCCCCACTTACTTCAGCAAGGTCAGACATGCAGGGGAAAGAAAGGAGAGTGCTTAGGTGTGTCAGCATTTCTTCTTTAGATCTGGCAGCAGTAAAAGCTTGTGACCCACTGTATTATGGAGTTAATAGTGTGCAAGAACTTTCCTAGTTCTTATGCTGCACTCCCAAACAGATGTGCTCACTAGAACCAATGTATATTGACCTGGGGACATGAGTCTCTGTTGTATATTGTAGTGGGTTCATATGACATAAGCAAGATCAAACATGCTAAATACCACTCAACATTGTTTACACCACTAGGCTCAAATATTGGAGTAGGTCCTGGATATGGATGGGGTTGTTAATTTTTCAGGAAGTGAAAACAGTTTAAAAAAGATCAGATCCCTGGTAATGGATGCTAATCCAGTTGAAACAATAAAAGTGATACCAAATCATTATGGTGAGAACTCAACAGGATAGCCCACTGACTGCGATTCCTTTCTTTAACATTTGAGGACAAACAGAAAAAACTTCAAATGGCATCACCGGACTTGTTGCTGTATCTGCCAGTGCCATATCTAGGACGGAGTAAGCTTGAAGGTGGATAGTCTGATGAGCCACTGCTCTACATCAGAAGAGTTACCTACCACTTACATTCCATAGGCACAGTAAGGCTCCTCCTTCTTTTCCCCCAAACTCACTTATTTCCCAAAGCTTTCTTATATCAATCTCCTCTCTTTCTCACGCCTCAACTCTTGTCCTAAGTCTTGGATCTAATCTGGGGCAGAAGTTCTGGTCAGGGATCCTGCCTATGTGTTCGTTGAAGTGCCATACCTTTTCGATGTTCTGTACATAAGGCAGAATTAGAACAGATGTATCTGGGCTATATTAACCTATGTAACCATGAAGCTACTAGCTCAGAACATTAATGCTATTACTGAGCAGCCAAGTTAGCAGACACAACCTTCTGTAACTGTTGTTCTTCGAGATGTGTTGCTCATGTCCATTCCAAGTAGGTGCCCGCGCCACAGGTATAGTCTCCAGAAGGTTCTTCCCGTAGTGGCAACCTTAGGTTTGGCTCTGGTACCCTCTGGAGTTGCGTCCTCAAGGCGCTGTATATAGGGTTCTGCTGATCCCCTGCCTCTTCCGTTCCTTCTTGCTGGCACAGAGGTAGATGGGTGGGTCTTGGAATGGACATGAGCAACACATCTCAAAAAACAACAGTTACAGAAGGGGAGTAACCTTTTTTCTTTTTCGACTGCTTGCTCATGTTGATTCCATGTAGGTGACTCCCAAGCTGGTCCATTGGAGGAAAGGTCGGAGTTCAAAGACCCGTAGATTGTAGTACTGCTCTGCCAGAAGCATCATCTCTGGCGTGTTGTGTAATAGCGTAGTGTGCAGTGAAGGTGTGAATAGATGACCATGTTGCTGCTCTACAAACGTCCTGGATGGGGACTTGGGCCAGGACTGCTGTGCCCTTGTGGAATGGCTGTCAGTGCTGGGGCAGGCACCCTCACCAAGTTGTAACACGTCCAGATATAAAATGTGATCCAAGAAGAAATTATTTGAGAAGAGACAGGAAGACCATTCATCCTACCTGCTACTGCTATGAAGAGCTGTGTTGTTTTCCTGAATGGTTCTGTCCTCTCAATAGAGAAGGCCCATCAGACATCCAGAGAATGCAGCCTGCACTCTCAACTGTTGGTGTGTGGTTTCAGTTAGAAGACCAGGAGGAATATGTCCTGGTTTGTATGGAACTGGGAAACTGCCTTCGAAAGGAAGGCTGGGTAAGGATGAAGTTGAACCTTATCCCTGTGTTTTGTATAGCAGAGGTACCAACTATTTGCAAATTTAATGTTTTGACTTGAAATGCTTACAAAGCAAATACCCTCTCAGTAGTTATGCAGTCACAATGCAAATCTGCATCATAAAGGAAGACTAAAAAAAAAAACCAAACCACACTATTCTCTTTATATACATGCATCCTGATTGTTAGCGGTTCCTAGGCAAACCTTTCGCAAACAAATATAGGTAGTAGTGTAACTGTGTGGGAAGGACCTGCTCTGCTCTTGGCCTTGGCTATAATGCTGAATGTATGTATCATATAGTCAGTAAGGTTTAATCTTACCTCAGGGCTTGCAGGAGCTGGGAAGCTTAGCCAATCAATGAGCTCACATTTATCCTTCAACCAGGCAGAGACCCAGACACTGACACGTCGATCTGAACTTGCAGCCAACCAGAGTTCACCACCTTCAACCCCAAAGTCATTGAACTACAGAACATAAAAGCAGTTATGATTGTACTGACATATCAAAGCAACAACACAGCAGAGCTTTCAAATAAGGCTGAAAACTAGTAGACTGACACAGGGCAAAAGTTTATCTGCACTAAAATTTTAGAGAGTAGGGGATTAATGCACTAGATTTTCCCATCTGGAGAATGGCTTAAATCTCTTTTATCACAAGTGAAAGAGGCTTGGTGCCTCAGACTAGTACTCGGATGTCCGTACACATCAAAACGACACAGTAGCATGTGGCCCAATTCTCTCCACACTCAGAGCTGAAGGAACAAGGTTCCTTCAGATTGTTCATCGGCACAGAGTATGTGGCAAGAGAGTGTAGTGTTGAACCCCAGTATGCTGGCTCTAGCCACTGCTAGCATGGTCTCCTTTATATAAAAGCACCAAATCCTTCTACTCCACCTGCACAGTAAGCGGTGGCTACGTCCTAGTCTTGCAGCAGACTTCCCACCCACTTTGCATGTATCATGCAACGACTGCACCCTACCATGCTTGACTTTATTCTATTGAAGATCCGCCTAAACAAACAGACCAAGATTCTGTGGCAATGGCATGGGCTTGGGGGAGGAAGGGGTGGGGATCGTACAGGGACAATAAACTAAGCAGCACAGTTATTAATCTGTCCCCCTATCTGCAGCTGTCTGTGGCTGTGGAGTACCAATACAATGGCGACTGTGCTCGAGTACACGAGTGCTACGGCACCTGGGCTCAGGCCTCACCTGTTTCTTTGTGCACTGGATGACAGTGATGGGGGATCCTTTGTGGTCAATGAGCACACGAATGGTCATTCCAGTCCGAGGGCTGCTGACAGCCATCAGCCCATCCTTGCCTCCAGACAAGATGATTTCGCCTGCAGATAAGGGAGAGACGAGAGCTAATCAACTTCCTGCAGATGGAGACAAGGCCAAATGGGGAAGCCTGCAGGAATGCCTAACTCAAGCTTTCTGAGAAGCTGGAACCACCTGGTCCTGGGGGTGAGAGAGGAGAGGTGAGATGAGAGGACACATTTACTTCACTTTAAAAAACACTGCTTAAAACTCATGTCAACTATTTTTTTGAAGCAGACAAAAGCTTTATGTGCCAAGTACCTGAGCTGTCCCAAGGTTACTGTCCCATGGGATACCCAGGATGACAATGTGCCAGATACACGGCTGGTGTGAACTGGCATAGCTTCATTGACTTCAATTCTCCATCTTAGAATCTGACCCAGGGCCCTGGGAGGGTCACCAATATCTGGAGCGGCTGGAGAGTAGAGCTGTCTCCTCCAAGCACACACAAGCTGAGCTGCATGGCCAAACTATGCTCCTTGAAGCAGCGTCAATGAATTGGTTATGGGAAACATCGTGTGAGCTCACCATCTGCAGAGTAGGCAATTGCAGTCAGTGCAACAGAGTGAGGGTGCATTTTCAGTTCCATCTCTGTCCTTGAAATGCTGAACACACGGATGGTGCCATCGCTGTACCCTGCCACTACGTACTGACCTTCAGCCCCCCCATGGGAGATGGGGCTAGGGCTCCAGGCCAGACACTGGCAGCTCTGTAAAGGAACAAGATTAGAGACATGGGGACGAAGGAGCAGAACGTTTCAAGGAGGTGCACGTGGGCGACTCCTCCACCCCTCACACTGACGCCATGGGAATGATGCTACTCTGCATAGATGTCATACCGAAACCCTTCAGTTACAAGCATTTCTCCCACCACTAGTTCATTCAGTGAGGACAAAGAGGTTCTATCATAACGGGCAGTGGCTGCTACAAGACAACACAGGACATTGATACAGTCTAATGATTACCTGATTCAGCACTTGAAACTGTACCACCAGCTCCATGCTGGCCAGAGACCAAACCCTCACACTGCCGTCCTCCCCGCACGTGGCACAGTGAGACTCGCTGGGGCTGAATGTCACTTCATTCACCTGCAGCAACGAAAGGGGACTGACACTCTACCAATGCCAAAGCAAGCTGCCCATTTACCCCCATTCCTTCCCCTAACCCAACCCATCCCCCTACCAAATTCTCCTCCGGTAGGAGACAGGACACAAGACCTTTCAGAGGGAAAGGACGACTTTTTTAAAGAAAGCTGGGGGATGGTGGCAATTAAAATTAGTTGGGCCTATAATGGAAACCTAGAACCGTAACTGCAAAGTTCTGACTAGTTGCTCCATAATGAAGGTCTCAGAAGGGAAGTCTCCATATCTCATTACCCATCTAGTCACCCTCGTTTCCTCCAGGCAAACCCTTATTTGGTAGGACAAATGCAGGCAAAGTAGCATCAAGATGGACACCCTTCAGACACGTTTTCCAGTATTCTGGAAAACAGACCACTTTATCCATTAGAGAAGTCTAGTTAATAAGTAACACTGCACTTCTAGAGTGCCTGTCATCCAAGGGCTCAATGTTCTACATAAATTAAGCCTCAAATGCTCTGTGAGATGCCTCAGGATTGTCCCCCTTTTACTACAGGAGACAGACACGGTAATTAAGTGACTTAACCAAGGTCACACAGGATGTCTGTAGCAAAGCAAGAAAGAGAACTCAGATTTTCTGACTTTCAAGTCCTCTGCTTTAGCCACAAGACCATCTTTCTCTCTTGGAGGAGATAATACCTAGCTCTTCTATAGCACTTTTCATCCACACATCTCAAAGTGCTTTACAAAGGAGGCAGGTATCATCGTCCCTATTTTACAGGCAGGGAAACTGAGGCACAGAAGTGACATGACTTGCCCAGCAATCCACTGGCACAGCCTAGAATAGAACCCAGGTCTCAAGTCATAATTCAGTGCTCCATCCACTAGGCCACACTTCCTAGATAGCAGTTACAGCTCTTTCACCAGTGCCCTGTCAGTATTTGCCAAGGCTCCAGTGGCACAATTTCTCTCAGCTGGGCCTGGCCAGCCCTTCTGCGGTGTGAGCCTCCTCAGACTGCATTGCGCCTTTGGCTCAGGTGGCACTGGGAACACGTGCTTCCTTACAGCACAGAAACCCCCCTTCCAATTCCTCTCACCTTGTTCTTGTGTCCACTGATTAGTCGGATACTGGTGTTCTCCGTCCAGTTTATGTACCACAATGTTCCTGCAGTGGTGCCCACAATTCCCATATCCATAGAGTCATCAAAGGTTGCACCAACTATGGTCCCATCCAGGGTCATCTCGTGTTCCAAAAGGACTGAGCTGGACCTGGGGGAAAGTGGAGTCCAGAGTGAAATATACAAAATAACTAGCTACATCCTTAAGCGGGTAGAGGACATCCATTATCACGCCTTCATGGGAAAACTGCCTGGGACTGCCTTAAGAATAACATGGTTATCCTTAACTACATACATGGCACCCACGTTCTACAGTGATGGGCTCATTAGAACTGCATCCAATGACTACCTTTAACCATACAGCGTAACCATCTTTCCGGGGGAAATAGGCAAGCTCTAAAAGGATTATTTTGATCATCCATTGTGCCTCCTTAATTTGACACAAAATATTTCATATGTAAAAAAAGTCAGAAAAAGAGACGAACTGACATGTACAAAGATATTCCTCAAATGCTTGCACTGGAAAAGGGCTAGCTATCTAAACAGTCTAGTTTAAACAAGACAACTAAAGGCCTACTGGGCTTTCCAACAAGGCAAAAGCACATGCAAGAGTTCCGAATTGCAGAGCAGACACATTAGCTCAATTTTGCCTTGTTCAACGTAACATTTAAATGGAAGTGTAAAATAAGCAGCTTTACGTAGGACTGGGACAAATCACCACATGAGGCAAGACTGACTGAATGGCAGGCTTCCTGTAGTGAGCTGGAGTCATTCTGCAGGAGTTACAAGTCTTGATAAGAAATCTGGGGAAAGGAATTCAGGGAAGATTGTCTTCTTGGAGTTTCAGAGTTCGAGTGGGGCATCAAAGCTTGGCTCAGCTGAGGGATACATTAGCAGTTCAGGTGGCATTTGAAGGCCACAACTAAGTTGAACAAAACAGAGTGTATTGCAACTGAGCTTGCCTTCAGGATGCTTAGATACCATGGTGACAGGTGTCTTATAAAAACTTAAGACAAAGACAGAGGTACATCCCAAGGAGACCAGAAGGCTGCTCAGATCAGGATGGTGTATTGCATGCTAAGAGCTGTAGTCTCCACAGGCTGAACTCCTGTAGTAAAGATGATGGTGGTCCCACATCGTGCTGGGATAGACTTTGCTGAGGAGAGGGAGTCACAGTTGTTAATGGGGCAGCAGGGGATGCAATATTCCAAGACAGAATAAGTAAATTAAATTCTCTTTCCTGCGAATGGAGCTTTTACAAATCAACAAGCCAAAAGGTCAGGTGAGGTAAACTCAAACATTTTTAGTACCAAGAATGGCTACTATTAGTGACATGATCAGAAAGGAGATGGAACATTCTTTAAGCCTGCCCAGGATTAAATACCTATCTGGACATGCTAAAATACACCAATGAAGAAAATGCAAATTGTATCCGGTTCAAAAAGTTTGATTCTTGGGCTTGTCACAAACGTACACAAAGAGCACTGTGGGTGTTCTAGACCCCAACCCTTTTGGACAAGGATAAAAAAGGAACAGCCAGAAATTTCAACCTTGAATTCCAAGAGAATCCAAATGGAAGGAACCAGGAGTCACAGGAATGTAGAGGAGAAGCTAAGAATTAAAGGACAAGGGGAAGCAATTGCATAGGCCAAACAAAAGCCAGTGAAAAGATACCACCTACTATGTTCAGGGAGTACAAGAGGAAGGAGAAGGTATGTCTCAAGAATGACTAAGCAGCTCTGTATCTCGGCACAAACCTCTCTCTTCAGGTTTGTGAAACGTGAGTTAGCCACTGCACACACAAGCCAGCTCACCTGGCACCAGAACCTTTCAGCCTCAGCTCCTGCACAGCTGCCACTGACCACAGTCGGATTCGCTTGGTGTTGCTGCCACTGACCAGCCTGTTACCACAACACAGAAGCACACCTAGGACACCAGAAAGAAAATGTGACATAAATACCTAGGCTTGTTGATCACGGTAAAGGGCTGGGTGGACTCTATCAGCTAGTTCCCTGGTAAACGTTTGGGAGAAGGAGCAGCGGGTCTGCCAGCAGGGCTTTGAATCCAAGGCCTCTTGGTTGCTATCCAAAAGTTTCTAGAAGTTGGAGGTGGAACCCAGGCCTCTTAGCAACTGCATAGGAAGGGTGGGGACAGCACCAGCTGTGGCATGAATCTAGCCCCAGTCTATTCTAGCATCTGCCAGTGACTCAGCATTTGAGCGCTGGGAAAATGCTGGAATCAGGGTCCAGCAGGGTCAGGATTCGTCTTTCCTCTCATGTCTCTGTGGAATTTAAGACACAATCTCAGCAGAAGGCAGCAGCATCTGTACCTACCAATCTCACCCTCATCAGCATCCCAAGTCATAAAACAGCGATTGGTCTGTGCGTCCCACACGCAGATCTGTCCTGTGTTGGTCCCACTATAGAGGAGGTAGTTGGTGCTGTAGCAGAGAGATGTCAGTTCCACCAGTCCTACCGTATCAGGGAGGGGGGCTCTATGAACCTGCCACATAACAAAAAGCAGCAGGGTCAGAGACATCTTGATAGTTTATGCTTAAAAACCACCCCAAATTAAGTTAATTCAGCCAACGCTTTAGCTCTAACTGAAAACCAGCCACCACCAGTAGGTGTTGCATCACTAAGAGAAGCCAATGGCCCTCACTGGCACAGATGAGTATGGTAGAGCCATCCATACCCATTACTATGTGCGCTTTAAAAGAAGAGAAGGCAAAGTTGGACAAATAAAAAGGGGAAGTTCAGATGTTCAATTTGCAAATACCTAGAAGACCATAAGCAGATAAGTAACAGTCAGGGTTTGTCAAGAACAAATCACATCACACCAATCTAATAGTTTTCTTTGACAAGGTAACAAGCCTTGTGGATGGGGGGAAGTGGTAGATGTGGTATATCTTGACTTTAGTAAGGCTTTTGATCCTGTCTCACTTGATCTTTTCACAAACAAAATAGGGAAATACAAACCTAGATGGAGCTGCTATAACGTGGATGTATAACTGGTTGGAAAACCGTTCCCAGAGAGTAGTTATCACTGCTCACAGTCAAGCCATATCAATTGGGGTCCCATAGGGATCAGTTCTGGGTCTGGTTCTGTTCAATATCTTCATCAATGATTTGGATAATGGCACAGAGAGAACACTTGGATGATACCAAAGTGGGAGGGGTTGCCAGTGCTTTGAATGATAGGATTAAAATTCAAAATGATCTGGACCAACTAGGGAAATGGTCTGAAGTAAACAAGATGAAATTCAATAAGGAGAAATGCAAATTACTCCACTTAGGAAGGAACAATCAGTTACACACATACAAAATGGGAAATGATGTCCCAGGAGGGAGTACTACGGAAAGGGATCTGGGGGATATAGTGGATCACAAGCTAAATATGAATCAACAGTGTAACACTGTTGCAAGAAAAAAAAAACAGCAAACATCATTCTGGGATGTATTAGCAGGAATGTTGCAATCAAGACAGGAGAAGTAATTCTTCCACTCTACTCCACGCTGATAAAGTCTCAGCTGGAGAACTATGTTCATTTCTGGGCGCCACATTACAGGAACGATGTGGACAAACTGGAGAAAGTCTAGAGCAGAGGAACAAAAATGATTCAAGTTCTAGAAAACATGATCTATGAGGAAAGACTGAAAAAATTGGGTTTGTTTAGTCTGGAGAAGAGAAGGCTGAGGGGGGACATGATAGCAGTTTTCAAGCACATAAAAGGTTGTTACAAGTAGGAGGGTGAGAAATTGTTCTTGTTAGCCTCTAAGCATCAGACAAGAAGCAACGGGTTTACTTGCAGCAAGAGAGATTTAGGTTGGACATTAGGAAAAATTTCCTAAGTGTCAGGGTAGTTAAGCACTGGAACAAATTACCTAAGGAGGTTGTGGAATCTGTCATAGAAGATTTTTAGGAACATGTTAGACAAACACCTGTCAAGAATAGTCTAGTTATTACATAGACCTGGCTTGAGGGCAGGGACTGGACTAGATGGTCTCTCGAGGTCCCCTCCAGTCCTACACTTCTATGATTCTATATACCTTGAGGCTGATGTCAGCTCCCCGTTGCTCCATTAGCCAGAAAGTCACTGCTCCCTTTCCTACACAGGCAAGTTCACCAGCAGAAAGAGGGTTAAAGGCCACCTCATGGACTGGTTCTGAGAAATGGGTGGATGACATTAGGTCATACGTATGGGTGTTCCACAGGGCGAGGGTGCGGTCACTGTAGTCCCCTAGGTATGATGTGAGAGACAGCAAGAACTTCAGGATATCACTTCAATTTCATACCAATATTGTTTATTTGCATAATAAATTACTCAGAATTCCCCCCAGTTTAACACAGACGCAATTTAAACTTGAACTCTCTTTGCTTAAACACGTACTACCAACTTTCCTTAGGTCAAATCCTATCCCTGCTTAGTGATGTTACACAAAGCAGTCACCAAAAATGACCCTGTCATATTGTGTGTACAATCTGGAGACATCCAGTGTCCCAAGTGACCATGTAACAGCAACTGGATATCCTAACTCTATGCCCCAAGTGACCCCATTATACCTAAATGTGTGGACGCTACACCCTCGGGTGACTTCTTTACACTGGCTCGCTGTCCTGGAGACACCCTACACATGCACCTACCTTTAAGTTTCAGATGACTAACCTAGTGTAACAAGCAGCCTGTCATCACGAGAGTATGCCATGGTCTGTACTTGGGTCTCATGATGGAAAATAACTTTTTGGCAAGTCCCATCCTGTATATTCCAGATGCGGATCTGACAGCGCGAGTCTCCATTCCCCTGGCCAGAGGCAGAGGCGAGAACCTGGCAGAACAAACAATCCACCACCACTGGCAACTCAATAAGAAATTACATGGATGTTCTAGGAGAGTAAACAAGCCCTGTATAGCCATGACACCAGGAGTGAAATCATATAGATGGCAAGAGGAAAGCTCTGCAGATTCATAAATAGGGGGACATTTGATGAAAAAAAAACACCACAGGAGAAGAGTGAAAGCTTCATGGCCACATACCCACAGCATTAATGGCCAGCTAGTTGCAAACATGCAGCATGAGGATTAGAACAATTAGAACGTGCACGCTTTAGCTCCAAAACCCATAGTGTCTATGCAATGGGCTAGAGAAGCACCTCAGGTAGAAGAGGAAACAGATACACATAGGAGCTCATTCAGCAAACTCCATCCAATCAAGGGCAAATAGCATATTTATACAAACCAGAGCTTCTCCAGGAGGACAGCAGACAGTCATACCTGGGCATCATGGCTGACTGCTAAAGTAGAGATCTCTTCAGGGTGGCCAAGCCAATGTTGCTGTGATCCTGAGTGCAGGTCTTCAACCACAATCACACAGCCACAGGTATAGGCAAAGAAACCTAGCAGGTGCAGTGTGAAGGAGGGATAGGATATCAGGAGAGGTCTGCACAGAGGTCTTGTGTACAGGCGTTTACATTGCTGTGTTTAACCTATACACCATAATTCAAGAAGTGAAATGAACTCTTCTGTCCAGAGTGCTTTAGAGTTAACCACCTCTTCCTTATAGGCCATGGGGTGTCCTTCCAAGCAGGGAAGGAATAGAGGTAGAAATCTACGTTCTTCCAAATTTGGTGAAGAAAACTACTTCTGCTTCTTCAGCTCCATCTAACACAGCTTAGTTGTTGGGTTCACAACAGCTCTTATACAAAGAGGTGAGAGAGCCTATAGAACAACCAGCTCTCTTCCCTGCCACTGTGTGAGCTGAACAACCAAAGGCTGGAAATTACTTTGCCAACAGGATTCTCCAACATTTGTACCAGCGCTTGGATGCCACATAAAAAGGTCTCTTATGGTACAAAATAAACTCACTGCAGCAGAGTGATGCTCTCGTGTGGATAGCAACATGACTATTTAACTTACGTGACTATAACGTCTGCACATTTAATGTGCCATTATAGAAGCGTGGAGACACTCCCCTCCCCCCCGGAAGCCTCAGCTCTAGAGTACCTGTATCTGGGTTCCAGACCATATTCCCCCTTCCATTCCCGTTGTAGCCAATGACCGCCTTTAGTTTCAGTCCCTCATTACCAGCTGGAGGATACAAGACACTCTGCAAGAAAACAGATGCTGGTTCAAGACCACCTCTAACAGGATACTCCATTTCAGTTCAGTTTTAAATACACTCACAGGGACTGCCACACAAACACATGCACACATACAAGAATGTAAGTGTCAAATGCATGCCCACCTGCTTGCATAGTTATACATACACAAAGTGAAACCCACGCCAGCCAAACCAAACATATATGGTCTTCCAGATACATATATAAACAAGCATGGGAGTAGGCGCTAATCCTGCTGGGAAAAGGCTAAATGGATTCTGCTGACTCATTGATGGAGATGCTCATTTACCCCACTTGGAGATAAGAAAGATGGGAAAAGCTTTCTGAGGGAGAGGTGATCTAGGATGTGAGCTGAGCAGTCCTAAGTGGGAAAGTCTAGGAGCTGTAAAACCTGGGAAGAAAAATCGAGCTGAAATGTAAGTATTCATCAATTTACTGGCTAGTAAAGCTGGACTCTAGGATGGGGTAAGTTTGGACTTCCTACACAGTGTGAATTATATTGGTACAGCAGACTGGGAAAGGCAACTTGCTCTCAAACATGTAGAGAGAGAGACTGGAGACTCTTGCACTCTCAGTATCTTCTGAACAAAAAATATGCAGATTTGCAAAGAAAAATAATTGACCCAAAACTGCTTATGGAAAGACCATAGTCAACTCATCCGCCATCATAATAGAAAGTGAGATTAATGCTAAGGGTTTCCAAAACCATTTAACAAAATCCTTTCAGCTGTTTGAGGTATTAAAAGGAAGCTATATTAGGAAAAAAACAAAACCAACCTTTCATGCTCTGTACCTGGCCAGAACTTAGCACGGGGACAATTCTTACCTGAGGGAGCACAGATGCTTTGAAGCGAGGAGTAAAGTGCTTGTAGGAATCTGGACGGATATAGTGCTGTGGTTCAGGACCTTTGGTCTCCTTTCTAGGTTCTAGCACAGAACATAAAATAAGCTTAACTTTCCTTATGGAAATGGTGCATCTCAAGCAACTAGGCCAGTTAATGTTCTGGTTTATTAACCTTCTGAATGTCGAGGTGTGTACACATGGACACACACAGGCTGGGCTCTCCATTGCTCTGCACCTTGAGCAGTCATTTATACCAGCACAAAGCGAGTGTAACATGACCCAATCAGAATGTAACATTCACACTCACTTTGCCCAAGTGCAAATGGTTGCACAAGATGCAGGGCTACAGAGATTCATATACACAATCTGGTTGGAAAATGCCAGCATAGCAGGCGTAAAGACAGACTATAATTTGATAACCTATTTCTGTCATCTTGCCAGCGCGACAGATACTCCATAAATCCAAAGCACTACCACACTATGCACTATGGACATGAGTACTAGAGGAGAATGAGCCAAGCAAATAGAAAACCACAGCTTTGGATAGAGCCAAAGCACATTCTTACTTTTTAATGGACACTCCCTGACAAATCTTGCCTGAGGCTGTGTGCGCTGGCAGCCTGTGGCAACTAGCTGTGAGCTGCTTCAGCTTTGAAGTTGTATTTCTATTAATAGACACGTTGAGAGCTTTCACAGAAAGCACAACTTCAAAGCAGAGGCAGGTTACATGGTGGAAAGGACTCCAGCCTGCTTAGAAGCAGCAGCAGAGATGAAAATGGACCACGGAGAGAGACAGAAAGAACAAATGGTCACAGAGACCAAAACAATTTTCCCTTACGTTATTCCTGTGGCAAATGATAGCCAAAAGAAGGAAAATATCACCTGGGAACTGTAGGAACACATACTGCATTTGATCTTGGGCCTTAAATCACATCCTTGCCAGAAGCCCATGGCAGGCTATCAGCATTACTACAGGCACCATACAGAATGCAACATACACGTTCCCCTTGTGTCTATATTTTCAGGGCTCTTCCCTCATTTCTTTTATTGCTAGGAGCATACTGCCTTGCAGGCAAATGCACTATTTGCTCCCCTTGGAGCAAAGCTCTTCAAAGGCCCAGAACACCCCTTGATTTACCATTTCCTGAGTGACTGGGAGACCTCGAACACTCCTGACTCACTTTGGGCCTCACAACAAGAGGCTCCTCATTCTCGACCGGATCCTCCATGACAAGGGCAGAGTGGTCTTTGGTTCCATCTGCAGCCCCTCTACTGCTGCCTTTCAGCCCTGCTTCCTCCCCTTCATCTGACTCCGAGAAAATATCTGAAGAGGAAAATTGGTGGAAATGAGGCGAGAGTTATTCTGTGCTTCTCAGGGTCTATTTTATGAGGCTGACCCTTCAATTACAGACAGCTTACCAAGCAAAACAGGATTTTCCTGTTGCACATGGGGAGAATGTGGCAGTTAAAGGGCCAGAGATCAGAGGTATTCACAGCACCCCCGGGAAATGTCCGGCCAGCGGTTTGATAGATCGAACCAGGGGTAAGAGAAAAGGTGGCACCAAGAATTCCTAAACTGTATTGGCTGGCTATGTTTGATTTAGGGAAGCGAAGGTGCAGAGCTGCTCATCGTAACCTAGGGAACAGGAGGAGGTGGAGGGAAGGGGTGGCAGGGCAGCTGTTGAATTATAAAGGGAGTTTTCCCCAATGAAAGCTTAATTCCCCTTTTCTACAGGAGATTCCTCTTCTCACCATCATGTCCTGCTTGGTGGATGGAACTGATGTCCAGACATGGTGGTGAGGCCAGAGAGGGAAGAGGAGCTGACAGACGGGGTATCTCATTGGCACTGGATGTAAAATCCTTTAGCTTCTCAGAGCTAGTGTCTGTGAACAGAAAAGGGGGCTGGGTAATTCCCTCTGACAGCCTCGTAAGACAGGCTGAGGCAATGCAATACCAATATGCTCAGCTCTCCAGCTTCCTCATACCCAGATGAAGTCATTTACAGATGCCTTATCCTTTGTCCCCTGAAGGAGAGAAAAGGGAGACACGGAGAAGCAAGGAGAGATGTGAAGGAAGAGACAGTGAAGTGGGAGAAAAGCAGGAGAGGCTGAGGTAACTGAGGAGGAGGAGGAATAAGAGGTAGAAGAGAGGAGGAAGAAGTTTACCAGCTTTGCCCTTGCCCTCCCACCAGTTGTCTCTGTGACAAAGGGAAACACTAATCACCTGGAGATTTTAAACTTCAGATTAATCCCTAGCACTAAGAGGGAATTAGCTCTAAGCATCCTGGCCAAGCAGCTAAAATCCCATTTATAACCCATTCGAGGCTCTCCTGTCTGAAAACAGCTTTGGAAAAATGTGTCTGATCGTGTAACAAGACGAAAGGGGCAAACTCACCAGCTCTGGGAGGCACAAGGGACTGAACAGCGGGATGAACACTGGAAAGGTAATGAGACCAGAGTCACAACAATAGAGTTGAGAACAAAAGAGAGGTGAACAACAGAACGCATTCCCAAGCCAACGACTGTAGTGTTCTTACTCAGTCTTGGGTGATTCTTCTCTGGACACAGCTAGAAAGTCCCAGAGGAAGATGGCATCTCCAATGCTAATGACATGCTGTTGGTCAGGGGTGAAGGCCACCTGTCGCACTGGCTCTGAGTGGCCAATATACACCTGGGAGAAAGTAAGAATGGAAGGGCATGTCTTGTACTTCCAGTGCTCAACTGCTACACCTTTGCATGCTCTCAGGACCATTGATAGTGATGTGGTGAGGATTATTTAATGATGATAAAGTGCTACAGAAATACTAAGTATTATTAAGTGAAATGAGTTTGGGGTTCTCAATCCATGCCCCACTGAACAAGACTATCACAGTTACGACTGGGAACCATGGCTCAATTCTGGACAAATCAAGGTTGAAGGCCATTGACAAACCCATGTGAAGGAGGTTAGCTGCACTGTTGTTTTCTGCTCAGAAGGGCTAAGTGGCATTCCAAGTGGAAAAGTCCAAGGCACCACTGATTTTTCCCTCATGTGCAGTACCTGAAAGTTGATGTCGAACCTCATCTGATAGTCCCACACTTTGACAACCCTGTCACCAGCAGTCAGCAGGTATCTGGCATCCTCGCTCAGTGCCAATGAAGAACAGGACAGCTTGTGCACACGGGACACCTGTGAACAAGACCAGACATTATCAATGCCAGCTGAACCAGCTGTTTCCATCAGCAGACTTAGTCACTGCATGAACAAACAGAAAGAAACATAAGGCTAAGATGTCCAATTGGAAATGGGAGGGAGAGGGGGGTTTATATGAGGGAATACTTTTGCCCTCTTCTGATTAAAAAAAAAGTCTCGAACGATAGGGGAAAGGGGGCAGAGATGCCCAGCTGTTCCAGACATAGAAAGTCTGTGATTGCTTCCAATCCTACATCACTCTGTAACTATGCACAGACTGCTAAGTCTGTTAGACACATGGAATCTGGATAAACATGTTATTTTTCAGTGGGGTAACAGGAGTATGAGGGAACAAAGCAGGTGGGAACAGATTTAACCTCATCTGGGGAATAACCATGTTAGCTATCTACACTCAGATGACTCGGTTTTTCTTAGAAACCTGTGACTGCCAGGACTTCATCACAGAGTCCCGAATCCACATGTGTTAACTGTCAGAAGGCATGGAAGGTTTGGGATATCCCAGAGACCACAGACCACCCGCTTCACAAGTTCCTTACCTCTCGGACCAAGCGTCCAGTTTTGGCATCAAGCACAAGGATCTTGTTGGAAGAAGTGGACACCAAGAGGTGGCCAACAGGCATGGGAGCAAAGCAGAGTCTCAGAGCAGAGTCCAAGCTGGTGCTGTCCAAGTCCAGGATGCTGACGTCTATCCTCAATAGCTGTGAAACAAGAAGCTATTGAACACCAGCTTCCTGGAATGAACAGTTCCACATGAAGTGATCAGGAACTTCTACACAATCTGTGGCTATTTTTAGACCATTTCTCCCACTGCTTTATAGTCTGAGTTTGCTAGAAGAGGAGGGAAATGTACACCACTCTCTTTCCCCTTTAATCTTCTCAAGCTCAAGCTACCTGATTAAGTGGTGGCTCGGGGAAGGCATTGTAAGTGTGCCTTACTCAACAAGACATTTTCTAAAGATGGTACAGATGCTGTAAGATTCCCTATTGCTTTTCAGCAACTTCACTTCTCACTCCATAAGGGCTGGATGTGATTGTGGGAGGAAGACACCTTGATTTGATGTTTCCATCCCACAGCAACATCGAAAAGGAGGATATCAAAACCACATTCCAAGAGTTTTCCACATGGGGAAGGACATGTAAAAGGGCCATGTCAGATCATATTTGGTGGAATCTATTGGGTTCTCTAATTATCTGGGAGGAAATCTCTTTTCCCTGTCTTGAAAAGCATTCTGCAGTGTGTGACAATAGGAATGCCCTACCTCCTACTCGATTCTCCCTTTGTATCAAGGCAACTTCCTGCCAATTACCTCATCTAGAGAGTGAGCGTCCATAACAGTCACTGTGTACTTCGAGGGGCCCACAAAGGCAAGGAGACGTCCATCCCCACTAAGGGCCAAAGCATTGGGACCATGCTCAGCATCTTGGGACACCACATTACCTGGATATGACAAAACACAGGGTGAATGAGATAAATGGGGAAGGAGAGAAAGCCTAAAGGGAGAGTGACTGATTATATACTGCAGCCGAGATAAAATTCATTCTTTTAAGGTTTTAGGGGGTGCTCCTTTCTCTGAATCAGCGCTGAACCAATACCTCAGCATGGGGCTAGGGATCAGTCTGTTTTATGGAAGGAGCCAGATTTGAACAGCTATTATACACACATTAAAGACACATCTGAATCAGAACATTCACAATAAGATCTGGAACAGCCCAATTTGGGGAGGTCTGGAACTGGGGTTGGAATTTGAGCAAATGGATACTTGAGGCACACACAGCACCACAGTGCAATATCAATGATGAAGATTGGATCTCCTTGTAGTTTTGTTAGCACAGGCAAGGGTTTGTGACAAGCGGTTACTGTACGTGGATCTCAGTGAGGCTTTCAAAAGCTTAAATCCATAAAGAAATAAATAGCTGCAAAACCCTTCAGTACAGTGAAGTGATTTTTAGTTTGTAGATGTACTTAGAGAATGTCTTATCATAAAAATCAAGTTAACTGGTCTATATTTAATCTATTGCTGAAAATGTCCCGTCTAGATTAAACATCAGATGTTATTTCTGGGGGCGGGCATGAAAAAAAGGGAGGCAGTGTGATTTAGTGGCTAGGGCACTGGCTTCAGATCGGCGTCAAGAAGCCCTGGATTCTAACCCCAGTTCTCACACTGACTTGTGTGAGCCTGGGTAAGCCCCATCCTCTCTGTGCCCCTGCTTCCCCTCCCACCCTTTGTCTGTCTCACCTGTTTAGACTGGAGGCTCTCCAGGGCAGGGGCCATCTCTCACTGTTCACATAGTACCCAACAGAATGGGGGCCCCCCAACCTCCACTGAAGCCTCTATGTGCTAATTTTACTATTACTCATTTGTAAAAAAATGTGCATTAAGTCTGAAACAACATATGCATGCAATTCGAGCACCATTAAAATACAACAACCCAGTCACACCCTTTGGAAACCAGAGTTACCAGGGAAGTGTTAACAGATGCTCAGTAAGAGCAGTGTTAACAGGCATGAAAGAAAAAGACAGCTAACTGGTCTCAAAAGGATCATAGGATCCTCTCCGAAAACTTCTCTGTGGAATTTCAAGCCTGCATCAGACAGAGGGATGCAGAACCCTTACCCAAAACTCTGAGGACGTGACCCTTCTGGTTTGCAACATTATAAAGAGCCAGGGTCCCATGTGCACAGGAACTGAACATCAAATTGCCATCTGGGGAGAAGGTCAGACCAGTGACTGCACCACGGTGCTGCCTACAGAACACAGAAAACATGGGAGAGGAAAGCAGAGTGGACTGGTGTGAAGAGCAATGAGCAGATCAGAATCAATGTCTGTGGCAGTGAGAAGCCCACCCTATTTTCCCTGCCATCATATAAGACAGTTGATCATCTTTATTCCCAAGGTGCTGGGGGAGACTGATCGGGTGCAGTGCTCTTGCTGCCAACAGCTGCCAGGATGGCATACCCACACACTTTGATCATCCTCCACTCCCCAACAAAAACGTTCCAAGCGTGTCCTGTCTGGCTGACCTCAACACACTGGACTGCCTCTTCTAAGGCTGGGGCATCACTATCTCCATTCCCTACTCTTGGCCACCTCTCTCCAAAATGGAGAGCCCCAGAATTTAACTGTGACAGGCTTGACTCTCAAAAAACACCCCAAACCACATGCCCCACAGCCATGATCTCATGAGGCTTTTCTTCTCCGAAAACCAGTTGACTGTAACTCACTGAATGAGAAAGGTAAATCCAAGGAATGTGCTCTTCCACTATGACCCAACACCCACGTTAGCTCCTGATGCTCCATCCACGTGGATGGATATCTTACTGACACTCGTTGCCATGACTCTCATCATTTAGATTTGCACACATGAACAGACAATACTCATTTGTCACACATACTTGTGTTCCATTAGTAGATCGGAGGCAGCCAGACTGAAGGTTCTCACCACTCCACTGCTGAACCCACACGCAAAGATCTGTTGTGCAGGATGAAAAGCCACAGCACATGGAATCTCATCAGAGGCAGTGAAGTCATACAGCTGTGAGAAAGAGCACATAGAAACAGTGCTTCAGTATAAGCAAAACCTGGCAGCAGTCTGTGGCAGAATGAGATAACCCCACATCCCAGTTCATTCTGATTAGCCTATCATTACAAGGAAACTGTGTAACTCCTTGGGGCCTGAGCCAAAGCCCAGTGAAATCAATGGGCCGACCGTCTTTCTGTGAACTTTAACAGGCGTTGGATGGGACCTTTAGGGGATGTCTATGCTGCAGTAATACACTGGTGGCTGGCCAACGTCAGCTGACTCAGGCTCATGGGGCTTGGGCTACAGGGCTATAAAATTGCATTGCAGACATCTGGGTTTGGGCTGGCGCCCAGGCACTGGGACCTTCCTCTCCTGCTGGGTCCCCGAGCCAGGGCTACAGCCTGAGCCTGGATGTTTACACCGCAATTTTATAGTCCCACAGCCCGAGTCTGAGTGAGCTGACATGGGAGTGTTTTACTGCAGTGTAAACACACCCATAGAGACCTGCTCATTACGGCCTAACATTAACTTACAATATTTAATAGATGGGAAACAAGTGGGATTTTAAATATTTGATGTTGGGAGCTAAAGTCAAACCACACTGAAAAAGCTTGAACTTCATGCAGTAGTTCTGGAGGGATCAGGTGGTGTAGGTTTTTAAGTGATTTTAAAGTGAGATATTTTGCTAGCACCAGTTCCAGACAGTTGGAATAAACAAAGATTGCGCAGATGTGCCTTGCGCAGCTCTGCCAACAAAGCTGAGTTTTGACTTCTGCTACCTCTAGCTTCATTAGAAAGTGAGCTTACATTACCTGATGCATGGACACAAGGTCCCAGATCCGGATGGTGTTATCCTGGGACACTGTAGCCATCTGCTTCCGGAGCCCCTCCACAGAGAATGCCAGAACAGAGTCAGTGTGGGAGCGCATGAGGGTACTGTAGCCCCGGGATTGTATATCCAGGTAACCCAAGTTCCCAGTGAAGGTGGTGCACAGAACTTTGAGACTATCTGGACTGATGCTGACAGCACTCATTGGACCTTCATGCTCTGGGGAAACAGATGTACCAGTTGATAAATTATCCCAAGACCCAAAACAGTGGTTGCTCTAGACCACTGCTAAGTGACCACCCTTTTATGAACCATACTGGGCCATAACTTTCATTTCTATGTGCTGCATTTTCCTGTGTGCTTTGAGACTAACTGTTCTCGGGTTTTAGTCTAGCCACCTGATCCCAGCCAGTGCTCTTTCTATAAGTCTTTATTTTTCAGTATCACTGACGGATAAAGAACTCCTGTGCTTCTCCCATAGATTTTCACTAGACAGATATGCAATAAGCATTGAGGACTAATGTTTACCTTACTCAGAAAACTCCTGTCTTTCTCTAGAATTCCAGAAAAAACAGGACCATTCTTGAAGAGCGAATCCCCAAGATTAATTCAGTACAGACGTCCCTAATATTTCACTGCAGGAGTTGGCAGTTGTTCCACTTCAGGGAGCACCGTAAGAGAAATCCAAGAATGAATTTCCATCACTCTTCACCAGAGCTCAGGTTTGGGAATGGATCAGAAGAGCAGTTGAGTGGAACCCCAGGACTGCATTCTCTTTTTCCCCCAGGAGAGCTTTGGCCCTGGAGAGCTAGGCTGACATGAATGCAGAACTGAGTGGGGGAATGAGTGAGAGCGCACCAAGGTATACTCACCTGCCTCCAAGAAGACGGCTGAGAAATCTAGTGGCCACAGCCGCAGGTAGCCATCCTCCGAGGCTGTGGCACAGAAAGTAGAGGAGACGCTAATACTGTTTATAGCAATCCCCGGGCCTGAAAGTACAAACAGATTCCCAATCGGCCCACTGTAAGGAAGCAAAAAATTACCAGACTGGATCAGACCAATGGTCCATCTAATCCAATACTGAGTGATTCAGAGGAAGATGGAATAAACCCTGCAGTAGCAGTTTTGGGATAGGCTGCCCACAGCCTGCTCCTCCTAATCCCCAATTGATAGATGACAGATCATGCCCCAAATCAGAAGGGTTTTTAGTACAACCAGAACTCTTGTTCATATTTAATATTACTGTTATAACTGTGGATATCCTTCTTATCCACAGAAACATCCAATCGTTTTTTCAAATGCTGCCATGCTCTTGGCCTTAATATCTTGTGGCAATGAGAGCCACACGCTAATTGTGCATTGTGCAAAAAAGGGTTTCCTTTATATTTTGTAATTGGTTCAGCTATGGAGGGAGAAACAAAAGAGTAAAGAGAAAAGGGAGAGATGGGAAAGGGGTGAGAATGTAGCAAAGAAGACTGTGTGCATTAAGCAATGGCTAAGACATTCAATGATTAAGACTATATCAATGAAGTCTAGTCTAATCAAAAGCACTGAAAGCCAGAAACTCTGACCCTAACACAACTTGTGACCTTGGTCAAGTCTTAAATTCTATGGCTCAGTTTCTCCATCTGTAAATATTTATCCTTCTCAAAGAGACATTGAGAAGCTTAATTAATTTACAGTTATGAAGTGAAAATGGTAGGGGTCATAGCTGGGGTGGGAGGTCTATTAGAGATCACCAAATCACGAAGAGGAGGTGGATGAGGCATTTCTAGGACAAACAACAAATATCCAAACTACAAGACCTGGTATTAATGGGGGATTTTAGACATCTGTTGGAAAAGTCACACTCCAAGACACAAATTCCGATAAGTTCATGGAATGTATTGGAGACAACTTCTTGTCTTAGAAAGTGGAGGAAGTAACCAGGGGGACAGCCATTTTTGATTGATTCTGAACAAAAGGGAGTAATTGGTTGCAAATCTGAAGGTGGAATGCAATTTGGGTGAAAGTGACCATGAAATGATAGATTTCAATATTGTAAGTACAGGAAGGAGAGAGATAAGGACAATGGACTTCCAAAAAAAAAAAAAAAAAAAAGCAGACGTCAACTGGTAGGTAAGGTCCCATGGGAGGAAAATGTAAGGGATAAAGGAGTTCAGGAGTGCTGACAGTTTCGCAAGGAGACAGTATTAAAGGCACAACTGCAAAGAATCCCAAAGTGAAGGAAAGATAGGAACAATAGTAAGAGGCCAATATGGCTGCATCAGGAGCTATTTAATTAACTAAAAATTAAAAAGGAATCCTACAAAAAGTGGAAAAATGGATAAACTGCTAAAGTGTAGTACAAAAAAACAGTACAAGCATGTAGGGAGTAAACAGAAAGGCAGAGGCACAAAATGAGTTACACCTAGCAAGCGACATAAAAGGCAAGAAAAAGAGGTTCTATAAATATATTAGGAGCATGTTCAATGCCTAATTTGCTTCAGTCTTCAGTAAAAGGATTAAAGATGACCAGATACTCAACACAATTAAAATGAACAAGTGGGAAGGAATGCAAGACAAAATAAGGAAAAAATAGGTTAAGAAACATTTAGATAAGTTACATGTATTCAAGTCAGCAGAGCCTGATGAAATTCACTTAGATACTAAAGGAAATAGCTGAAACAATCTTGGAACCATTAGCAATTATCTTCAAACACTCCTGGAGGAACGGGTGAGGTCCCGGAGGAATGAAGAAGGGCTAACATAGTATTTATCTTTAAAAAGAGGAACAAAATCAAAGAGGACCTGGGGAATTATAGACCAATAAATCCAACTTTGATACATAGAAAGATACTGGAACAAATTATAAAACAATCAAGGTGTAACCACCTAGATGGTAAGAGTGTTATGAAATAGCAACATGGATTTGTCAAGAACAAAACATGCCAAACCAAACTAATTTCCTTCTTTGACAGGGTTACTTGGCTAGTGGATGGGGAGGAGGGAAGCAGTAGACGTGATCTATCTTGATTGTCTTAAGATTTTTAATACAGTTCCACAGGACATTCTTATAAGCAAACTAGAGAAATGTAATATAGATGAAATTACGATAAAGATGGGTGCACAGCTGGTTGAAAGACTGTACTCAGAGTAGTTATCAATTGTTCGCTGTCAAATTGGGAGGATGAACCTAGTAAAATCCTGAAGGGGTCAGTCCTGATTTGGGTATTATTCAATATTTTCATTAACAGCCTGGATATAATGGAGTGAAGAGTATGCTTATAAAATGTGTGGACGATACCAAGATGGGAGGCGTTTGGAGGTCAGGGTTAGAATTCAAAACTAACTTGACAAACTAGAGAATTGGTCTGAAACCAACAAGATGAAATTCAATAAAGACACGTGGGACGGGAAAATCAAATGCATTAATAAAAGGTGGGGAATAATTGGCTAGGTGGTAGTACTGCTGAAAAGGCTCGGAGGCTATAGTGGATCACAAATTGAAGCTGAGTCAACAATGTGATGCAGTTGCAAAAGAATCTAATATTATTCTGGGATCTATTAACAGGATATTAGCCTTTTTCGCAACTGCTTCACAGGATGTCAGATGTAAGATACAGGAGGTAATTGTCCTGCTCTGCTTGGCATTGGTGAGGCCTCTCCTCAAGTACTTTATCCAATTCTGGGCGACACACTTTAGGAAACACATGGATAAACTGAAGAAAGTCCAGAGGAGAGCAACAAAAATGATAAAAGGTTTAGAAAACCAGATCAGTGAGGAAAGGGTAAAAAAACTGAACGTGTTTAGTCTTCAGAAAAGAGACTGAGGGGAGAGCTGATAATAGCCTTCAGATAAGTTAAGAGCTATTATAAAGCAGAGGGTGATCAATTGTTCTCTATGTTCACTGAAGGTAGGACAAGAAGTAACAGGCATAATCATTATCAAAGGAGATTTAGGTTAGATATAAGGAAAACTTTTCTAACTATAAGGGTAGTTAAGCTCTAGACTCAGTTTTCAAGGGAAGTTGTGGAATTACCATCTTTGAAGGTTTTTAAGACCAAGCTAGACAAACACCTGTCAGGGATGGCCTAGGTTTACTTGGTCCTGCCTCAGTGCATGGAGCTGGACTTGATGACCTCTCAAGGTCTCCTCTGGCCCTATTAGTCTATAATTCTATAAAAGAAAGCACAATATGTGCTATTTTATAATATCAATAGCAGCAACACTTGAAAACAACTTCTAACTAATGTTATATTAGGAATGCAAGACTTGCTCAAAGTCATAATAGCTGGACCTCTGTAGGATTAAAGAATTCTAATTACTGTTGAGATCTTGCTGACCAATGAAACAACAGTATAGTAGTTTTTCTTTGTATATTTATCTCTTTACATGATACTAGACACAGGATTCCTATTGGCTGATTAAAACATTGCTTTATGTTACTAAAAAAGGTGTTTATTCTGAACATTCATCTATTAAAATATCAAAATTCTTAAAATGGTACTTGGCTATGCCAAGTCAGATTTTTGGCAGGAAGTTTGTCATCACTGATCTGATCTAAACCAGTCATCTGTGTTAGGCAGAACATTGCTTTTTTCAATGAATTTACTTAATTTCAACTTCAATCCCTCTAATAGATTTTATTTTAGTTATTTTATGAGGTCACTCCACTCATATTGTCCTCACAAGCAAAGCTTTTCCTTCCCAGCTGAATTTATTTACACTCATTGTTTTCAATTCACCCCCTAGGGCCAAAGTTCCAAAGGCCTCCATTTTTCCTCCAAATCTGCACATCTACATTTCTGTGTGTATACTTTTTGGAGCATGAGGTTTTAAATGAGTAAAATCTCAGCTGTAAATGTACATGACAAATCATGTCAATATTCAACTACTGGTTTGCATACACAAGTACAGCTTGTGCATCCATGAGATTTTGCATATGCAAAAATCTTTAGGACTCAAAACAATACATGTGCAAAAATTTATGTGCTCACATTAAGAAGCGGCTTTTGAAAATGTGCCCTTCTTGTCATTTCATCTCATATTATAATCTTTAAATAGTTATACACAGATACAAACCCTTCCCCCAAATCCAGATTCTTTAGATTCATAGATTAAGGTCAGGAGGGACTGTCAGACATACAGAAGGTCAGACTAAGTTAACATGGCCAGCAAATTATATCCGTTATGCCTGCACTGAGCCCAACAGGTTAGAATTATGTAGGTTAATATGGATATATGAGTAATAGGGTATATTCAGGTTAAATATAGTCTCTCTCCCCCTTTATAGGAGTTTCCTCTGGAGAATAAATAGACTGAAGCCCCACCTGTGCTCCCCAAAACCTTACTACTAGTGTGATGTCATCTTATCTCAGCCTACAGATGATCCCCTGAAATGCTGCCTATTTTACACCTAACATTATGACTCTTGAGTCCTAGGTTTTTCCTTTGTTTGGTGTTCCCTCAGCAGGGCTTTTCTTTCAAACTCAGGA
This sequence comes from Mesoclemmys tuberculata, assembly GCA_007922155.1. Classification (NCBI taxonomy): domain Eukaryota; kingdom Metazoa; phylum Chordata; order Testudines; family Chelidae; genus Mesoclemmys; species Mesoclemmys tuberculata. The sequence goes on from ML675626.1 coordinate 5,776,178, forward strand.
GACAATTTCAGTAAAAACTTTTCTTGTGCAAGTTCATAACGCAGCATGTCCTACTTCCTCTTGGTAATCTATCCATCCCACACCAAAGCTCAGACCTGAGTTGAAAGTTTGCTTCTCCCGCCGGTGAGAATGCTGAATCTGAGAAGGCAGGAGGCGCCGGACATTTCTGATAATGACGTTCTTGTAGTCTATTTCCAAGATGTGGCCACTCCTGCTGCAAACAAAGCTGAAAGCAAAAGGACATCACCATTAGACACCAGTGATCACAATGGGAACTTCAGAGACATAATTTAGCAGAAGAACTGCATTTTGTTTCAAAGTTAACTTTACACCACGCTTTTGTAAACAAGCTTGGAATCACTTTAAACATGCTGTGTCTAAACTTTAGCAGTTCTAGTTTGTAATACACGATAGCTTGACTGGATGACAGGATTCAAACATTTGACTTTCAGCAGGAGCTAATTTAGCAATCTGTAACTGGTCAATAGAATTAGATCTCTCCATCCTGCTTTTCCTTTCCCTTTTGAAAGAGCAATTTTGGGAAAGATCTCAAGAGTTAATTCAGCCAACATAAAATGACAGGGGAAAAAACAAAAGTAATGAGCCTTGAGTCTGTATGCATCTACTCAGTCACAGAAATGATCTTTAATTGTACTGTATATCTATATAAATGAACCGTTCCCAACCTTTTTGGCTCAAGGGCCACAAATATTTTTAAAACCCTGATGGGCCACCAGTCTCTGCCAGCAGCCCCCCTACTCCCCCACTGCAGCCAGAAGGAAAAAGTTCAGCGAGGAAGATCTCCTGTCCCTGGCTGCAGCAGGGAAATGGTGCTCCCCTCCCTCCAGCTCCAGCAGGGACCCAGTGTCTAGGGACCCACGTGGAGCACTTTGCCATGCTACCTGCTACAGCCAAGAGGAGGGGGGCACTGATCTCCCATCCCCTTGGCTGCAGCATGGAGCCTGTACCAGCAATGTGCTCTGCTTGGGTACTCAGACAGTGGCTCCCTTTTGCAGCCAGTGGGAAGAGAGCCGTGGGCCACTCTGAAAGACCCTGTGGGCCACTTTCAGCCCACGGACCATGGGTTGGAAACCACTGGTTATATTATATATATATATATATTATATATTATATTATAACCTATAGCCTTCAGACTCAGAAGTCTGGAAACAACTGAAAATTTCAATCGAGATGTGGCTACTTCTTATTAAGAGATCATATCTTTTCCTTTGTGAAGGAATAAAAAGAAGTAAATTCTAATGGTCTGTTACGGAGGAATCATTAGAAAGATTTTTTACCCATCTTTTTCAGTTTAGGAGAAAAAAAATAGATGTACAGAGGCAGAGACCTGCCTTGCAAAGAGTAGTAACATTGTAAAGAAAACATACAAGTGTTGGATGATTATTATTTCCATTATTGTAGGACACAGACACCTCCATCAAGAGCAGTACGGAGCAGAGCTGACACTCCATCCCAAAACCAGCTGGAGACTAGAAATGGAATTATTACTAACCTGTACCAGAAGGAAATTAGGCTAAGTTCACAGAAACAAGATCTCTGGCAACTTCTGCCCAATACCTCTTTCACTAGCTCAATCTGCGGAATGGATGTAACCATAAGTCCATGACCGTATGGGAAATAATGGGGTCCCAGGTAAGTTTGGCATAACTGCTGACCTGAACTGTATTGGAATAAACAGAGCCAGAGAGGCTTCATAGAAATGAGGCCTGGAAATCAAAGTCACATTTTGCTTATGTTTAATGGAAGTGACTGTTAAACTTTTGGAGGGGAATATTTCAGGAGAATTATTATTGCGTCAGATAAATTGGGCTGGAAAGGCAAAGATTTCCCCCCTACAGGAGATCTTGATATAAAATGTAAGAAGATGAAAGCATGATTTTGGGGAAGGCTTTTTCACGTTTGACTTTTGAACTTTTTGTTCACAGTTTTGGTAAATAGTTTAGTTGGTGATTAAATACATCACATTTTATTTATTTATGCAATGTCTTTGCTCCAAAGCACTAAATAAAAGGTTAGGGGAAAGTGATTTTTGCCATTGTGCATCCATCAATCAGAAACAAGTCAATACTGGGCAATCTACAACAGCAGGCTCAGACCACAGAGGGAAGGTGAAAATTAACAGACCTGACAAATTTTTGGAATATCGCTCTGGTAGCAGCAGTCTTGGTCTAGCGATTAACCTGAAGTATAAAAAAGTAATGGGGGATATTATTACCCCACACCGCTCCCACTGCCAAATGAACACTAATGGCAAATCCACTGGGAGATGGACATGACTAGTAAAATATACCATTTCTTGTGTCACTCTACAAGGTATCTTAGCATCTTTTAGGGTCTGAAGTCCTAGAAAGGAGGAGAATAAAGGACAGGCTGGCTTTGCAGGGCACCTTTGTTTATGCAAAGAGAACGCAGACCAAGAACTGTAGACTGCTTTTGTTAGGGACAGGGATGAGCAAGTCAAAACCACAACTGTTCAGCCTTTTCCCCGTTTACTAATCAAAAGCTCACCATGCCAGTGTAGACAACTCTCAGAGACAGAGGCAGATTGAGACACGTCCCTAAAGAATTAATTTAAGGAGAGTGATTTAAGGAAAGAAAGTGTCTCCATCCTTACAGTGTCCGGTCCTCCGGTTCCCGCTCGGCAGAATGACCCTCCTCAAAGGCCAGGTCAGTGAACTCCAAGGAATGGTATTCCCCCAAATTCACTGGGCACGAGCGTAGCGCTCCACTCCGCACTCGCCACAGCCTCACATTGTCTCTACCGCATGACACCATCCTGTTACAAGAGAGACTGAGTGAGGAACTGAGGAGGATCCACTCGATCCTAACAAAAGACCTGTTCCCTGAAAGCAGCAGAAATGGATACACCGACACCAAGGGACCGAAGAGCAGCTTCCTCCCAGCAGTGCCCTGCGCTTGCAGGCTGGAACTCCAGCAATGCCTTAATCCAGGCATAGTCTATTTCTTGTCACATGGCAAATTTCTTGGTCAGGGTACATAGTCAAGGTCCAGGCACCAGAGAAAATAATTTTAAAAACAACACGTAGTAAATAAAAAGATTTCGGGGTCCATTCAAAAGCATCTGGTGGTCTGGATTTGGCTTGCAGGCCACGTATTGACTACCCTGCCTTAATCTGTGCTGTTATCTTACACTATTCTCACATTCCCCTATTTGCACGTTACCTGGTATCATCAAAAAAAGCAATCTTTAAAGTCTGGATGTCCACATCTGTGTGAGCCTTTGCCAGCACGACCACCTCTCCGCCGTGGTTCACCTGAGCAGTGTTCCACACCACCACCATCTGCAGTGACAGCACAGCAAGAGTACGACCGCTGGGAATGTCACACCAAAGAAGGCTCAGACCATGCAAGCCAGGGAGAAGATTGCTAGCATTCCCACGGCAGGTGAAGTCCCAGATACTGCTCCCAATTGCCAGGACGTTGGTAATGTGCACTGGGGCTTTTACCCACCTCGTTGTGAACAGAGTAAGGGAAAATCTCCGGGAGACTGATGTGAATCAGAGTGGGGAACCCGAGAGAGCCCAGTGATACTCATTTTAAAAGATTATTCTGCCTGATAATCAGTTTCCCTACCTGCAGGTTTGCAGGCTTAAAACTGGAACTAAGATACAGTACTTGCAAACTGAGAAAGAACGGACACCAACGTGTAACTAATTACAGGGGCTATGCTACAGCAGCAAAGCTGTATAAGAGGAGCTAGAATTCCCTCTAAGTCAGGTCCATAGTTAGGGTCCAGACCTGTCCACTGCATCTCTGCTCTGCCACATTATTTCTGATAACATCGTTACGTATTATAATCTTGACTTCTTTACTGAACCATCTTCTACAAAGAAAAGTCAGATTTTAAAAAAAATAACTGACATGGAAGAAGTCCTGTTTATTTATCTGAGTACATACATGAACCACAGTACATACCACCTCAAAGTGCTTATCTCAGCACATCTCAGACGAAGTATTGGATGGGACCCTCCAAAAGAAATCCCAGGTATTGCAGAAATGGCATTAGTGATTCAGTATTCCTCCTTTCAAGCTAGTATTGAAAGAATGACCCAGCCTGGCGTTAAGTGACAGAAGGCTGTTGGAGGTGTCATCTTTGGAAGCAGATATAAAAATGGATGGCCAGATCATTTGCAATCATTAATGTTTTCAGGGCACTTTCTATAATTACATCTTGTGCTCGGGGCCCAGGTGATTATATTCTGCTTATTTAAATTCCTCAGGCAGTTTCAGTTGTCTAGGAGTCTCACTTTGTGTGTGTAATGTGCTGCTCTGTGCTGTTAAAAAATAGTTGCAATTCAGTGAACATTTATATCTTTACTATGTAAAGTATGTAGTTAGCACAGTCACTAGGTGAAGTGCTATTAGTTCTCAATAGAGGCCTACTTGGACAAAAGTTGCTATTTGGTATAAATGCAATACCATCAAAATAAAACAGTCAAAATCTAGCTTACTACATTTGGGATACAATTCAGAATACACATACACTAAGTGCAGGCTAGTTATACTGCATTAGAGCAGAATTCTTTTTTGTGGTGTATTTAATTACTACTAATTCATATTACTGGAAGCTGTACTTAATACCTGCATTATTGCTTTTTTTTTTTTAAAGTTGGGAAAACGGATTCTGGGTTTCTGCCCAAGACCTCCCACCAAATCTGAGGACTGGACTAACACTTAGCGCTGCTTTACTTTACTTTTTGGTTTATCAGTTTTTCCTGACAGTTCAAAGTGGTGCAGCTTCAGGTAAAATTTTATTGAAAGTGGAATGGCAACAGAAAAGGGCGTATAGCTACCCTAACAGGCAACTCAGCGAGATACTCTAGGTTCTGGTTCTCAATCTCTCACTAAAGGTTTTGGCATCCTTCTGCCTAGGGATGCTCTACCATATAAGTCACTGTCAAAGAGGCGGGATGGGAGAACTGTGGAAGGATGTGCTGGACCCTTCAGAAGAGAGTGCCTTGTGTCAACTTGTAGAGATCTCTTTAGGGTGTAAAGGGAACCAAAAGCATTCCAAAGGTAGTCCCACCCATTTATTAACTGTGAGGTTAGTTAATAAACAATGTGAAGCAGCGAAGTTCTCAAGGTTCAGCATGAACAACCAACAAAAAGATGTGACTAGATAAAGAACCAGAATTTACTTAGTAGAATTTGTGATTCGGGGAGGTGTGTATTCACAGATGTATGAACACCAAGTAAGGAGGCAAACATTGAAATATTTTCTAAGCAGTCTGATAAGAGGATTTCTCATGAGCTACAATGAATGGTATTTCCTAAGGACATTTAAGGAAACTGGCATTTAGCCACTATGTCTTATAAGGGGCATACCATTGGTTCTATGTGCAGATTCACTGCACATTCAGAGAGAAGAACAAACATCATTATTTCACCTGTTTTTGTTCAAAGTCATGCATGTTGTTGGGTAAGTGGAACCCAAATAGCCCAAGAGTTTTATTACTCACTGTTTTACCGTGTCCATCTTTCCCAATGCCACAGAGAACAGCTCCACTGTAGGAAAGGCTGCAAGAGAAGAAAACTCCAGGTGATATACAGTATTCTGTACCCTGCCTGGATCTCAATGGGAAAAATTATAAGCCCACTCTCAACAACTCCCCCACACAGAACATGCCTGTAATGTACCTGAGGGACGAGACTGAGTGGACATGGGTTTTAAACATGGATAGGCATTTCCCCTTCTGAAAATCCCATAGCCGCACCATGCTTAGGTGACCCATCTGTGCGGAAGCTAGCAGTGTGCTGTTTCCATTAAATGCCAACGCTGACACCTGCAGAGAACATCATGTTAGCAAAAACAATCCACAGCTTCTGGGAGAGGCTGAAACTCCCGCTGTTGTGAATCCAAAATCATTCCTTAGAAAGACTTCTGCTAGGAGTTGGAGTTCTTGCGATTTCCCGGTAGCACATGAGCTGATTCTATTCCATAGAATGAACCATGCTTGAGATTGGAGTCGTCTCATGTTCTCTCACCATCAAATATTTGCCACTGTAGCATATTCTCTGGGGGTGGGTTGTTATATCTGTTTTTGCAAAGAAAGCCATTTTACCTTATCTGTATGTCCAATGAAGAACCTTTGCTCCCTAGTCTCAATCTGCATGGTTATTATAACAGCATGACAGGGGTAAACCACTGCAGAGCTGTTCTTAGTCCACAGGGCCTGCAGGACAAAGGCAAGAATGACAGCAAGGGCAGAAGAAAGGATACGACAGTCGTCTACTAACTGAGAGAAGAGCCCACCTGTGTTTGCACAGATGGACATCCATAGAGTTAAGAAATGCAGATATTTGGAAATCTGGTGCAAATATGCAGGAGTGTTTTATTTAAGATGATTGCTGTTCCACACAAACACAGATGCAAATTTATAACTGTCAAAAGAAAACTGAATGGTCAGTTTACTTACATCCCAATTAATTCAGCTGATCTTTCATCAAAGTCATGTTTAATATTATATGTGCAAAAGAAGGGAACAATCCTTTGTTCACAGGGAAATGGACTAGATGATCCAACAGAATTTTTTTAAACTCTAAAATAGATCATTAAGAGAACGGTTGGAAGGATCAGAAGGCAATACCCCAGGACAACAAGCTGACACACCAGGCTAAGGCACCAGTGCATTTTTGGATTCCAGAGAAATTTTAGATGTGTGACACACTGATCAGTTTGGAATCTGTAAGACGATTTGGCAAGGGGCATGCATAATTTTGGAATTTTACTGGGGCAAACCCCATGTATGGAAATGAGCTTTTCACCATAAAAAGTCTGTAGTCAAAAGAGACCAGTGGGACAGGGGGTGGGGATTTCCAAAGACAAAAAGGTAGGTAAGCACCCGACTCCCACAGAAAGTCAATAGGAGTTAGGCACCTAATTAACTGTCCTTTGTGCCTTTGAAAATCTCCCGTGACAATGTACTGCAACTACATTCTGAAAAGGTTCTTCATTACTGACCCATTTGGTGCTGCAACCCCCGAAGCCAATAATTGTCCTCAGCTTCAGGATTGGATCTGGTAGGAGGCTCTGAAAGAAGAAAATATTGTCAAAAGTACCAGCATGAATACAGCATGTGAGCCCTAAACTGTACCGGCACCAACGCAACTTACATCCCAGTGATCTACCATGTTCCCTCTGTCCCACGCTAATCTGTGTCCCTCTGGACCCATTTCATGTTTCTCTGTAAGTGAAAAGGCTCTCTTCACCTCAACTTCTTCACATTAAGGGAACAGTTAAATCAGTAGGTAATTATCATTAAAGCAAATCCAAAAGGAAGCAAGAGCAGGACTTGACTGAAGTCTTGTTTTCAGGAGTTCTCCTCCAGAAACAGAAGCACTGAAGCCCGTGGTTGACAGTGCTAAATGGAATGATCCTAGCAATGGAACGACTCGGTTAATTCGAATCATCTTTCCAAGAGGACAGCCAACTCCTCTCCACAGTTACATACAAATGCCATGAAAATTCAAGGGAGTATCTGTAACGATGGAGAGGGGGGGAATCTGTTTTCTTACCCTGCAGTGAGAGGCCTTCTTGCTGGAGAGCACCTCTGGTCCAGTCATCTTTGTGTACATGGTCTAGGGAAATCAAGAAATAGGTGTTATTTGTTAAATGCCAACAGCACAATCATCTCTGTACATGACATATGGGCCCTGCCTGGAGACGCTTAATATATAAGTGGAATAAAAGAAGATCAAGAGAGAATTCCAGGTAAGAGGGCTCATGACTGCCCTTAATATTAATCAATCATCTCAGCAGGAGTGGACATTCCTGTTGCTCTTTCTTCTGAGTTACTGAGCACCAGCCCCAAACATTCCAGACTCATCCTTCCAGTTTGCTCCTAGTACACTGGAGTCCCTTACCTCTATATATCCCCTCCCATGGTCAACAAGAGTTTGAGCAAGAGGGCTGGGTTCAGGAGCTCTTTTTCTATACGAAGTCTTGGCCTAATGCTCTCTAACCTACCAGTCAGCCCCAAGAATCAGGCCAATCATGTTTCTGTATCTCTGCACACCAGAAAGCAGCGTGTGGGTCTGAAAGAGAACTGATCTGTTCTACCTAAATTCTTCCTCGAGAAGGTATTTACAGATGGAGGCTGGTGTAAATCAGCATTGTTGCACTGAAGTCAACAGAGCAACACCAATTACACCAGCTGAGGATCCGGTGTGGGGAACTTATGGGAATGGGGGAAAGGCAGCCTGAGCCACTGGGCTGGAGAGTACGGTGCAAGGCACACTTTTCTTCTAATGAAAGCATTGTGCATTTTCAGAGCAACCATGAAGGCAGATTTGAGGGAAGAGTTAGCAAGATTCTGTACAAGTTAGCGCGGGGACGTGGATCTACCCAGAGGATAGTTAGCGGGGTCAGGTTGTCAAGGTCGTTGGGTGCTCTCTCTTACCTCATCTGAGCCAACATTGACGGCATGGACGGCGACATCACGCATTCTGTGAGCATACACATGAATACCACCATCAGTCGTGGCCTGTAATGGTACAGTGGAATCTCCAGCAGCTTGCTGTCCTTCTACCCTGCTGGCTTCTTGATCCCCAGAGTACACCAGGTCCAGAGGCCCAGAGGTTGCTAAGTGAACCTCAGGGATGCTCTTTGTAACTAAGGGAGACCAGCGAGGCACCTGAGAAAGATTAAACAAATGAACACAGATCAGGCCTGCTTCAGAGCTCCCTACGATTGCTGTGATTGAAGAGAAAGGGAAAAACTAATTTTGCCTGGACTGAATTTTACTCAGCCATGTAAAACTCAAGACATCCAACATGTCAAAAACATTTAGGTGTGCCAAGTGGTGCAGGAGAATAAAACAGAGTGCTCTGTGTGACTTTTGGATTTGGAATGGAAGAGTTGCTGCTTTTACTAGGTTTCCACTATATGACAGCCAACAAAAATATCTGAAACACAGACCCTTCCCTCCTTCCCGTCCCACCCCATCAAAAACAGATCAATCATGCCCCAGGAAACTTCACTATTCTTCAGTGCCTTAGTTCCCCATCTATAAAATGCAGACAATAACACTTCCCTATCTCCCAGGGATGTCACAAGCAAAAATACACTACAAGACTGAGAGATGTTCATATATTACAGTAATGGGGGCCAGATAAATATCTTTGATAGTCTGACAGACCAACCCCCACGATCATTAAACTGCAGAGTTTACTGACTGTATGACAGTGCACAGCCCAGGCCATAGAAGACAAAAGGTAGCCACTACAAAAACTGAAAATGTCCCAAACACAAAATGGATGGGAGACAGGACACGTGTAAAACCCTCTGGCCAGAGGTGGTACGGGAAGCTATGCTTACAGCCTGAGGGTATACTCACATCTTTGGGACTGGTTATCTGTTGGATGAGGGACACTCGGTCCCGGACAGCTTTGGTGAGAGTCACTGGCCGTGGAAGATGACGGATTGGGTCTTCTAGCACTTGAACACCTGGATTACAACAGCAAAGTGTTGGGCTCTTTCCTGCACTCTGCTTTCCCTCCTGCTGATCACACAGATGAACAGCTACTTCTCTTTGCTACTTATTCCTTCCTTAAAGGACTCAAGGAACAATTTGGAAACACAGGCCATGTCAAAACATAGGAAAACAAAGGGCACATTATCTATTGGGCGCACACTGCACAAGACCCAAAGGGCTGGACTGGTGTTAGTCATACAGGAGATCAGGTTCAAATCCTGTTCCTTTTACCCGAGTCAACAGGAATTGGATGTGCTGTGAAAGAAGCATGCTGTGCTCAGGGAGAAGGAAGTGCTTTGTAACATTCAACAGTAACCATTCTACCCTTTAAGAAGTGTTGTTAATTCCAGGGGGAGTTCCATCAGATCCCCCTGATTGGGGTAATGGCTGCAACAAGACAGCATAACAAGTAAGCAACAGAAGGGGAATCCTCACGGTTCTGACAAAGATGTAGATGACTTTGAGCAGGGGAGAAGGGGAGAGTTCCCAGAAGGATCGCTGCAGGGTTACTTGCTATATCATTGTGCTGCACAAGGGCTATGTGGAGCAGTTTCCTGAAGATGCTGACCGAAATGTACTTGCCAAGAAAGATATTTACTATAGTGACCTTTTATAAATTCAGCAGCACTTTAGAGATCCTGCATTTGTTCCTCAGCAACCCATTCACACTGATTTTTCCCTTGAGAAACTATCCAGTTCATTTGGGTAGCCCACAGCCTGCAGAAAGTCATTTAGCCCTCCCGAATCAGGGTATCAACCACAAAAAAACTGGAACTTTCACAAGTTCTTTCTAATCCGTGGTAGATGCTCCACTTCAACCCCTTGGGCTGACTTTTTCCAATGAGGGCAGGAGGGGGGGTATTAAAAAGGGGGAATTAATCACCCAATCTACTCGAGTGATCTTTTACAGGACGCAGCAACAGACTGATAGCATATGCTAGGAGCAGAACTCTGATATCGGGAAGACTAGTCAACAGTTGCTATCTTATCATATTGATCATATGAGTGAATGGATGGATCTTCTACACCATGCTCTACTAAGCTGTACTTTGAGTTTTATTTGGTTAACAGCAGTAGATGGTGCAGGTGGCTTTGTACCATGTCATACATAGTTTCAGGTAGGACAATAATCTGGAAGCCAGTTTTGCACATTGCTCAGTCAGACACCAAGTGGGTACCACAGCCTGTGGTCATTCATCTCAGGCTCCCTACCTGCTGCAGGACTGGAATAGCCTTTTTGAATTGAGTCATATGGCAGCTTGGACCCATCAGAAGGAAACCTGAACAACAAGATCAGAAGAAAGTCACCTAGTAAAAGAGTGGCAGGTTCTAGAACACTTCACAGGTATGCAGGGCTCTATTTTGTTGACTTATTATTGGTGCTAAAAGGCTTCATTCACACAGAAGCAGAGTTATTTGGTTGATTCAACCAGATGTTAGCTCAGGTGGGTCCTATAAACTCCAACCCAGGATAAGGGTTGGAGTCTCCCTGTGGTCTGAAATACACTGACATTTTTCTGCGTCTGAAATTCATTAGCTGACGTAATTCTGACCACAATCTAGCAGTCAACGTACACCAATGCCTCTAAGGCACAGAGAACTAAAGGCATGGTTACAGGACTCCCTAGGAATAACCAAGCTTGGGAGAAAGGTTCATGTGTGGTTAAGTTAGCAATATAAGTAAATCCCAGCAAGGAGGGAAATTTGGACCATTTCCAGGGCCTGGCTGTGACATTAGAAATACGGTGTGAACTATACCTTGTGTGAGAAAGCTCTTCTTCTACCTCGGTGGATCCAGCACTTCCTTCTAGCGGTAGGTCAGGGAACTGATTCATCCCTTAGTGTTCTTCCATCCTCTAGTTGTGGGGCAGAGTAGTACAGCCTTTCTAAAGTGGCGCTTCCTGCTGGGTCCCAATCCTGTCTCTGGTTCTCAGAGGTCCTTGCTTCTTCCCTGGGGCTCTTGCCCCCCCCACTGAATGGCTGGCGGGGGGGTGGCCCGGTCCCACCCTCAACTCTGGGCCCCAACCCAGGGACCCTACAAATAGCAGCCCTATGCTGTGGCTTCAGGAAAACTGCTAGCTTCCCTGGTTACTTCCCTGTGCCCCTTGAATTAATGTCTGTACCCTGCTCAGACAGGGGCCCTTCCTGGCCTCCTTGCCAGGGGAGGCTCTTGACTTCTGACAACTCCACTGGGCGTGGTAGTGCCAAACCAAATGTCCAGTTCTAGCTTTCCCTTCTGGCAGGGTCTTTTCCCTCAGGCCCAGACCTGGGAAAGGTCCTTTGCCCTATTCGGGCAGGGATTTTCCCTCCCTATCTTTGTACCTGCAGGGCTCTCTTCTGCCAGCGTTCTGTTCCTTCTCCTACACCCTCCTGGTTTCTGACAGCATCTTGCCTACTCACACACTCTCTTGTGGCTAAGCTCCCCTCACTCTCATAACTCCAGCCACACCCTTTCTCTGGAGGGGAGGCTTTTAACAAGTCCTGGGGGGAGGGGGGCTTGATTGGCACCAGGTGTGTTAATTAACCAGGAGTAACCCCTGCTCAGCTACCAGGGGAAAAGGGACTTGCTAAGCCTGGGACTGATATATTGACCTTCTAGCCCTCTCCAGTAGCCATCTAGTCTGACCCTGTCACACTGCTTACTGACCTGTTGATCAGGAACTGGAAATTTTGGTGGTTGATACCTTAAACAGCCCTTTACCTATCCAAAATATTAGTTGCCAACAATAAAGTGCTAAAGATGTGAGTTGTGCCACCCTCAGGTCCCCATCATTACAGCCACAACATTAGTGACAGGTAGAGTTAAGGTGGTCAGTGTTTCCACTATAATCCTGGTTTTGTGCAAACTCTTGCATTTCCTGACTTCTGCAAGCTTAACTCTGCAGTTTTCATACCCTCAGACTTAAATGTTCTGATGAATTATGTTACATATACAAAATAATCAAACTAAGGAAGAAAAGCATTCGAAGTTTCGTCCATGAAAAGCAGCATTTAGTAAACATACCTGATATAGTCGTAGCGATTGTGCCAGTTTTCTCCCTTTGGCACAGGAAATGCCATTTCCCGTGGCATAGGGGAGACACCATGAAATGCCAGTTTAGCTTGTCGGGCCTCAGAAAAGGTCACCCCTAAAAGCACAGAAGGACACAGTTAAGGTCACAAAGCACTCCTAGAATGACTGAAGATGTTTATGGAGGTGGCTGGCCTCTTAACAGGCCTCGTACAAACAAATACAGAAAACTCTAATCTTAAAGTAAGTTTTGAAAACAAAGACAACAACATGGAAAAAGAACAAAGATTACTGTAGTAAGTGCATACGCCTTTCTGTGGGAAGATCCTTGAAACTCTCATCTTCCAATAAAGCATGGTAGTTTAGAGCTTTATGATGACAGATTAACTTTTTCTTCTTTAAAATGTTGCTTCAACACTCTACAAGAGGATTTGGAACTTAGACTCATAGACTCATAGGTCAGAAGGGACCAATATGATCATCTAGTCTGACCTCCCGCACAAGGCAGGCCACAAAACCCTACCCAAACTTAATACTTCTTTTTGCAGTTCTATGTGATTGGTGTCAAGATATTTTTCTATTTTCTTCTTTCATTTGATGCATGTGCAACTTTAAGGAAGTAATGCACTTTTGAAGTGCAAGCCCATTTGGGACCCGTTAGTGGTACCCCACAATGTCTACAATTCCTTTCTTCTGACAGGTTGTAGCTGGGCAGCTTCTAAACAAAGGATAATGTGTTTGTAACAAAGGTCTTGACTCAAAGTCTCTGTTGCATGGAGCAGTTGGATAGAAAACACTGGAGGAAATCTAGATTTCAGCATGACAAGAAAAAGAAGCTTTTGAGGAAGGATGGTTCGGTGGTTAAAGCACAGGACTGGGAGCCAGGAAATTTGGGGCCCATTCTCTCATCAGCCACTGATTTGATGTGTGACATTGGGTAAGTCACTTAATCTTTCTTCGCCTCTCAGTTTTTCCAGCTACAAAATGGGAGAGGTTGTAAGGCCTGTTGACATCCTCAGATGGAAGGCACCAGAGTAGGGAAAATTATAGTAATTATTATTAGGGTTACTATTAAAGTAAGAATTTTGTTGACAGTGTCGTCTTCTTATTGGCTGAAAACACAGTGTCAAATAGCTATAAGCTGGACCATTTGTCCATGTCAGAGTTATATCTGGAAATGCAGCAGTAAGACTGGGTTAGGCCCAGAGATTCCCATTCTAGCATCCAGGTTTGGTTAAAAAACCACACCAGATGCTGCTCCCTACACAAACCTTCAGCTCCGTACCTGGCTCAAATAGTAAGTCACTGGTATAGAGGTTTTTCACCAGCAAGTTGGAGCAGAGTTTGATGCTCTTCAGATGGCTGTAACGTCTATTCAGGTACATGGAGAGGATGTAGTGGAGGTCAAGCAGCAGGCAGGTCCAGCGCACATTGGCTGGGGCCACACCCACCAAATCTGCAGATCAGAAAAACCACTGTCAAAACCAACATTAAACATTGAGAAGTTGCTTTAAAAATAACACAAACCCAGCTTTACACATGGGCTGAGATCCCTACAGAAAGGGAGGCATGAGACTGATGTGTATGTGTGCACAAATGTGCACGTGCTCATTTAGAGACAATGGTCACACTATGCAAATAGATAGTTAGGTTTCTAATGATCATTTGAGTCTAAATGTTGATTCGCAGCAAAACTGTGGTAGCTGCATGTGAACAGAGACAACTAACTACACGCACATTTTTATGCATGGATCTGTGGCCTTCATTCCTAAAAATGTATACCTCAGAATCTAGTTAACTTTCCTCACATTTTAACAACTTCCAAAGCAGATCAATTTTTTTCTCCAAACTGACCATTCTTTTAGGAACTTTCTTTACAGACTAAAAGCCCATCTAATCCGGTATCTTGTGTCCAATGCCTGAGACTTTTGACTTTTGTGTCAAATAACCACAATGCACCTAATTGTTTCATAGTACACAATGAGGGTATTTCTTCCTGATACCAGCTGGTAGTTAACTGAGACTTCGATGTATGAAGCTTGATTGCCCTAGTAATTTTTATTCTAGCTAGTGCAATTGCTGATTCTACTGTTATTCATATAATGTGCTTACTTCTTTTTTTCACTCAGTCTCCTGAGCCAGTGAGTCCCACAGATTAATTCTACATTGTATAAATGAAAAAACCCTGTAAAACCTAGTGTTAAAAATACTTATTAAAACATGGATTTAATAAATCACCCCACATTGTTAGATTAAAATTAATAGATTAACTCTGTGACTGGAAAGCTCAGGTCACATTTTCTCTTTATTGAAGTATGTAGTGCTATTCCCACACTGAGGGATCAGCCACACTATTATTCAGGTATGCTTTTCTTTACCTTGCTTTGAAGTTCTGGCTGTGCACTCATACACCGACCCTTTGGCTGCTCCACAGATGAAAGGGAACTGAAGCCAAGTGGCTGTGGACTTGAATTCCTTAAAAAGGTTGGAGAAGGAGATGCGCACAACCTGGTTATCCTGAGATCAAAAGCACACAGAATGTTATCCACCTGGCAGACCACTCTGGGAAATGCTGCAGATAAGGGAGAATAGAGTTTTTTGATTGACACTCTTTGGTCCAGCTTGGATGCTGCCCAAGCCTAAGAGACTGCTGCCAGCTTGCCTTCCATGGGGCCTACCTCATCCAATGTGGCCCTAGGCAGGAAGGAGTGAAGTCAGAAGAAAACATACAGTAAGGTTGCAGAAATGTGGGCTTGAGATTTTTACCTTGAGCCCTTGAGCCCAACGATTTTAGATCAGAATGTGAATCTTATGAGGTTGAGCGCAATCACCACTGATAATGCATCAAGCCTTCTAGTAAGTAAATGAAGGGCCAAGGGGGAATGACTGGAGCTCTCTGAATTCAAACTCTAAGAAATGAGGCACAAAGGTGATCAAGAAAGGTAGCAATCCTCTTTTAACTCTATCCTAACAACTACTATAGCTGTCTACGGGACATCAGCACGGGATATTTATGGCAGATGATTACCTTGCACTACAACACTCACGTGACATACAGTTCAGTTTTCTATGTTCAAACTCTTATGAAACGCTACTGTATTTCAATCCCCACTCTTCTACTCATATTAGAACAGTTACACCAAGGGCTATGCAACAGATGGTCTCTCACACACCTCTGTGGTAACATCCAGATGCACAACAAAGTATTTGGCTGGCATGGGCTTGAAGAGCAGGTAGAGGTAATGACCAGTGAGCCCCAACGACTGTGTGCTGGTTTTGGGAAGCTGGATGTAGTTACTGGCAGGAATGGAGCCACGGATGCGATATACTGTTCCCTTCAATGTCTTATCCTGAAAGAAAGAGAATATGTCTAGATGCAAAGTTCTACACTACTGTAAAGTAAGAGAGGTGATCCAGTTCTGGAAGTCATACTACTTGTGTACTCGACACATGCAATTACATATTCCAGCATTGGCTCAGAGTCAGGTATATGCCAAGATTAGTCTCATAAAGCTCTGCAGAATGAGGGGTAGAATGTTCTGGTGCCATAATCAGGGTTCTCTAACATTTTCTGGGTAGATCACATCTTAACAGAGACATTGTCCCATAACCACCTGTCTTCCCATTTGTGATCATTTACAGCCTGTGTGGCAACTACGACTGCCTAAATGGAAAGGTAACATTAGGGAAGTAAAATATTTTTAGCCGCCTTTAATATGATACAGAAGTGAGAAATGACCGCCAGCATCATTTGGCCATATTTGTGCTCTGGGATCACCAGCAAGTGCGCTCTCGGGACCTCTTTAAGCACCTCTGTTACAATAAGTAGAAGGCAGGATGGAAAGATGTCATCATCTTCTCTCTTGATGAGATAGAGCAAGGGAATCTGAAATCTTCCTCTTTTTTGACATCACAAAGCAAGAGGGACTGGGAAATCCCTCTCTCTCAGCATCATAAAGTGCCTGTCTCTCTGTAGTCCAATCAGGGAACATTAGGAGTACAATGTGTTACCATAAATGTTGTCACATCTCCCTCCTTAGTTGATCTTTTCCACTCCTCCACTTTAAAGTGCTTGAAGACATTCAGATATGGATGCTGCCACACTGCAGAGAATCAGAAGAGAGAAAAGATGCTAGGATATCCATGCCCATCAGTGCACCCAGTTAGACTGACTCATCAGTACACAGCAGGGAGTTAAAGCAACCCATTAGCACACTTGTCAGACTGGCTCATGAGCTCGTTTCACTGGCACATGCAGTATTGCTTCCATGAGACCAGGCCAGAAATTCTTCTGAAATGCAGAAGCTGGTACCTGACAGACAATGCGATGCCAAACGCTCCTGTGATAATGCCACGGGGCAGGTAAACCCCAGACCTCCCGCCCGGGGTCTCTGCACTAGCACTGCTGCTGTGTGATGTGTGCCGCTTGCTCCAAGGGGAGGTGGAGAGCGCACTAGTCAGTTTCGGGGTGTTTATAACCAGCTCCCCAGGCCTTTCAGGCTCTCAGATCCCAGCAGGCTGCCGTGGGAGGCAGGCCTGTGCCCTGCGGCAAAGGGGTTATTGAAGGAGACTCCTGCCCACAGGCAGGGGCCCCAGCCCCACAGGGCCCCCCCTTCCAGGTCCTATCCCTCAGCCCTGCCTCAGCCCGGCCCGCACAGGGATCCTCAGCCCCATCCCACCCAGGGGCCTGGCCCCACAGGGGCCCCCAACCTTCTGCCACAGGGACCCCCATTCCCTCAACCCCGCCCCCCACAAGAGCCCTCAGCCCCACGGCCCCGCCCCACAGGGACCCCCCAGCCCCGCCCCCCACAGGGATCTCCAGCCCCACCTCCACAGGGAGCCCATCCCCCCTGCAGCCCCAGACCCGTCCCCCAAAGCCCCGCTACCTTTGGCCATGGCTTCCCCGCTCTCCCGCCGCGCGGCCCGCAACCCAACCGCCGCGCCCGCCCGCCCGCCAGTAACCATAGAGCTGCCGCCCTCCCGCCTAGCGCGCCAACGGCAGGGGGCCACGTGACCTGTGCGCCGAGCGAGCGAGCGAGCGGCGGGCTCCGGGCAGCTGCGGAGCCCGCTCAGGGGCGCAGCGCGGCACGCCCCGGACACCGTCGCTCCGCTGCCTCCGGCGGCTGGGCACTTCCGCCGCGGCCGGTGTCAGATGGTCAGAGCCCCCGTGTGCGGGTCCCGCCTCCCCCGCTTCGGGCCTGGGGTCAGACGGGGCCGGAGCGCGCCAGCCTGGGGCACGTCTGTGTGTGTGTCCGTCTGTCTGTCCGTGCCCACGTCTGTGTGGCTGTG
>ML675626.1:5794391-5858252 GCA_007922155.1 Mesoclemmys tuberculata
TGTGTGTGTGTCTGTCCATCTCTCTGTCTGTCTGGGTCTGTGTCTGTGTGTCGGGAGGCACCGAGCACCCAAGTGTCATCTGCAGCGCAGCCAGCCATGTCAGCCCCGCACCCGGGAACCACCCCTGCAATGTGAGCCTGTCCCAGGGCACCGCTGCAAACCCTGCATAACTCTGAAGGGGAGCGGATAATTAATCTGTAGGGCTTTTCTGCTAGTGGCCCAGTCTAACACCACCACCAACACACCTTTCCATCCACGGTCCTCATCGCACTTTGTGAACCGTAGTGAGTTCAGCCTCCCTCCACCACTCCCCGTGAGAGATGGATTGTCTCCAGTCCATGGGGGAAGCTGCGAGAGTAAGAGGCTTGCTTAAAGGCACACCACAAACCTGTGGCACCAGCATAGGGCTGACAGAAGAGACCTGTGTGTTTGCCAAGAAAGATAGGTCTTACTTACTCACAGAAGATTAAATAGTCCTGCAGGATCACTCTGCCATTACACAGAAGTGCTACTGCCTTCTAGTTTAAAGTGTATTTAATCAGAGAATGACACAATAGCAAAAGTGCTTAATCAAGAATAAGGTGACCAGATAGCAAATGCAAAAAATGGGGACAGATGGTGGGGGGCAATAGGCACCAAAAAGCCCCAAATATCAGGATTATCCCTATGAAATCAGGACATCTGGTCTCCCTAATTAGGAACCTGCAAAATACGGATTCTTGGAAGAAAAAGCCTCCCCTTGTCCCCCAGTCACAGAACATGTGGGATCAGTGTAGCTGGCCTGTTCAGTAATCTGCAGTTTTATACAGTATTGTTCTCTGTGTGTTACAATTTCCCAGCATGAGTCACTCCTCCATTATTTAACAAACAGTCTTACCTATTCACTGCAGATTAAAACAAACCCGCTCCAAAATAGACAATGTTGGGAGGAGGAGGTAGATTTTTAGTTCAATAGCTAATTCTGCGGTACGGGGAAGGTTGTGTGCTCTTCTGGGAAACAGTGCTGGTGCTTCACTGACAATTAGCTGCACAGAAGGATTCAAAGAACTAGCAGACCACTTGCTTGTATCACATCCTCTCCATCTTTCGCTCTTCCCTTCCCTTCTCACCTAACAGCCAGTTTCTTGCCAAACCTCTCACGGTAACATTTCTAAAATCTGCTTTTTTCTCTCTGTCCCTACTGCCAAAATCTTGGTTCACACCATTGTTGTATCTTGCCTGGATAACTAATCATCTTCTTTCCAGGTGTCCCTGAATTTCTCCTATTCAATCTATTTACCATTCAGTAGCTCAAACATATTTGCTTTCCTACCTCTCTGGTAATGTCACCCCCAGAGTACCTTTGTCAAGTTCCTCTCTCTTTTTGTGTCAAGATCAAAATCACCTTCACTTACAGTTCTGCAAAGCTCTGCTGCTTGCCATGTTTCATCTCTTGCTTCCTGTTGCTTCCCACCTTGCTCCTGTGTTCTGCCCACTCTTCATTTTGTTATTCCTTTTATCCTCCCATTTGATTTCATACCTTCTACCCGTACTGCTCCCTACTTCTGGAATAGCATCCCGCTTTCTGTGTTTCAAACATCTTTCCCATCCTCCCTCCTCAAAGCACACAGCATTTGCCTTGCTTTTTACCAGAGACTTCTGCTCCTGTGTTCTCTGTTCTTCCCTTTGTCCTGCATCACTCAAACTCTACTTAAAAGTATCAGAATATAGGAGATTCACTTGCTGTATAATAATGATTCACCTTTTGCTTTAACCCTCATCTTTCCTTTCTCTAACCCCCCCTCCACTATCTAACTTCATGGGCTATGCTTGTCTAATTTAGATGGAAAATTCTCTGTAAAATTATGTAAAATTATGGCACTATATAAATGTTTATTAATCATAACAGTGCAGGAAGACAAACCGGCAGTTTCAATCACTGTTGCATCTGTTCTAGTTTGCAAAGCCCTCTTCAGTTTGATCAGTGAACTACACCACCCAACCAGCTGACTTACAAACCATCTCCAATTTTTGTGTTGATTTTATATCTTTCTTGGTAATTTTCTAGGTGAGGTGGATTCTTCTTGAATATAAATATTGAGGGCTGTTTTTATGGTGCTGGTACCATATGCAGGACTCATAACTACTGAACTGTTTTAAAAATCAAACAAAAATAAGTGGGAAAAAGAAAAGTCTCTTTTGAGAAGTTTCAATCTTTCATTTTAAATATTAAACAGTATAAAAGCCCTGAATAGCTTAAGATAGCAATAATACCCCCCCAAAAAATTAAAAATCAGTAATTAAATTGTAATCTCTGTGGGGCAGGGACCACCTTATTAGTCTGTGTTTTGTACAGGACCTAGCACAATGGGGTCCTGGTCCATGACTGGGCCCCAAGCGCTATGACAATACAAATAATAAATAGTAGTAATAATGTTTATTTATGAAGTGCCATCTCAACTTCTAGGCTGTAAAACTTAAATGCTGTACAACATAGTACAAATAAATTAAAAAAGAATTAATCAAAAACAGTCCTCTTAAAAGTCAAACATAAACAAGAGAGTAGATTTTTTAAAAAAGGATGGGAGGGAAGGACAAGACATAAAGGGCTCATTTCCTTTTATCCACACAAACTCTTTGGGGAAAAGTTTTTTGGTGTTTTTAGATGTGTAAATGACTAAGATTAATTTTGGGTGCAAATGGAATCCCTCCTTAGGGAAGGCCCAAAAACACAGCCTCCTGCTGACATACATGTAAAGACAGCAGCATCTGAGCACAGACGCCCATCAGGACAAAGCCTCAACAAGACGCATACAAAGGTTGTTTCAAGTACAGAAACTTAATTTTATTAGGAATAAAATTAACACAACATTAACTCCTAGCCTCCCTTCAATATGGTTGCCAAAACTGCTACAATTACGACGACTCCAAATAAGGAAAAGATGTATAATATATTTTTAAAAGGCATAATCCTGATGAAACCAGGCTTCAGTTCTGAGTGATGGGAATATTAGTGGTTAACTGCTGGTTTATGAGTAGTTTTCTTTTACCAACACCCCACTCTAACAGAAAAATATGGTGGTCGGGTACCCAGTGGTCAGGTACCAGTATATTGTAATAAACCCACACACAGATTTGCTTTTTGACTATAATAACTTCCTAAGATATCTTTCCGATAAATGTTCCTTAAAATATGGTTCTACTCTGAAAATGTGACTGTAAAAATGATACCTTCTTACTCAATAAATCTGCTCGCTAATTATTTCAAGTCATATCTGCTTACCGACAATAATAAATTTTTACTATTTTATACACCTGCTGTTACTGCTTACATAACAGAACTATGGGAGAGAGAGTTCCCATGGAATCCATTCTGGCTCATGCATCATCAACCAAACTGTTAACCAAACTATACGTCAATTGCAGAAGCTTTAGTACTGGTGAAGATGTGTAACACTGAAAGAACCCAGTTTGACTTTCAGATCCCAGATGGAGTTTACAGAGCTGACAGTTAGGGGAAAAAACCTATATTTTTACTCCTAAACTAAGCAAATGGGATCTGAAAAATCATTAACAACCAACTTTAAATGTCCTGGTACCATTTTTAAAGTTAATTTTCAGAGTCTCTCCCCAAGTTAATTGCTCCTGAGCTATTTTATTCTTGTTTTATACATGAGAGTTATTTATCATTAAGCACATGAACCAGGCTGATGAATGTATTATATGTTACATCAAGGAACTGAACATAGCCAATGCATCATAAAAGAGGAATTAACTCCTAGGGCTTTCTATCTAGGGGTTCTCCCATCACCCTAGTGCCACTGACCTCTTTTTCTCCAGACCTCTTCTTGATCCACTATGTCAGCAGAAGTATGGAAGTTTGGAATGTTTCATTACTGAATGAGGGCCAGGACCATGATGTTCACCTATCCCCTGACTAAACAGAAGAGACCATAGATCGGAGAAGGAGAAGTGCTCAGAATGATGGATTGCCAAAGCCAACCATTCGCTGTACCTCGTGGATTTCCTGGAGCAGATCCTCATTCTTCAGCTCTAACTGTATGGAGAAGAGGAGGCTCAAACATGGAGACACAAACACATCTTAAAGCACTTAAAAATACATCTGTCTAGAATACTTTGGGCCATGAAGAAGGGTTCATGCAACTAATCCCACTTAGAGACTCTAAAGGAAATAGAATAGCCTGTTTGTCCTTGTGCCAAATATTCCCCTACCACTGGTATGAGAAGTGATCTCACATGGCAGCAAAATGATAGCAACTGACAGTAGAAGCTTTAGAAATGTCAGCTTTAATTAAGTATCTTATTTTCAAATATCATTCACACCTGAAAAAGGGCAAGTACTTCTCACCATAGGAGTATGTTGTACTGAGCAAATCAGTTGTCCCTTTTTAATTGACAGCAGACCATGAGCCGACCTTTTCATCCTGCTTTCCTTCCCCCCAAACTAGAAGGGATGAGAAAAATACAAACCTTCATTGCATATTTGTAAGACTGCTCTGCCTCCAGCTGCCTTCCTCCCTGAAAAACACCAGTAGCCAGTGAGAAGCTTGTTTGACAGGACAAAATCAGGTGTTTCAGCTACTGTTAAAAGGCACGTTTTAACAAGGGTGGGTGACAGGAACATCTCAGCTACAGAATATTCTGTCACTGTATTAAATAAAAGAAAGGGTAATGACAAAGGAGAAGATTGTTTCTTTTGGCACTAAAATGCTTCCAGATTTGTGTTTTTCCAGAGAACAAACCACGACCCTAGCTCTTTTTACTAGTGGAGTCTATGAGGTACCTTTGCAACATTTAGACAGACACTGATGTAGATAAAGCAGAACATGTTTCACCACGTTTGATGTTGAGGTAGCTGGTTGGCTGGACACTTACTTGCATGCAGACTAGGGCTAGATATGCCCACACTTCGGCATTGTTGTTATTCAGAGCATTGGCCTCAGAGAGGGCATCTTCTGCCTCCATCATTTCTTTCAGCTTTACAGATAGAAAGAGAGAGAGGAGCAAAAATGGAACAGCAGGTGAAGTACTGGCCAGAGTTTAACAAGCACCTGGTCTATGACAGCTGAAGAAATCAGTGTGCCAAAAACCTTCAGAAACGATCCTCACTCTAGGCTCCTCTGAATTTCACAATAAGAATGACACAGCGTAACAACGTTAGAGGAGAGAGAGACAACTTCAAAGCCAGACTCTCCAGCTCTCCTGACTGGAGGGCAAGCCCCTCATTACTGACTCAGCCACTACTGAAGAGCACAGTCTTTGTACAAATTAGCCATGGACTATTCTCACCGAAGAAAGCAGCAATCACTCCTCCACCTCCATGTGTCTAGAGTTTGGAACTTATTGAGGAACCATTAGGATGGTTGAGGAGTCACTCTGGCCCCTCCCATTCACTTTCTTCAGATGAGGGAACCTTGCAAGGCAGCCCCTTGAAGATGCTGCACTCTTTATGGCTGCAGGGATCGCAGGCCTGTGTCTCTGTCTTTATTTAACCATTCTGACAATCCTCACATCGTTAATAAACAGAGGGATATTCTTGGTAGCCCTTCCCATCCGTTGACTTCCCTACGTACATTTCTCCCAACGGGGAAAGTAACATGAGACAATGGAGAGAGGATCCTTCCTGTTGACACTTAGGTGCACACAGGTAGGTGCTCTTTTAGAATGGAATCCAGCATAGTGATTGCATGCCTGTGCCAATGTACTGAGTGTGGATCTGGGAGCCCTCAATACCAATTGGTAGAGGGCACACCATACTGTACTTCACAGCAGGCCTGACACACTGCTGTCATAACCTGTATCTGAGAGGTGACACATAAGGTGTCATATGCAAACTAATAACACGCTGGTTCCCAAAATCATTGTGTAGCGTATATATGGGGTGTATACAAAGAGTTATAGATGTGTGCTCTTCTTCAGATAGATTTGGGAGGCGGCACATGAGCCCAGCCCGCCCTAGACAAAGGAATGTGTACAGTATTTACTTGTCTGACCAGCCTGATCACAAGCAGGGGCCAATGTAAATATATTTACATATAAGCTTAACAAAGCCATCAAGCTAACAACAAGGGGAGAAAATTGCTTAAAGATCATGATGGGGGATGGAATCTGCACTCAAGGAAGCCTTCCTGGCTCCAGAAACAATGAACTTTGCGGAATATAAAGACAAGCAAAATACCATTTTGGTTATCCATCACTGAGGGGACTTAGTGTTCAGTGCCCTCCGAGCCTATGAAAGATGGATTCTCTTGGCCTGAAATGGCAAGAGTCACTGGAAACTAATTTCAGGTGAGAACCTGCTTAGACAAAGATAGTCACTTGCTGAAATTAAGTTTTAGTCACTAGAAAGTGTGCTGTATTTAGTTTTACTTGTAATCATATTTTTCTTTTGTTCTTATTAACGTATCTCTGTTCTTTGTTCTTGTTTTCCTATCATCTCAGTGCTGTGTATAACAGTGACGTGTCAATCTTCAGCTAACTTAACAGGCTGGTGTGTGTTCTGGAGACAGCAAACTTAATAACTTCTGTGAGTGTCCAGTGAGAAGGACTGGACGTCAGAGAGAGACGTCTCTGGGGAACTCGGGAATTGGTGTTCATTGACTGTTACTTGAAGGCAAAGTTTGGACTGGCAGAATCTTGGAGAGTTTGCAGGCAAGACAGATGAGCTAGTGTTAGGGAGCTGACACCCAGCTTTAGAAGGAGCAAAGCTCTCGCTTGCTGAGGCTCTCAGGGATAACACAGGGACTCACAGTTCTGGATACCCCAAGCAGGACGTCACGCCAAGAAAGGAGATTCTAGTCCCAGGAGGAGTTAATTGCTGTATAATGATTGTCTGTTCTGCAGCTGGTTAGGGTAATTTTTCCCTCACAAACTTTCCATTCTAACATCAGTGAGTATTATGCTTGTAACCATGATGGCACCCAGTGCGATGCGGCCTTATGCTAAGGACAGCTTTAGAAAACTCTAATCTCCCAGATAGTTTGGATGAAAAGCTTTTACCTAAGGAAATGGGGAAGTGGAAAGTCATGATAATCTTAGCTTCCCAAGATCCATGCAGTTATCTAAAGACTGTCCAAGCATGGATGCTTTTCACCTTAAGATCCTAACACTCTTACCCTGTAGCAGGCGATTCCTACTCCCAGCCAGGTCAGGCAGGATGAAGACTTCTTACAGGCCAGCATGTAGGTTTGTTTTGCCTTGTCATACTGCCAAGAGAAGAGATCGGTAAGTTGCTCTCTCTAATGTAACCAATCACTATGCACCACGGCTGCTTTTCCTCCACAGGAACTCTAAAACCACCATATTTTCAACAGGACTCATATGAGAGGGGACACTACCATCCGACTGCTGTTGGATGTGTCCAAGAGCCTCCAGTAGCAGGCAGTTCTGCCTGTACAGCCCGAGAGCCTCAGAATAACAAGGCTAACAATAAATGTTCAGATCTCCATATCAAGTGCTAGAAAAATTATTGGGGTTATTATTACAGTAGCACCTAGAGATCCTGATCAGGACTGGAGCCCTATTGGGCTAGGCACTGTACACACACACCAACATAAAACAGATCCCTGCTCCAAAGAGTTGAGTTTGTTAAAAGGCTTCGTTGTATTGCCTGATCTGCAGCTATGAAGCTATAAAAGTTGCAATTCACATTATAACTGGGACCCAGAATGGTTACTTTCCCTGCCTTGGTTTAGTTCCCATTCTTAGATCCCATGTTTGGCTCCTCACCTCTTTCTCTTTCAGATAGATGGATCCCAATCGCAGGTAAACAAAGTGCATCTCAGAAGCATCTGTTACAAAGCTGATGGTTCTCTCATAGCATTCCTTTGCCTCGCTAAAATTTCCACTCAGGTAGCACAGGTGCCCTTTCTGTGCCCAAACATTTGGATTCTATGCAAACAAACCCAGCAGTTAGACAAAGTGAGACAGGTTGGGCAAAGTGGGCAAGAGATGAACTGGATAGCACTCTAAGCTCACAAGTAAGGGAGATGATGAAGGCTATTTGCTTACAGATATGGACTCACAGCATAACAATCAAGTGTGAGTTTGTAGCTAGGGGTACTCACATAACAACAACTACCGCACCTAACATGATGGGAGCCTAGTCCATGACAAATACAAATAATATACAACATTTAGAGTTACCAGTTCTGCTGACGTCTGCATGCTGTATTTAACCTAACAGTCTCAAAAGATGCATCTCCCTTTCATCTGAAGATCATGATTATATATGTATGAGCTAGAGAAGTGCACATGCTCACAAAGGGAGAAAGGGACATATACTGAGGGGAAAGAAAGGCATGTACACACATGTACAAAAAGGAGTCCTCATCCTGATGTGCTGCCTCATGTAGAAGATCAATTAGTCTGCAAAATAATGAGCTAAATGAAGGGGGAGAGAAGTGCAACAGGTCAAATCCTGATGTTCTTACTCAACTTTTATGTAGTCTTGCTCAGGCAAACTCCTTCTGACTGCAAAGGGAACCTGACTGAACAAAGATCAAGTCAAGGCCTCAGGATCTGACCCATCAGAACAAACGTAGCAGGGATATACCGTATTGCTCTGCAAAGCTCCTTGTGTTTTGAGAGGGCGTGCTGACTGCTCAGAGCAGCATAGTGCTAAAAAGAGATAGTTACCAGATAGTCAATCTGGATAGCCTCTCGGAGACATTCTTCAGCCTTAGAAAAGTCCTTCTTCAGCAAGTGTGTTTGTGCCAGTACTAGGTAATACTCACAGCTGGGTCCTTCTTGCAGGCACAGTAGCTCATGTGCTAGTGCCCTGTGAACAAACTGAAAGAGAAAGCCACACAAGGGCACTGTAACGAAACTAACAGCTGCCATGGACATCCCAACTACTGCTCTGCTGCCCAGCATGGAGAAAAGGAATAACGTGCAGCCTCCTCTGTGACAGACAACCAGAATGCTCACTGTGCTCTGTACATATGGGAACACAGGTAATGGCTCAGAATCCCTCAAGGTATCCTCTGATTTAATGACAGGGAGCCTCGTTAGCAGTTCAAACACGGAACAGATACACTTTTTTCCTTTGAAATTTTAGCTTCAGTTGCTTTTACTATAGTTTTCTTTGTTTGCTTTTAACACTCATCACATTTTCTATCCCTTCTCCGTCAAGTTAACATTAGCTAGCTCAATGTGGAAATCACTGCATTAGAGGAGGTCCCTGGCAATGCGGGCCAGGAGACAGTGGGGCAGAACCAAAAGACAAGCTGCTGGACAAGAGGAGCTTGGAGCACTGCTATGAAGGCAGCTGTTCCCTCTGACAAACCTCCAGTGGTTGCTCAGAGAGTTGCTTTGGCCTGATGGACAAGGTTTGTCTGATGGACTGATACTGGTGTGCTGGGCTTAACTTGAAGGGAGGAGGAATGTGGTGTGAGAGAAAGAGAACCTGGATGAGGGGGCGTGGGGAGCACATACAAGTTGGCCTTGGGACTGAGGAGGAGGTCTGGGTAGTGAGTCTCCTGGTCTCACACCCCTTCCCAGGGTTGCTGTGTATACTGGTTTGTTAAGTTTGGAAAGTCCTTTGTGCTCCTTTGGGATATTATGATTGTGTGGTTTTAATGCATGGGGAGATATGGTAAGGAAGCATTGAATTGGGTGCCAGAGAGAGGAAATGAGGAAGGCAAAGGAAGAAATGGCAGAAGACAGTGACAGAGGACACTGAATGCACTGGCATCATCTGGGAGGAAATACCACAAGTAGTGAGTGACCGTAGTCAAAGGAGGAACTAGGCTCCCAATGTATCAGTGCTAGAGGAGAGCTGAGTTCGAAGGTATATGCTTATATATCAGAATGACATGGACATGTGGAAGTCTATGGAAAACATATGTCCCTGGAGTCCTCTTCACAACTCTTTTAGGGAGAAATCATTTTGTACTGTTAGGATTAAATGATGCACTGTAACTTAGTATGGTGGCTATTGTGAAATTCCAAGGTCACAGGGGGAGTTCCATCCATAGGGAGCCATTGTTTTGAATGGGAAGTACACCACATGGGTATGGAAGGTCACTCTGATGCACACAGAAGTGCCTGGATGGCTATTGAATGAGGCCTTGTTATGGATACATCATTGGATTACTTTTCTTCCTGCAACAAACCAGTGGTGGGTTTGAACACTCCTATTATTTTGTCTATCTAAGGTTATTTTGTATGCATCGAAGGATCATTTTAGTTCTGAATTCTCTAAACAGCCATATCTTGGCAACACTTGACAGTAACTGCTTCAGCCGGCTCTGATGTTTAGTGAGCTGAGTCTGCATGGCCCACTCTTTAAACCCACAAGAATATCTGCCATGATCTCACTATTTTAATAACACAGAGAGTAACTGTCATCCATGGAAATGAGTTCAAAATCCTAAAGCCACCTTCCTTCCCCAGTTCATGCGGCACTGACCTGTAGAGCATTGACCTCCATCAAGAAGTGTATGGTCTCCATGAAGATTGTGTGGGAGGGCTGTGAAAGTCCAGAAATGGGGATAGGGGCCACCCCATGTGAAGGATCAAATGCTCCTGCACTAGTTTTCTTCATTACTGAAATAACAGCAAAAAAGAGAGTCTTGTGGCTGATGAAACGACCAGAGGTTCAAAGCAACCGTGATAATCCAAAACCAAATCATGCACTTGTTTATTATGTGGGCAGCATAGGCCTCAGGCTGACCTTACCTTGTCATTTTGTTTTTTCAGTGCTTAAGTTTTGACAAATGATGCAAAAAGAAGCTACATCATTGTCACAAAGGTGATGTCTACACTCTAATTAAAAACCAGGCCCCAGCCCAAGCCTGACCATCTACACCACAATTAAACAGCCCCTTAATCGGACCCCCTGAGCCTAAGTCAACTGTCATGGGCCAGCCACAGGTGTCTAATTGCATGTAGACATACTCTTAGGCCCGGTCTACACTTACCTTTGTGATTCAGCGGCAGTCGACGGGAGTTACGCAAGTGATTTACTTGCGTATCTCCCGTCGACTTTGCAGCATCTCCTCTGTGCGGCGTCCATACTACGCAGCTCTACTCCACTTACTGAGGTGGTTTTCCTGCATCACTTCCTGGATTGACTGAGCGCATCTATACAGACCACTCAGTCGATCCAGAGCAATCGACGTGACGGCGGTGAATTTGCTGCCATCAGTATAGACCCAGCCTTAGTGACCTGTCAATTTAGCCAATCCAATTTTCACATCAATCTTAGAGGTGGGATAACACAGGCATTCATAATAGAAGCTGGTTGGAACCTGAACTATGGATAGCTACTGCCGCTCTAAGTAATCCAAGGGTGACATGTCATGAAAGATTTTAATATGTGGCACCATATGGCCATACCATGATTATACCACCAGGAAGAGGATTGTGCATGACAAGAGGATAAAGGATCAGAAGATAAGAGATGCAGAGGATTATGCGGCATGTGATCAGAGGAAAATAACAGGTACAATATAAAAGGTGTATCATGAGGCAGTTATTAGAGAAAGTGAATGTGAATTATCTGATGTGGAAACACGTGTGGGAAGAGGAAAAGGATGCAGTAGGATCCTGTGATGAAGGAAGGACAGGAGGAGGAAGAAGAGCTGTGATGACTGAAAAGGATTACAGTGCTCAATGGAGGAGAAATAAAAACGGAAGATTCCAGGCTGATGAAAATTTTTCCTTCCTATTGATTTTCCTTAGTTGTTAATAAAATCAAAACTCACAAAAAACTCTCAATTTTCCTCCTCTTCTCAGGACCAGGCTTCCAAGAACTATGTCCTTGCTCCATCTAGTCCCCACCCCACCCCCAAAATTTAAATGTTGGAGACAACTCTTTGAGAAATCAAGAAAATCTACTTTGCTGAAAATTCCTAACTTGGTCCTGGAGAGCAAACCCTGCTGCCTTGTACCCCTTCCTGATTAACTGAATGGCAAGTCAGTTAGCTTTTTCTGGCCATCTCCCATATTATCTCACCCCATCTTTCCCAATGGTTACTGTGAAAGATCCTCCACCCCAGCACTGAAATCCCCCCTCTCTCTAAGCCACAGACCCACTTTCTAACCTTTCTGAGATGTCTCCTTGTTCTTACTGAGAGTGGGAGAGAGTTTCTTGGTCAGTTTCACTGCAGCATCATCTTCTGGCAGCTGAATGGTCACAACAGGCTCTATAGAGTCTGGCTGTACTTTTGGGGAGCCATCTGGAGCCTCATCTGGAACTAAACCCCATGAAGGATTAAGCGCAATAAAATGTTCTCCATAAATTGGTCAGTTCTTAGCAAGACGCTGTAACTGAGAGAAGTCAGACAATTGTAGAACTAGCACAGTCCCAGGACTGCTGGGAAAAAACTGCACTGAATGCAAATCCTTGAGAATGGGTTTTTGGTTACATTAATACCTTGCAAAGTTATAATGAAGTATCAATAAGATAATGTTCCCTTCCCTGAATCCTTCTATACACAGAGGGGAAAAAAAAAAAAAAAGTGCCTGCAAAAATTTACTGCAGTGATGGGAAAGTAGAAAACAACATTGGCCAGTATCTACCAAGCCCTGCCCAAGTATTTGGGATATAGGACAGAAAACATGTAGAGGCCTAGGAGCAAAGAGCCACATGAAGGGACTTTTGATTCAGCAGCCGGGGACTGGCAGTCATGAGACCTGGGGTCCTGCTCCTGCCTTTGGCACAGACTCCACGTGTGACTTGAGAGCAAATCACATCATATCTGTGTCTCAGTTTTCCCATCTGTAAAACGCAAGTTCTATTTTTGTAAATTGTTGTGGGATTCCTGGATGGAAGGTGCTATATAAAAATGCAAAGTTTTCTAAACATATTCTCTCTGTGATGCTGGGTTGCAAAGGAAGGTAATCTGGGGTTACCTCACACCACTTCTGGGGCTCTTTTAAAAAAAATAATTCAGAAGACTGTAGCCCTTTTCTAGTCTCTGGGATAGGGTGAGGTTTGGGGCTATGTTATTTTGTGAGATCTTCTTCATTTTAAAGAGAAGACCATTCTCCATATTTTCCAGCAGACTTTGATGATCTCTCTATCTTAGAGCCTATCTCATATCATTCGCCAATATCCTTTGTGTTGTTAACAGTTGGGTGAAACCTTGTTATGGGATTGTGATCTGACAGGTGTGAACTCACCCTTCATTTAACACAGTGGTCCTCAAACTTCCTGTGCCATGACTCCCCTTACCCTGCCTGCGCCCCTCTCCCCACGGCCAGGGCCAGGAGCAGGGTCACTGATAGGGCCGGAGCTGTGGCTGGGACCACGGTCGGGGCAAGGGGCTGAGGCCGGGGCCAGAGCTGTGCCTGGGAGTCAGGGACCAAGGCCGAGAGTCAGGGGCGGGAGCCAGGGCTGGGGGCAGGAGCAGGGCTGCAGCCAGGTGTGGAATTGTGCAGGGCCAGGCTCGGTGCGGAGCCCTGGCCAGGCCAGGAGCCAAGGGCCTTAGCCAGAGCTGCAGCTGGGGCTGAAGCCGGGACCAGAGCAGAGCTGGGGCCAGAGTGGTGCTCCCTCCCTACACCACACCCTGCAGGGGCTGGCCCAGCCCCTCTACACCCCTCAATGTTCCTCCATACCCTCTTGGGGGGGCGTGCCCCACAGGTTGAGGACCTCTGATTTAACACAACTGTAAGCATAAATCCCACCTAACGCTTCTTCTGAGTGTGTGAACCCACCCAGGAGTTTCTGCTAAGTGTTCAGGGAGGAGGCAGAATAAAAGGAAACTGACAGTGACAGAGTCGAGAAAGGCTGGGAGAGAGGAACAGCCTAAAGGAGCAGCTGAAAGCAGGGCCCAAGCATAATTTTTTTGGGCCCAGTACAAACTTGTAACACGGGCCCCCTCCCACACACATACCACAATCCCTCATCCCATACATACAATCTCATGAGCCATGACATTTTTTTTCCTCATGGTAATGGGGCTTGCAGCCTGGGCCAGGCCCTCCACGGCCTCTGGGCCCCAATAAAGTGTACCTTTTTTCCCCCATCTGGGGCCCTGTCTGAAAGCACAGTGTGACCCTGGAAAAAGTTTGAAGAGAGACCTAGAGCTTTCAAGTCTTGTATTGGCAGGCTTAGAGGTGATAAGCTAAGAAATTGCTCCTTTTGTTCTTGGTTCCCTCCGCATTCAGAGAAACAGGACTTGGTATATTCTTTGTAAATGAACAAGATTTCAATAAAGCACGGGTTCTCAAACTTATCTGATCACACACCCCTTCTTGGGTGCCACACAAGTACATATACACACATATGCGTCAGCGGTGCTTCACGTGAATCAGTTTCAGCTTCTTTGTTTTTCACTTGAGAGGTTTTTTTTTGTTGCATGAATGAGCCAACAATCCATTTTAATAAGAGCAAAAGCAAAACTGTGATTGTGGTTCATGTTTACAACTAACTGTGCATGCTGCGTTGTGGCAAACAGAAGTCAACAACGTTGTATAATGCTATGCAAGCTTAACAGAAATCCATCAAAATGCACAATGCCATCTGAGGACTTGATAGGTCTGGAGGAATCAGCTTTGCCAATTATTCATTGCTGTGGGTAAAATGTGCGCACTATGTTTTTTATTCCTGAAAGCTTCTCACGCCACCCCAAAATACATTCCATGTGCCCCAAGTTTGAAACCTCTGCAATAAAAAAATATATCAGATTCCTTCAATTTCTGCTTCCCACTGGAACATCCCAAATGCCCCAACTTTGACTAGCTGCTCAGGTCAAAAGGGGCAACTTTATTGTTTCTATGGTGTGTTTCACTGGGCATCATCCCTCCACATTAAATCTGAACACCCTCCTCACCAGTCTCTGACTGGTTGCTGGCTACAAGCTGACTTACCTGGCATGGTGTCTTCCTGGGGAGAAGTGACAGGTGTTAGAACTGTGGCAGAGTGTAGCTTTTTTCCTCCTCCCTCAACAGCTTCAGGGATATTTTTCTCCTTGGCCAGTCGTGCCTTCAGTAGTTTGTTAGCCTCATGGAAGGCCATTTCCACCCGAATATCATTTTCCTGTATTTCATAGAACAAACCTGAGGGGAGACAAAAGAAGTGCACAATGAGGAGTTGTGCTATTTCCCTGTTCTGCAGGGTTCCATGCTCCTGCTTTTTCAGCACCAGAGCTGGCATTGGGGATGAAGACCAAAATAAGGCGCAGAAACGAAAGTCTACAGAGTTTATCAAAGATACAGTTGATCTCATACCTAAGAGAGTCCAGGACAGGATGCTGGATGGCTCCAAGCAGGTGGCATCCTCAAAGAAGATTTCTGCCTCTTCATAGTGCTCCAGCATGACAGCTATGATACCACACAGCAGCAAGCTGGAGATGGTGTCAAACAGGTTACCCACAAACACCCCCAGCTGATTAAATCAATGACATTAAACACACCCCTCTCCCTGCCATCCCAGAATCAGCAGTACCTGTGCAGGTGACTTGGGTTCAGAGAAAGAGCTTCACGAAAACACTCCTGGGCTTTGATATTTTCCTCCATCAGGAGGCAGAATGCTCCATAATCTAGCCAGTGCTGGACAACCTGGCGGTCACGAGCTAGCCTCTAGGTACAAGATACCATTGCTATAGTTAGGACTTGTGTGGTTTTATACGATGCAGAGGAAGATTAGAACGAGGGTTACAGATGTATGGAAATCCCTCTTTCTGTACCTCCACTCAACATTTGGCTGCCAACTATCAGACTTTATTTGCTACGAGCTAGGGTTTCTCCCAAGTAGCAGTCATGACCAGTATCAACCTTCACCTACTATCTTCAGTCTTTTTGCCTCCTTCACCTGGCAGTAAGGAGCAGAGAGTCCTCCATGTTTAGCCTGTCTTGTTACTTTTCCTTCTAGCTCGCTTTCCCCTATTGTTAGATGACACAAGCTTCCAGTTCTCACTCTAGCTGCCTTTTGGGACAGCTCATCAGATCCTTTCTTTTCCTCTCCCCACCAGGCTGAAAGCCCCCAATGACATGGCCAGCCTTTGCCATGCCTTCAGCCTGGCATGAGCATTACCCTGACAAACATCTCACAATGGTAAGTGAGAAGCGTACTGAGCTGCATCGTCCTTCCTTCACTGTGCACAGCCTACAATGGATTTACAGTAAGAAACCGGAGATCTTCTTTGATTTCAGCCACACGGCCATCCCTATAGCACACCGTGTGCTGAAAAATATGCCTGGAGAGATGGGAGGGAAGGGAAGGGAGACACTCCCTCACCTCCTGGTAGTAGACAGATGCCAGATCGTAGTCCTCATTGACTTCGGCTTCATGAGCAAAGAGTCGGAGCTGCTCACAGCTTGTGAAGGTGGGTGAGGCAATGACAGTACTATCCTGTGATAATATCTGTAAAGAGACAAGGAAATACAGGAGACAAAAGGAAGTCAAATCAGCATGCAGAAGTTTGGCAAGGATGAACAAGGTCACTCTGTGGCTGGCATTGCTGTGCAAATGCAGGCTGATAAAAAATGCAATACATTGCAGGCTGGGTGACATAAATTATAAATCATTCTGACTGTTGAGGCAAATGGGACTCATTCCTGCATATCTCACTATCAGGTACATAAAATCATGTCAGACTTTGAGCTATCTTCATCACATAAGCGAGGTGTCTTCCCCATTATTTACACCTGTGGCCTATTGCTATCAGAAAGTCTCAATCTTAAAAACCAAAGAAACATCTAAGGACTTTCTCCTGGACCAAGAATATTTCAAGCTTCCTACTCTACTAATTTGTGTAATGTCACCAGTGTGGGTCTTTGATACACAATGAAAGATTGGATCATATATCTGAGTCTACTGGCTGACATCTCGTCATCCACCCCTAACATACACCAACCTAAAGACTCCTCATATACATACATATGCTATAGCAATGGGACCGTAGACGTACCGAGATATTGTAGATGAAAGATGTTTCTGAAAATCTCTTGGGATCTGCATGTTAGGCTAATTGTAGTAATTGCATATTAAGTGTTTGATCCTGTTCCCACTGACTTCCAAGATAGCAGTGTCAGGCCTTAGCTCCATAGTGAAACAAATACATTCCAAGTCACACAATTACAATGTGATTACTATGTGACTGGGTGTCTGCCTACCTGGTTTAAAGCAACGTGCATCTGATCCACCAGGTACACATACAGCTCACTCAGGAAAGCTTGTAGTTGCTCCAGGTTGTTGAATGCTGTTGTTCTCAAGTACTTCTCTCGCACAATCTTCACCACTGCATGCTGCAGAGAACACAAAACAACTACTTGACCATAGGGCTCCACCCTTCAACCTACCACTTTTCTCTATGGCAGCAGCAGAGAGCCAAAACCCACCAACTTCATTTAGCCTGAATCAGTAACTTGTATTTAAAGAAAGAATGTCATGTATAGCATTGGTTAAGGGGATGGGTGAATGCAGCCGAACTGCACTTTTACCCTGACAGACTATGGTCCCTCTTGGACAGACCTGAGTCCACTAATGGAGCAGTGTATGGGGGAGCATAGGATAAATACAATGGAGACTAAATTCTGTTCTTACGCCAAGAAAGGGCAGTTCCTCCAACGGGTGAGATCAATTGTCAGAGTGGTATAATTGGCAGGACTAACTAAATAAAAAAAGTGAACTCTCTTTTCATCTTATAGGATGGTTTAGGTCCAGAATTGTACATGGAGGATTATTGCATGTGGCAAGCTGATTATCCATCCCTTCCTTTAGCTTGAAACTAAACTAAACCTGCCTAGAAATGTGGTGCAAGCACATGGCCTTGCGACTGTATGCTTGGAGCTATACACAGCTGACAAAAAAGATTCTCCTGACATGCAACCAAAGTTTGGCCAACTGCCTGCCCTGTTAGGCCATAAACCTGAGAATTTATGCCCCTGCTGGAACAGGTACTATTTGAAAGAGATTTCTCAATTGCAGAAAGATGGCACCTGTCATTTTAAGTTCCTGTTGAAGTACAAAAGCTCTTCGCTGAAGAGATAGAGTCAGGAAGGAAATGACAAGGCAACCAAAGAGATACAAATGGAATATTTGCCTTCAGCTGTTCCTTAAAAGCAAAGTATTTTCCTGAGCTATTGAGCTCATAGTTCAGTTGACACTTCTGCTCCTCCAGGATGTGTTGATCTATCACACCATCATCAACCAACTGCTTCCCAAACAGCTCATGGTACTCATCCAGGATGGCTCCAGCAATGCTAGTGATCTGATTGTGGTAATCTTCAACAGCCTAGAAAACAGAGAACCCGGAGCTGAAACAGGAATCTGGCCCTGGGATTCAAACTTTAAAGGTAACTTCTAGTACAAAGCTTGAAATTGATTTATGTTACAGAGCCTACTCCTCCTGCTAAGTATGTTTGACTCAGCCTCAATTAGCCTGTCACGTCCTTCCCATCAGTGATTGACAACTACCAAGTTGTCTGTGTATAAATAGAAGCTTTCTCCTTTATAATTAGGTATTGCTCCTACTTTTTTTTTTCCAGCATACTTTAGCATTTCAGACATCATCATCTCATCCATGGTAGCATAATAGGCTTTAAATAAAATATATTTGTCAGGACCACTTTAAACTCATGGACCAACCCTCTGCAGCATAGTCTGTAATTTCCATAATATAAGTGGCAGAAGCTTCAAACTATTGCTGTTATCAAAACATATCATTGTGTGTACTCCAGACACAAGAGTACAAGTCAATTCAACAGCAGCACCTAGCATCAATTATTATCCACAGCTTTCACTACTAGGTCATGCATTCAAACTCAATCCTAATGAGCAGTGATCAAAAGCTATTTTTGTCTGAAGGTTACTTGGTGGCCTATGGGAAATGAGTCAGTGGTCTCAGTCTAGTTTCCAGTGAACATGTGTCCACTCACATGCACACAAAACCCCACAAAAACTGGACTCATTGGCAACCTCAGAGAGGCCAAGGATTGAGTGGGTCACTGAAACTGAACTTGGCTCTCATTGGTAGAAGTGGGACCCTCCCAGTCTGAACTGAGGCACACTGGTTTGGCGGAAAGGTGAAGCTGGCCCTGTCCTCCCGAGTCTGACTGTTCTGGAGATAAACAGAGAGCTTCGGTATCCTCTCACTTTGACACCTTTCACCAGCATTAAATTCACTTTAAAACCCAACTTACTGCGGCTTCCTCCCTCGGATTTACCATGAGTCTAGCTAACACAGAACAGGGGAGGAGCTCCTTAAAGGTGTGATACAAGTGCGATATACAAAATGCATCCCTAAACACTTTCTTTGTTCTGTTTGTCCTTTAGAAAGAAATGTGTTTCCTGTAAATCTTATTTGCTCATTCTACTACTGACTGCTTGGTTTTGTTGATTTGAAAACAAGGATCTTTGAGCGCTACTGGACACCTGTGGAGAGGAAGAGTTACAGAGAGGACCTACCTTCTTAGCTCCGGCACTCCGGCGTGGTAGCTGAGGGCGTGGAGGAATCATCTCCTTAACTCTGTATGTGAGAGAGCAGAAGCAAGTTACTCAACCTGCAGTAAGCAGCTCTGATCTGTCCTGGACCCAAGTAGTCTGCATTTCTAGGATGATAGGCCTGTCAGAATTCATTTGATGATAAGGCACAGAAACAATCAGATCATGGAAGAAATCATAAAGCCTCCTAGGGAATGTCCATACAGCAGCTGGAAGGGCAATTCGCAGCTCAGGTAGACACACACGCACTTGAGCTATCACACTAAAAACAGGAGTGTGTTCATGATGGCATGGGTGGTGGCTTGGACTAATTGCCCAAGTACAATCCTACCCGACCTCCTGGACAGCTAACCTGAGCTGCTGCCATGCCGTCATAGCCACATTGCTATTTTCAATGTGTCAGCTCAAGCAGAGCTGGAAATTGCCCTGCTAGCTGCAATGTAGACATACCATTGACTGAGAACAACTCAGTGCAGACAAAAATCTCTAACTTCAGTATCTGTGGCTCATCATGACTTCTTGGATAACTAGTTGTTGCCTCACACCTGATTTTCATTTACATTACTGGGTGTAAAGGAGGCCGAGTATGAATGCAAATAAAGTTCCTAGGCTCTTTTCACAAACTTGACTATCCTGCGCTATCTAGTCTAGTGTTTAGTACTTGTGCTGTGAGTCCACTGTTCTGGCCCCTGATATTTCTGCAATGTGCCCATTGATCTCTAGCATCTGCCTCTGCCCATTGCCCCAGGCTGTTCTCTAAAAACGCTCAACATTGGTACAAATACGTCCCAAAGTACATCCCCTAACTCAATTACCTGCCCACCTGCTGCCACACTGAAACCATGACCTATCTCAGATCTTGGCTGTTTGTCAACACATGACTCCATGACTACTGACAGGCACGAAAACTGTACAGCATTACCTACTTGATTATTAGAAAACATTGTGAAAATATTGTTAAGGGTGAACGATCAGGCAAATAAGGGTAGATTATGGAGAACCCTAACTCAGCCCCCAGAAGCCAACTGTGAAATTCACAGTATTTTAAACATGAGACAAGTATTTTATACATGATTCCCCAAAAAATTCAGTCTTGACACACACAGGAATAACATTTGCAATTACACGAGCACACTTCTGGATGTAACCTGATTACCCGCTGGGCAGAAGATTCACAGATTCCAAACCCAAAGTCCAGATTCACAGATCCCAAGCCATTGTGGTCACCTAGTATGATCTCCTGTAAAACATAGGCCAGAAGCCTTGTGCCCAATGTTCAGAACTGAACAACTGGCTGGCAAAACTGAGCGTAATTCTGATCTCACTTACCACAGTATAAATCAGGACCAATTATATCAAATTCTGTGAAGTTACCCAAAAGTGGAACTGCTATAAACAAAGTTACAATGAAGAGTATTATAAGAGGTTTCAACTTCCTCTCATGCACCACACATAGGCCATTGCTAGAACATGCCGGTTTATTAGGCCAAGATCTGCTGAAGTATGGCAATTCCTGTGTTGTTTCAGGGTCAGCAGAACCAGGAGAGGGGGGAGAGGCATACGGCAGGGGCAGGGGCAGTGAGAGTGGTGGAAGCAAAAGTGAGACCCCGAGGGACTGAAGCAGCATGAGGTCCCTGGGTTCAGGCTGGAGAGGAGGTAGGAACTGGTGGGACCATCATTCCCAGCCTGACGTGGCTGCCACCTCCTCAGCCGAGTGTCAGTAGCTCCCCATGTACCCTCTTCTCTCCCTTTGCCCCCTGTGTTGTTCCCTTAGGTCTGTTGATTCAGTCACACTTTGAGAGAGTTTGTGAGACCCTTCTTCTGCAATGCTGGATTTTATGCGTTTTCTGTATTCTCTCTTCCCATTCAATAAATTATACATTCAAAACAACCATAGTAGGCTGGGTGAAATGTGAATCCATCTTCTTGTCTTCCAAACCCACCCCAGCTTCCAGTTCCGAATGGGCTTCACCCAAAGGCCACTGAAGTCAAAGAAATTCTTTCTACTGATTTCAATGGGCTTTGGATCAGATCCATTATTTTTTATACAGACCCATGAGTGTGTGCAACATTTTACAGATACATTACAAAACAATCCCTGGCCTGAGGAGCTTACAGTCGAAACACTAATTCCAATGTTACAGTCTCGCCTTTACGCACCGGCTAGCAAGCTCCTCTGGCAATCGTTTTGGTACCAAAGCCTTGGCCAGCTCTATTTCCATCACCAGGAATGTCCCTGCTTCTACATATTGCTGTGAAGACAAACATTGCTCTCTCAGGATCACATTTTTCATTGTAATTATTTTCATGACTGAAGACTTAGCACACAGTTCCATATGTTTACCAAGGACCCTGCTGGAATCACAAAGTAACAGCTTCTTTTCTAACCTGCCCTCAAGTTTTTATACTATAGCAAAATCCAGCCAGAGAAATGAACAGGTCTAGAGAATCAACCTCCTCTGAGATTTAGCGTGTGCAACCAGTTTATTTTTCTGAGAAGGAAGCCAAAATATGGAAATTATTGAAGAGTCCTCTTCAATTCAGTCCCAGATGTTTATGGAAGTACCCCCACTTGAATATTAAAGTGTGCACAGATGTCACTAGAGAGATTTCACTCTGGTATCTTCAAAAGCCCCCAGTCGTCACCACTCCCAAAAGAAGCCAATTACGTAAATGTTGTTGAAGTGTGGGCTATAGAAACTTACACAACCGTCTACAAATTCTTTCCATCTGTTTAAAGCACACAATTACCTGTCCTTCCAGGTTCTGACACACTGTTGCTTCGGTTTCTATAGCAGTGTCTGATGTCTGAGATTTTAGTGTAGTAGACAGCTAGCAAGAGAAAGAAAATGAACATTGTTCAGTATTCAAAGAGCCTCACACTTCCCAGAATTAATCCAGTCCCTGTAACACCAAGAGGGCAGTAAAACAGCTGTAACAAGAAATTATATGCTAGCAGAGGTTTATTACCCACTTCTGGTGCTACAGTTTTGAAAGCCATGAATATTAAACCGCCAAGCCATTCTCAGCGTTAGATTTGGTTCATGCATCATGTATTAGGAAATTCCAAAGGGATGACTGTTTTTCAATCATTCAGGAAGAAGGCATACTAGCTGGCCCCCTGCCTCCCTTCTGTCCTAAAACATCCAACATTCACAAGTTTCTGAGCTCCTCAAACCTGCTTTCTCTTATACAAGCATGGCGAGACGCAAGAGCATTAGCACCCGTGTGAATTTCTCTCTAACCCTTACCTTTCTTAGAACATCCTTCTCTTTGGTCATTTTATCCTCTTTCTGGTTCCTACTAGGAACAGGTTTTGAATGCGGAGAGCTGGCTGTTGTGATCACTGGCCCTAACTTGTTCAGATTGGCTTGATGCCCCAGATCACGTAAAACACTGAACAGACACTTAGTCTGAAAAAGAGGGAAACAAAAGAAAATGATGAAATTGAGGCAAAAAAAGAAATGCAACTTGCAGCAGACTGGATATCACCTCCTTCTTGCCTTGAACCTTGAGCACAGCAATGAATCATTCAATTATCACTAAACATTTTTCAGAGATTGTCTCCTTAAACAACACTTTATCTCTGCATAGGAGGGTGGCACCACCTCCAGTTTAGCCCCTATTTTAAATCTATGGTTAGTGCAATAACTTAGGCTGGTTTGAATTAGCTACATCATCTGGACACCAGCTTTCATCAAGCGTAATGCCCAAGGCATTAAGGAGACTAGAAAATGAGAATGTAAGAGAGACAGAGAGAGCGTGTGTTGTTTTATTTGCAAGTTACAACGTATCTTTATAAATGTGACTCTGGTGGAAGTATCATATGGGAAAGAGGACATCACCATAGCACGGCTGGGATATTGTGTGGCAGAGACTAGAAGAAAGCTGTCTGCCTGGACCTGATTTTCAATAATCCATCTCCTAGAAGGACAAAGTTAGTGCAACTGACACTGGAAAGGATTGGTATTTTCATCCAGGTCCACGCTACTAAACTGCACCTGGGATATCTGTGATCTCCAGTCAAAAGCTAAGGTGAATGAGGGGGCCAATAAAACCAAATTGCTTTCCCTTGTATGCATCTCTTTTGCTTTGAGACAAACACTGAAAGACACTCAACATTCTGTTATTACTGTGGGAAACATGAATGTTAATATCTGTCTAGAGTAATATGGTCAGGGGTGGGGAGGGAAAAGAAACTAAAACAGAAAGAACTATATGAATTGTAACCCTAATGTGGTCCTTTGAATTAATTAAACTCTTTTGAGTATCCCTGGTAGTAACTACACTGATCCAGTAACCACTATATTTTCTAGGGAGGACCTGTCTCACTCATCAATATTAGGAATTCATGGAGAAAATGCCTACCATAAATGGGAGAATTTTTACAACACTGACTAGCTACTACCAGAGAAAAGAGTGCAGACAAGTCATGTCCTAAGAGTCCCTTCAATCCCTAAGCCCCATTGCTCAGGACATCTGCCTCATACTGTGGTTTAGGAAATAAATCTGCTCCTTTATGAAACTGCTCCAATAAGCTTGTCTTATTACTTCTCACTGGAGCACCTGGAAACCCACTGAAGTCTCAGAGGCAAAGGCAAACCTAAAGTACCATTCTTATAGCCCTGACTGCTCCCAGACATGCGATGCATGAACAAGGATAGACAAGGAGATTACAGCACAAGCCCCTTCTCACCTTCTCAAACACCTCACTGTCTTGATAGGCAACAACACGGAAAGCCCCTCTTATCCGCTTCACACCAGGATACAGCAAAGGCACCATGTTGACGTAGGCCACACCGTGGAAGAAAATCTGTCCATCATCATCTCCCTGGAAATGCAGAACAAGACCATGCAAAAGTTATTTAAGTGACTGTTCTCAGGACTGTTCTTTGAAAGTTTTCAGGCCACCACTGCAGGTTTCTGCATATAGCACCAATTTCTAGTAAAGCAAAGGCCACCTAGCAAAGGTACGAGCCTAAATGGTCAATGGTATCCTGTCACTGAAGTTTCCCCAGCTGGCGCACAGCTGTGTCATCTTGAAAGAATATGCTATAGTCCTTCCATACCCAATATAATTCCAATCTCTGCAGATCAGTGCCACATTTTCTTACTGAAGCCAAGTGCTCTGTTCCTACTGGGCAAGATAGCCTGACAGTCAGTTTCAAAGAGATAACCCTCTAAAAGCCCTCTCCATCTGACTAGGAAACAGAATGTCCTGCTAGAGTTGTGAAGAACTTAGTGTCCAGCATGGGGCCAAGGAGAACATAGTTAGTCATCGCTGCAAAGTCCTATGGCCAGTTTGGGATCCCTGAATGTCTGAGAGGTGCTCAAGGAAAATGTTGGTCAAAGGAAAGATCAGCCAATCACTTCCCCAAGCAGTTATTTTCCCAAGTAATCCCTCTTCAGTTGCCCTGCTAATAAAGAACCCTAACAAGATATTTGTATGCTGTACTTTGAAATATTGCTATTTGTTTGGCAGCTCTGGCACCAGCCGATTACTCTATTACCAAAGCCTCTGGCTTTCCCTAGCTCACCTCTGCCATTTGGAATTGTTCTTAGCTTAGCAAAGCCACTGCAGGAAAATGACACCAAAATACAATCAATCAGACGCACACATACAAATCCCTAGGCATATTTACCTTGTCTAATTTGCTAGATTTCCCTTTAGTGGAAGTAACCACAGGGACCCTCGTGATCTCCACTGGCCAGTACCGGCATTCTGCAATGCGCTTCTGTAAACTACAACACCAAAGGAGACAATTGAGAAATACAGAAAAACAGTCCAGAGATTAACCTGTGCCATTTAGGGAAGGTGAGGCTATACATTTACTGTAAGATCTAGGGGAAGAAATAAACTGGTAGAATGATTTTCTAAAAATGATCTACCAATGCCTTCTGTTAAATGTTCTTGTCTAACATTTGGGTTTTATTAGTAGGGACAACTGCATGAAAACTGGAATGTTGTTTCTTAGGAGTTCATCTGCCCCTCTGGTTCATTCTCCATCGCAAGTCCCAGTGCTTTGGCTGTGATATCACAGCATCCAACTGTGAAATCCCAAAGCATAGAATCACAGAAATGGGGACCTGGAAGGGACCTTGAGAGGTGACCTAGTCCCTCACCCCATGCTGAGGCAGGACCAAGTATACCTATTCCATCCCTGAAAGGCATTTGTCTAACCTT
This sequence comes from Mesoclemmys tuberculata, assembly GCA_007922155.1. Classification (NCBI taxonomy): domain Eukaryota; kingdom Metazoa; phylum Chordata; order Testudines; family Chelidae; genus Mesoclemmys; species Mesoclemmys tuberculata. Next base: position 5,819,969 of record ML675626.1, read on the forward strand.
TTCTTAAAAGCCTCCAATGACGGGGATTCCACAAACTCCATTGGTAACCTGTTCTGTATTTAACTAGCCTTAGAGTTGAAAGGTTTTGCTAATATCTAACATTAGTCTCCCTTGCTGCTGCTAAAGCCCATTACTTCTTGTCCTACCTTCAGTGGACATGGAGAACAACTGATCACCGGTCTCTTTACACCTGGCCTTAACATACTTGAAGACTTATCAGGCTCTCACTCCGACATCTTTCTTCAAGACTTAACATGCCCAAGCTTTTGTTCCTCATAAGTCAGGTTCTCTAAATCTTTTATCATTTTTGTTACTGTTCTCTGGACTCTCTCCAACTTCTCCACTCCTTCTTAAAGTGTGATAACCAGAACTGGCCACAATACTTCAGCTGAGGCCTTACCATTGCTAAGTAGAATGAAACAGTTACTTCCCAGGTCATACATATGACGCTCCAGTTAATACACCCCAGAATGATATTAACTTTTTTCACAACTGCATCTGTAGCTGGCTCACAATCAGCATTACCCAATATAACCCTCAGATCCTTTTCAGCAGCAGTACTGCCTAGCCATTTACTCCCCATTTTGTAGTTGTGTGTAAGTGTACCACCTTGCACTTGTTTTTATTGAATTTCATCTTGTTGATTTCTAACCAATTCTCCAAAATCTCAAGATCATTTTTAATTCTAATCCTGTCCTCCAAAACGCTTGCAATCCCTGTCAGCCTGGTGTCATCCACAATTTTTTATCAGCCTACTCTCCACTCCATTATCCAAGGCATTAATGAAAATATTGAATAGTACACAACCCAGGACAGATCCCCGTGGGACCCCAGTAGATACATCTCCCCCCTGCCCCATTAAACAGTGAACCATTGATAAGTACTCTTCGGAGTATATTTTTTCAACCACTTCACAATAATTTAATCTAAACTACATTTCCCTAGTTTGTTTATGAGAATGTCATGTGGGACCGCGTCAAAAATCTTATTGAAATCTTGATAAATCACACCTGTTGCTTCCCCTCTCTCCAGTAAGCCAGTAACCCCATCGAAGGAGGAAATGAGGTTGGTTTAGTATGATTTGTCTTGACAAATCCGTGTTGGTTGTTATTTATTATGATACTTTAGGTGCTTACAAACTGATTGTTTAATAATTTGCTCCACTATCTTTCCAGGTATCAAAGTTAGGCTGACTGGTTTATAATTCCCTGGGTCCTTTTTATTCCCCTTTTTAAAGATAGATACTTGCTAATAATTTTGAGACTACTTCACCTAGTTCCTTAAGTATCCTAGGGGTGCATTTTGTCAGGCCCAGACTACTTGAATATACCTAATTTACCTAAATAGTCTTTAACCTGTTCTTTCCCTATTCTGGCTTGTATTCCTTCCCCCTTGTTGTTAATATTAATCGTGTTAAGCATCTGATCAAAATTAATGTTTTTAGTGAAGACTGAAGCAAAAAAAACTTTAAACACCTCAGCATTCTTAGCGCTGTAAATTATTAGCTCTCCTTCCCCACCAAGTAGTGGACCTGCACTTTCCTTCCCCTTTCTCTTGCCCCCAGTATATTTATAGAACCTCTTCTTGCCTTTTATGAGTTAGGCATAAATCAATTTGTGCCTTAGTCTGCCTGATTTTGTCCCTACATGCTTGTGCTATTCTTTTACACTCATCTTTAGCAATTTGCCCAGGTTTCCACTTTTTGTAGGATTCCTTTTAATTTTTCACGTCATTAAAGAATTCCCGTGCAGCCATGTTGGCCTCTTAGTGTTCTTCCTATCTTTGCATCATGACAGTTTGCTGTCGATAGGATGGGATCATCACTTAGGGCAGGGAAAGAGCTGGTCAGGTTTAAAGAGGAAAGTTCAGTACAACAGACCACATCTCATGTCTTCTTTCATGCTCCTTATGCCTAGAATAGCCATTTAATGTTAGCCAAGTCCTCCGTCTCTTTCAAAATACTCCTTCCTCTCGCAAAGCAGCCAACTATAAAGACCAAACTCCACTCTGTTTGTTTGGCGCCCTTTGCACTGGACTGAACAAACCAGCCTGTGGCTTTAAAACATAAGCATTTTGGGGTTGGGACTCATTTGTTTAGCACATTTTACCCACTGTACACAAGGCCCAAGCATAATTTTTTTGGGCCCAGTACAAACTTGTAACATGGGTCCCCTCCCATACACATAATGGGGGTTGCAGCCTGGGCTGGGCCCCCCAGGGCTTCCGGGCCCCATTAAAGTATACCCTTTCCCCTCTCATGTAGAGCCCTAACTGTACGTGCCATATGCATCCACGGTACATTAGATAGAGATCTATTATTAAATTGGCAAATCACTCTGAAACATGTTGGAATTTTCTTTTCTTTTCTTCCCTTTACCTTAGAAAGGAGATGCATCAGAGTAGACATGACAAATTATGAATTATAGAGAAGGTAAATTGGGAGTTCCCATTTTTCTTTTCCCATTTTCCCATATATCTCAAAAATAAGGGGAACATTCAATGAAATTGAGAAGTAGCAAATTCAAAACTGATACATGAAAATCCTTCTACACACAGTGTATAATTAGCCTGGAGAACTCAATGTCACAGGATGACACTGAGGTCAAGAACTTAGCAAGATGCAGAGGGATTGGACATTTATTTGAATAACAGGAATATCCAGATTTATAACAGTGAATACTAAAAAAATACAAAGTACTAGAAGGGACACAAAACCTCATGCTTCAGAATTTAAAACAAGCTCTATTAGGGATTATGATAAGACCTTCATAGGGGAAGATTATCCCACATCTGTGGTGGGGGGTCTATTGCACCTTCCTCAAGAGCACTAAACTAAGTCAATCATGGGACTGACGTTGTCTGGAAATTTGTATGTTCCTCCCTATACCCAACATTTTTTGCCCAGGGAATTTTCCTTTGTTTTCTTACCTGAGTACTGCTTGAGGGTCTAGGTAACAGCGCCTTTCCAAGTCCCAAACAATTCTCTTCTTTATGCTCTCTGCCTGAATTCTAAATTCCCTGTCCTAGGAAAAACAATGGCTTGTTCATACACAGCCTAAGAAAGTATACAGCATTCCAACTGAAATGTTTATCTCCTCCAAGGGGAGAACTTGCTGCAGAATTTGATTCAACACAGAAACAATCAGCATCTCAACAAAATTAATTAGTAACAGTTACTACAGTTCTGCAGCCAATTAGAGTTTGATTTACTTGTGTCTCCAGCAGTCTGGCTTATGATGGTGCTCAGAGGAGCATCAGGTCTCCTCCTCCTGTCCTTATTTCCCATTCCTCCAATTTTGTATCTTTGAAAGCAGGTCTTCAGTAATTAGTTTTGTACACACTCTGGCTCTCTCCCAGCTTCTTCAAGGTAATTTCTTCCTCACCTCTGTTTTGTTGAGCTCTCCATCCTCATCTTCATAAGGGCCACCAACAATAAAAGAGTCTGGAATGTTTTGAGCTCCTGCTGCCAGGATGTTGCTAATGGGCCATTTTTTTGGCCGGGGTATTGGCTCTTTTTCACCACCAAGCTTCAGGACCCCATTCTTGAACACCAAGGGGTACTCTTTCTAGCAAAGTATAAAGGAAAAGGATTTTCATCCAGAGGTCTGAGCAAAAGCAAGTAAATACTATAGTGAGGTGCAACCAATAAGTAAAAAGCAGTTTATAGCAACACAGGTTGGAAAATATGCTCCAGCCCACACAGGTACAGAAACTACAGAATATAAACATCAAACTACATGAACTGACAGAGACAGGAAATCCCACCCATTTCAGCACACATGCAGCTGGGAACTGCCATGCAGAGGTACAAACCAGGAAGCAACAAGCTTGATCCAAGTCACAGAAATATACTTACACATACACAAACAGCTGAAAAATCACTGACAAATATTGTTATAGTTACTTGGCTGCAGAAATGGTTGGACATACCCATATAATAGGCATAGGCATTCATTATTCATGAAGAAACTACAACCATAGAAGCAAAGACATATCTGGGACATGTACAAAGAGTTCATTGTCAGTTCCCTACCTCTCCAACAGTTGGTACTTGCAAGCAAACCATGTAGTTTTGCTGGGGTCCTGTGGGAACAAACACTTCAGGGACAGAATAAGCAGCTTCTAATGTAACCCTGAGGAGGTTGCCACCTGAAAGTTGTGATACAGAAAGCAGGGGCTCTTGGATGGACACTGACACTTCAAGGCCACACTGGAAGACAAGAGCAAACTGAAATGACATTCCACTGGAAACAGCAAAGTTATTAAACAGTTACCAAGCATCTGTCTTTGCAGAGGATATGAGTAGAAGTCTGCCTAAGTTGGGAATCTATAACAGTATTTTATTCCTTGATTCAAATGAAGAAAAATGGACTCTACTGTGTGCTAAATGAATTTTATGGTAATTTAATGATTTGTGTTCATATTGTAATGCTTCTCTATTTAGAACACTAGCTCCTCAGGGCAGGAACCATGTCTCGCACAGTCACTGCTTAACAAATCAATGAAAAATTAAATAAAAATTAGCTCTGTTGAAAGAATATTAAGGATGCAAAATGAAGCACTCAGTGCGCAGGAGATGCTAAAGTTAAAGTTGCACATGGAACCTAAATTGAACCCTTTATCTGTATACATTATTCCCCAGTATTTAATTACATGATCGATAGATGACATTCAGTGAATGAAGTAGCTTTTGAATATTTATTATCTTCACTGTTCATTGTGAGTGGATACTTGCCTCATTCATTACATACCAATTGACCTGTCTACTGATGGTAGAAATATGCTTTCAGATGTACCAGTGTAAATTTAAAGTCCACTGATTTCAATGAATTTACACCGGTAATTGCAAACAGAATTTGGATTAAAACTGGACACATTTCCACATTCACTATGAATCATTGCTTCATTCACTGAACACTGTTCAACCAGTGTGCTGAATAAGGCAAGGATCCTGCTGTAAAAAAAGATAATGTAATAAAAGACCATGTAGTATTTTGTTTACACAAAGTTTAAGGATACTTTTAATGATGCCATTTTCTGATTTTTCAATGCTTCACTTTGCAACATTAATGCTCTTTCAATGTCGTTTTTTGTTCAGCATATATTAACATTTATGGACCCTATTGTAATCAATCGGCAAAGGACTGAGCCCCAAGTTTTTAACTGTATCACCACAACATATACATAATGTACAATAAGGCTGAGTCATAGTTCCTGAAAGATTCATAGCATTTGAATTAAACTGTAGCATGTAGCTGAATAGTTGAATTATTGAGTGAATGGCCCTGAGAAATTCCAAATACCTTGGCATCTGGGCGAAGGCTCTCTAGTGGAGAGCCAGGAACTGGATGCAGTGGAACTGTTGCCCTAAATGAACACAGTCCTGTGAAAAAACAAAGACAGCATTAGCATAAAGTCTGACGCCCCCGTGTAGTAAAATTACTCTCTGAATGGAAAAACTGTGCTGTCTGTCCCCCACATAATCCAACTTCCTGAAGACAGCACTAGGTATTATTTGTCAACAGAAGTGAAGTTACAATGAAGAAGCTTTGTAAGAGCAGGAGGTGGATGTGGATGCAGTATGAATTCTACACTGCACCTTCCAGTAGAGGTAGTAGGTCCACAACAGCCTGACCAAGAGCCACGGTCTTCTCCTCTTTCTGCTTCTTCTCCTTTGGTAACACTTCAATCACAGTCACTGAGAAAAAAGTACATAGAATCTGATGTTTCTCAATCACCTATAAAATAGCAACTGATAGCAGTGAGAGCATTCAGCGTGCTTCAAGAGTGAGGGGCTGTATTAGCTGCTAGCCAGAACTCCTGTTTGATTCCCCAGTGATTGAAGGGAATAGAGCAGCTGAACGTTTCCCACAGCCAATGCTCAGACTTCATTCTCAAGCACATCCTTCCAGAAGAGGATGAGTAGCAGAGAATTCTCCACAGACACCACTTCTACTCCATTCTCTAATGAGTGACTCCTGCCAGGAGCACAGGAGGATGGTGTAACCAAGAGCTTCCCATGGCCAGAGCACCTTTCAATTCTATAGCGATTCATTCTGGGCAAATATAAATGGATAGTTAGAGTGACAGTTGCTTACAGAACAAGGGTTTGTGTGCGATGTCATCTAGAGAGTTTGGTCCATCAAGGTTGTATTCAAAGCTAGTGGTGAAGTTATATTTCACGGTCCCATCTGAAGAAACATCAATTTTCGGGGAGTCACCCAGGATAACGCTGTTATACTCTGCACGCACATAGGTCACTGGAGTGTCTCCTTTGACACCTTTCTGTCAAACACAAACCAACAATAGGTTAATTATTTTATTCTACGGCAAAAGGCAGATTTCAAACTGCTCACAACCAGACCTGTGCACAGAAGGTGGCTGAGCTAAGGAATGTTTGTTTGGGAAAGAATACACTGAACAATTTGTTTCAGTTACGGTACATACAAGAATGGGTTTCTGATGAACCATTCAGGTCTTACTTAGATTTCACTCTTTGAAGGCTTTTCTCCATTTTACCCCTCTGCGTGCTCCAGGATTATAGCTGATTCCTGGCTGTGGGAAGGGCACTCAGAGGTAACAGTCTTCATCAACATGGAGAAGAACAGAGGCAAACAAAACTACACTCACTTTCATCCAAAGGGACAACATAATAATAAATACTAATTTCAAGAAAGGTTCTGATTTTTGTAAACAACCGAGGAAGTAGCTCACCAATGGCATGGCTGAGTTAATATGAAATTCTAAGCTAATGTATGGCTAAAGAACTCTTTGAAATCTAGTGAGAAGTTTATCAAGCTTTTTCAAACTATTTGGATTCTGTAGACTCATTAATTTTACACTAGCAGCTTTAAAGAGGGTATAGTTTTTAACATGTTTTTGCCGGTGTTTTTAAACACTGGAACACAGGAAATTCTAAAGCAGATCAGACCAGTGGTCCATCTGGCTCACCAGTCTTTCTCTGACAGTGGCCAGGAGCTTATGCTTCCAAAGACAGTGCAAGAAATGATGAAGTGGGCAATTATGGTATAACCTCAACACAGAGAAAAATTTCTTCTTAACCTTCTCAAGATAGAGGTTGGTTTATGCCTTGGAACACAAATGTTGATATCCCATCCAAACTTTTCTTTAATCTTTATCCAGACAAATAGCCAAATCTTTATTTGAATCCTGCTAAGCAGTTTTGCCTCAATGGTGCCTTGCGGTAACAAGTTCCTTGATTGTATCGTGCGTTGTATAATCAGTATATCCTTTTATCAATTTTAAATTTAAAAACATGTTAAAAACTGTACCCCTTCTTTAAGGTTACTAGTATAAAGTTAAATGTTTCCTTGTTCTTTCATTTAAGAAAGGCTAAATAGAAGTTACCTTTTCTGTACCATTCATTATTTAATATTTCTTTCTCATGTCCTCTCTTATTCAGCTCCTCTCTAACTAAATATTTTCAAATTTCTTCTATGTACCTTCATCTGGAAGTTTTTACATATTTCTTATCAATTTTTTGCCCATCTCTTAGCCCTCTTTATTTTTGCTATTTTCTTTTTGAGAGTGGGAGACCAGAACTGAAGACAGTATTTCATTTCAGGTTGTACCACTGATTTATATAATAACATTATAATATTTTCAATATTATTTCCCATCCCATTCCTTTACATACTTTCCTACTGCACAAAGGCATAGTGGGGATACATCTATTTATGTGTGAGAGATATTTTGATACTATGGTATAAATGCCTAGACAGATAACTAGATGCAGGCTAACATTTTATTTGCTTTTCTGATTGTTGTTCTATAATGAGCAGGGATTTTAGTTGAGCAGTCCACGGTGGCACCAAAGTCTTTTTCTTGAGTTGCTACAATTACTTTAGAAGCCACTAAGGTCAGCCAGGACTGTAATGTGGTACATGGACTTCATTAATGGTCACATTTTGATCTTTAGTTCACTGGCACAGATTTCAGTGGAGTTATTTGAGATTTACATTGCTGAAACTGAGATCACAAGCTGCTCTTATATCAGGGAACAATGGAGGGTATTAAAAAACCTCTTTTCTGGATATTTGTCTCTATATTATGTTGGTGATGGAAGGAGGGTGTAGAATTAAAAAAAAAACATGTTAGCAAAACAGGAATATAATCTATATCATGAATTGCTTAGAAAACCTTGTGATAAAGAATTAATTAAAATACAGATAGTAATGCAGGAGGAGGCATGGCAGGCCACATTTCAAATTAATATTCATGCAATGTAATATCTCTGTTGTTGGGGATTGAACCCAAGATTTTTGGACCGAAAAACAAGAGCCTTTACTCTACATATGGACTAACCACTACAGGGTAAGAGAGAGCCAGCCAGCGTAATTATGGGCTACATGGAGGTCCCGGTGTCATTACAGATTGCTCACGACTGTTCCATTCTCACACCTAGTTTGTGAAGGGTTTCCAGCATGATGGTTCATGCCTGCCCCATTTACTAAACCAGATATATTTAATGCCAGACAAGCTGAGACATTTTCAGAAGACTTTACCAGGTCACGTCCTTCCAACACTGTGATCTGTACCGGTTTGATTGGGGACAGAGATGCCTCAGCTGGTATAACAGAAGGTGGCACCAATGTAAGAGATCCTCTTTTACTAGCCTGCCCAGAAGAGATAGCCATGTCTCTGCAGGAATAATGAATGAAAAAAAAAACCATAAATAGCAATACTTTCTTATGGGCTCTGTTTTGTAGTAACTCAGGACAGCCTCCGGTTGTGCTCTCAGCAGCACGATTCCTGTGTTGAGAGTTCTTCTGCCTTCTCTAAAAGCATCCCCTCTCCCAGCTCATCACAATAATGTGGATGATACACAGACGTTAGACATAACTTTCTAATGTTATTCCAGACCTGGAGGCTGAAACACCACGAAGTGCACATGGCTTTACTGGGCACACAAACAGGTTTTAGAGGTCAGCTCAGCGAGTGTGAAGCTCAACGGGAAGAAATGTCTTACGGACAGCACAAGCCCAGTATGGGGGTGTGTGTGGAGGGGACCTCAAACGTTGGTGTGAGGCACCTAGCTATAGCAGGGGGTGGGTGGGTGAAGGGATACCCGCAGGGGGCAGTTCCCAGGGGTAGTGGGAGGGGGGCAGTTTCCAAGGCGTGGGGATACCCGGGGGGGCAGTTCCAAGGGCATAGCTGGGGGAGGGGCGGAAGTTTCCAAGGCGGGGGGAGGGGTAACGGGGGGGCAGTTCCCGTGGCATAGCCGGGGGGGGCCGTTCCCGGGGAGGGGAGGGGGGACACTCACCGCTGACGGGCTGCCCGGCCCCTGAGCGGCGCGTCCTCCGTAACCGTAGCAACCGCTCCCCCCCCGCGCGCTTCGCCCGCCCCCCCGCGCGTGACGTCTTCTGCCGCCCCGCCCCGGAACGGGAGCTGAGGCGCGGGCAGCCATCTTGGCTACTGGCGCCCTGGCTGTGAGGGGAGCGGGCCCTCGGCTCCCGCTGCGGCCCGGCCCGCCCTGACGGGCCCGTGTCCCCGCGTGCAGTGCCAGGGGATGGGCCGGCCCCGCCGCCCCGCTCACCGCAGGCTCCCGCGGGGCTGGCCCCCGAGGGCCCCGCTCTACTTCACGGGCCGGGCTCTGTCACTCGCCAACCGCCACAGCCCGCCCCAGGCCCTCGTGAGGGGCGGTCTCACAGAGCAGGGAAGGAGGCAACCCATGGCCCTCAACGCCTTCCTCGTCTGTGTTGGTGGCCGCGTGGCACTGGAAACACAGGAGCAAACTGACAGGCGCGCACAGCTCCTGAGCCAAGGTGCCCCACTAGTCAAACCCTCCGGCACAGAAAGGTGTGGGGGATGCGCAGTATCCTTGGCCGTGGGGAAAGTAGCGGGGTAGATGATGTGTGCTGCCCTCTTCCATAGGGGCGAGATGGGACATACACAGATCCCAGGCATGGGGAAGTCGTGGGATCAGATAAGTGATACTATCCACCAGCATGGGGATGGAGTGGGTGATTCACAGTATCCTCTGGCATGGGGTTAGTGGATAGCACCATATCTTCCAGCAGGGGGAAGGGGAGGCACTGGATCCTGGAGCTCCTGTGGTCAGGATCTGATAAGAGTCTTCCACCTGTGCCTCCTAGGAGCCAAACCCCAGTGTCTCAGCCACTCTCCCCAGTTAGCAGCAATTCTTGACAGGGTCTGAGTAGGCAGAATATTCTTAGATCACAAGGTTCCTCCTAGCATTTCTTCAGTTAGAAGCAGAAAACGATCCAGGTTCTCAGGCAGCTGCAGCTCTGAGACAAATCCACAGCAAAGGAGAGAGCAACAGAGTGGGGAAAAAGAAAAGAAAGACAGAGCACCTAGAAGGTGAGTCTGTCCTGTAATCTGCTATGCCTTAATGCTTATCATTTCAGGGAATGGATGGTTTAACTTTCTGTAGCTCAGAGTTTCCCTTGGTCCTTAGAGTCTCTTCCTTCATTGCTTTCTTCCTCTTCTCACCTCCATTTAACATTCTCTTACATTCCCCCTGCTGAAGCAGTTGTTAGACATATTAAATCTCTCCTGTTTTTTCCCCTTCTGATAAATGGAGTTACAGATGAATCAATGAGAGGGCTAAGAGGATTCAAGGGGACGTGGAGGGGGAGATAACTTTCTCTAAGTGCTATTTTCAGAGACTGAGAACAACTCTCTCTCCCCTTGGACACCTCAAACTCCTAGGGGGTATGGGGTGGAGTGCCACCTGAGGGAAGGGGTCAGTGAAAGAAGCACTTTTAACCATTGCATTGGTCTGGGTTGGAAGAGTGCTTTGAGATCCCACTGATTTCCCAGGCAGAGCAGGGTCTTGGGACTAGCTCTGGCTAGCTCGAGGAGCTATGTTTGGGGAGCAGAATCCAAATTGAGAAGAATAAAAAAGTTCCAGGACAGAGTTTATGGAAATTGCTCCTGCCTTTGGCTTGATTCCTAGGTCTCGGACATGTCCTATAGATGATTGGCTGGTTCTACGTGGTGACCCAGGACTGGAATAGTAATGCTATCAGATTTATGTTGGTAGTGTTTATGTTTTTTCATGTTCTTCTTGCCCCCTGACATTTGAGCTTGGCTGTCCCTTGGCTTTCCTCCTTTATTCCTCATCCCCCTATCTCCATAGCTCCTGCCGTGTCTTTTCTTACTGTAGCCTGGAAAGGCAATCAGTCTGGTGCAGGAATAGATCAAGCAGCTGTCAGGCAGTTTGGGGGGCACTCAGTGATCCAGCTGGCAAACTTCCCCTGCATTCACATACACACTGGGATTTGTACCATTCCACAGCTCCTGGCTGCAACTGAGCTGCTTATTATATGCCACGAGGTTCAGGTCCCTGGAACAGGAACAGAAAACTACTGCTTTATAAACACTAGCAGCGTGCACATTGGCACCCCTGCATGTGCACACACACACACAGAGGCAACAGCTACACCACCTTTTTGGAGGTTCAACGTGTGCTTCTTCAAGGACTAGTTGGAGTTAGCGGGGAAAAGGACTGAAATTATGGCTATACCCAACACCCTTCCCTTTGCAGTGTCTAGCACCACAAACTCCTATGTGCCCATGGAGTTCAAGTACCATCTGACCCTTCAGGAGCCAAACCAAACAATATGGACTGACTGATGGTGGCATCAATCTTTCCCCTCTGCATTTCCCAATTTGGCTGGTTGATTTTGTAGGAGAAACGGGGTACATGTTCAGATACCGTGGTGATGGATAGAGCTTCAAGCCTGAATAAGAATAGGCTAGAATTTAATACTCATCCAGTGGAGTCTATGGGGTACCAGACTTTTTTCTTCTCTGGCTAGCCCATGATCAGGCCCTTATAAGGCTGACAGCAGGGCTCAGTTCTTTGCCACACAGTTCAGCTGGGTGGGCTGAAAGTGTTTTCCTGGGTTTCAACCAGTTTTAGAAGCAGAGCCGGCACCTTCCGCCCAGGAGCTGTTCTCCCATCAGCAGCTATTCCACTAGCCAGATCCATGGGTGCATCTGCGTCTGCAGGGCCCGCTGAGAAACTGCAATGAACTTATCATAAAGAAACAGGAGGAGACATCCCGCTGTACAGATTGCCTTATCATAGTGTATGCAAGCTCAGGCTGGGAAAACGTGCCTGAGCGCCAGCCCTGGAATCAAAGTTCTCTCTCTACCAACAGAACAGGCCCAAAACTGGCAGGCAGAGTTTATGCTCTCTTACCGGTGTGCCCCAGTCTTACTCTGCAGGGAGCTGCTCCAATATTGAGCGCTCACTCTCTTACTCATATTCAATCCTGGTCTTCTCTGCAAGGACTGCTCATCAGGGGGCAAATACAGTAAGTGCAAAGTATGGCAGGGTCTGGGCACTAGGAGCTTTCCACTGACACTACCATCAGTTTCAGACAGACCACTTATCAGCTGGTAACATTTGCACGAGTGACCTGGGCCAAGTGTGAACCTTTGATCTAGAGCTAATGCCACACTGCCCTTTTCTGAGCTGAGGATATCAAAGCACCTTATATATGTTAGCAAATTACTCTGAACAACACTCCTAAGAGATGGATCATTACCACTCCCCCTGTTTTACAAATGGAGAAAGTGAAGCACAGAGAGGAGGTGTCACGTGCTCAGTGAGTCCGTGATAGAGATGTGAAGAGAACCCAGGTCTCCTAACCCCCATGTTTTGACAACAAGCCCATCCTTCCCTGAACCTTTCAGATCACTAGACCGTTAGCGCAGGCTTCCTTCCAACAGTACCAAGTAGAACCCGCCTGAGGACCTACCCTGTGTCTTCCACCACCTTCGTCTCCTCTTGTGGAACCAGTTCTTTACACTGGGGGTCACCCCGTCCTGCCTCCATCTGCACACACAGCGTGCAGTTACGGTAATAACACTGCTGCATTGACCCCCCATGCCAACTTGGAGAACATTCGTCATGGTCCTGTGCCACTGTCTAGCCAAGGCACATGCTGAGCTACCCCTTAGCGCTGGTCAGAGACACACGTGGATCTCATTGACTGCAAATGGAACCTCCTGCGCACAGCCAAGAGTGGGATTTGGTGGTCTGCTGTTAAAGGACTAGGCACAAACAGAGGATGAAAGAGATGATGGGTCCCTTCTCTCTCCTTCTGCAGCTGGCGTCCTCTTTGGAGAAGAGGTCACAGCAGCTGTGGGGGAACAAGAGCGAGAGAGAGCCCCTGGCTGAGGGGGGCGCTGTTTGTGCAGTTTGTGCTACGCGCTGCCAGACGCGCTGCCGGCCTGATTTCCACCTGCAGCCAAGAGGCAAGCAGTGCCTCTACAGGGCAGAATGGAAGGGCAAGATGGTAGAGGAGTAAGGGCAGCAGATCCTTTCACAAAGGAGAACTTGGCAGAGTCACTGCTGAAGGGAGAGAAAGCAAATCCCAGTCAGGGCAAATGCCTGAGGGAGTGGATAGGCTCCAAAAGCCCGGAGTATAAAATACGCACATGACAGCATGACAGGAGCAGGCCCCCTGGGTGGCTGCCGCATGTGTCTGCAAGTCAGCAAAACCTGCCTCACTCATCTGTCGGCTACACACGTAGGGATGGGAGGCACAATTGACATCATTGCTTAACCCAGTGGGATGCTTTTAGCTGTGAATGAAGCCAGGTTTTCTGGCTCTCAGAGACCCCCAGCAACATGCTCTATAGTCAAATGATTCCTCTGAATAGGTACGCCAGCAAAGCGGGCAGGGAGAGTTCATTTGCAGGGGGAGAATTCGCTGAACAATGGAGTCCTGGCCAGTCTGGGCCATTCCTGCGGAGCCATGGGAATGTTCCGGACCCAGTCAGGAGAACAGAAACAAACCGGATCCAAATCACTAAGGGCGAGGGAGTCGGCGGAAGTCAGAGGAGGGCGGGGGAAAGCGAGAGGGGAGGTAGGCAGCTCTTGCAGAGAGGAGAGTAGAACTACCAAGTAGATGTGGCTACTAATATTATGTACCTTCCATCGAGTCATGGGTCTGAGTCGGATCCCCCCCCAGTTCAGCAGCCAGATCTATATTTCGCATCTCAGGCTATCCCGCGGCTATTCTCCTTTTATTCACTCTCCTTATTTCCAGCTGGCTCAATTTCCAGCACGGACAGAGATGGCCCACAGCAGCCAGGGCACGACTTCCAAGCCCAGCCACTCCAAGAAGCCTGTGGAGGAGCCAGTCATCACAGGCCCCAGCATTGACTCCCTGGGCTTCCAAGCTATGGACAGCAATGTCCCCGGTCTGTCGCAGGTCATCCTGAAGAAGCTCAACATGAAGAGCTATGACGAATACAAGTGAGTAATGCCAGGCTGCCCACTGGCCTCTGCACAGGTGTGTGCTGCCATCTGAACACCTGCATGGCACACAGCCCTGGCACCTCTAGGACACGGTCTCCACCAATCACTGGAAGCATTAGACTTCTGGCTGACCAGAGGGAACGAGCAAAGCAGACGCGATGTTCTCCTTGGCTGGACGGGAGCTTGCTGGACTGATATGGCAACTTCCAGAGAAAAGAAAGTTAAACTCCCTTGTCCCCAGTGGATCAGAACATCATGTCCTGTTGGCTCATACCCAGGTAGGGGTAAAGTTCTCTCTCCTAAGGGGTCACCAGATGAGGCCTGGCCCTGCCAGTTCATATCAGTATTTGGCTATAACGTCCCTTCAGTTCAGAAGAGTCCCTGATCATACCAGGCATGGATAAAGCTCCCCCTTCTAAGGCGTCTCCAATCAGGACACTCTCTGCTGGCTGCCCTCAGGAGACTGGTAGCGTTCTGGCCAGCCCCTAGAGAAACCCTCATCAAGCTTGTGGTAATGAATTCACACTGCAGCAGTTATGAAGCCACATACAGTACTTCTCTGCCAGCTGAGCTCATGGTGCTAACACCTTCCATTACACAGCACCTGGGGGCCAGTTCTTGGCGCTATGAAAAGACCACACTCAGACAAGGCTGGGTCATGCCTTGCTTGCCTCCCATCAACTTTGCTACTTCGGCTGGTTTCCTGCAGGTCTGCCCTGGATGGGAAAACGCTAGGGATGGATTTCGGGATCCGGACTTATTTCGACATGTTCCAAAAACTGGAGGACACCTTCAAATTCTGTGCTGAGTGTAAGAAACTCCCCGCTGCCCTCCCTGACCCCAGAAGCCTCCGGCGATGCAAAAGGTACACAACAGCATTCAGTGTGTGGCTGGGGCTGGCTATAAAGGACTGAGCCGCACCACCAGCCAAGATCCTTCCCTTGTTCCCAGGGGAAACATTCACAGCATTTCCAGAACGTCCACGGGAACAGGACAATTCCCTCTAACTTACAAAGGCTTAGCCGGGCTTCTGAATGTGGCCCCATAATAGATGTTATGCCCCCGAGTGGCAGCTGTGAGCGTGCAACTGGTTTCCCGTAATTCCGCAGGACCTGAGCCAAAGGCAATGGGAGTCGTTCCATTAACTTCAGTGAGGCCAGGCCCTCAGCGTCTAAAGCTCTGTGCTGTCTGCCTATAATGGATGGCAAATGACATGTTGCAGGGGGTATAAGTGAGAACAGGGGGTGCAGCTCATACAGAACTTCCCACAACGCTGCCTGGCTGCCTCCGGCAAGAAGGCGGCAGTACCAGCACAGTGGGCGACACCTGCTAAGCAAGGCAACTCCTTGCTCTGACCAGGCCGTTTGAAAGCCCTAGCAACAGTAATGGGGCGTAACTCATCCCTAGTGTAACCTCAGGGGATTCACCAAGTCATCCCAGGAATGAGTTCATGTCTCACCCTTCCCATGCAGGGAGAGGGGAGGGCAAGAATGCCATGCAGTCCAGCGGGGGCGCCACTCAACTGATGCCTGTCTCCTTGGGACAGCTCTCTCTGGCTCCCTTCTGATGGTTTCCTCCCCTCAGCTGCTAGGATGTGCATTGTATTTGCTGCCAGGTGGAGCACCCTCTCCTTCCTCCTCTCTCCTGCTCCCTCTAGGTGCCAGAATGTGTATTACTGCAGCTCAGAGTGCCAGCGAGCCGGCTGGCCTGTGCACAAAAAGCTGTGTAAGAAGCTGAAGTTGGTAGCTCTTGACCGGCTGGTAGAATGGCTCGTCTTCACAGGTAAGCAGACAGCCAACAGATGGGGACAAAGGCTCCTCTTTGACTGGGGCAGAACCAGCTGGGCCATCTGCAGCCAGAGGCCATTTGACTGCCTTGGCGCAGATTCATCTGCCAGCTTCCTCATGTGGGAAGCCAGGCTCCAAGCAGCCTGTAAGAGGATTGCCCCCGAAGGCAATTGGGCCAGAGGTCTCACGGTGGATTCTCTCCCCAGCTCCCAGACCTTGCAGCATGCCTGGGTTTCCATGATATCACTGACAAGCACCGAGGGCTGTCTTTAAAGCCTGACGGAGCACTGCCATGCTGTGAAGCCAAGCCAGCTGGTGTCTGGATACCACTGAGCATTACCATAGAGAGGGGAATCCAAGAATTGCACACACACAGACTCATGGCACCAGGGGCTTCCAGTTTCCTCATTAGGCCTCATGCACTCAACAGTTCAGGGCATTTCTAGAGTCCTGCATACCTGCAGCTCCCCTCCTAGTTGGGCTTCCAGCCGCCTGGAGTCCCAACATCCTGCACAGAGTGGGCAGTTCAGACTTCCGTTACACGGCCAGCTCCTCCAGCTCCCTTCTGTTTCCCCTTCAGCAGTTGCCATACAACATATCCTTGCTCACTGGCCAGGCTGCTCTGGGCTCAGCACCTCCCGTTAAGCTGAATGGCCGAGCTCCAAGCTCTGTTGTTGTACAGGCACGATACTCTTATCCTGAGAAAGAGATCAGCACAGCCCGGAGGAGTCGGGGTCCCGCAGAGCTGAGAATTTCTGGGCTTCTCCTTCTAGGTGACATCCCTTTCCCCACGCGGACCTGGACGAAGCACATACAGGAGGTGAAAGGCTGGGACGACTGGTTCTCCATGCAGGAGGACCTGGAAGAAAAGCTGGGCGCCATACTGAGCGGGCGTTATATGACCATCCTCTGGGCCAATGTGGGTAAGCCAAAGCCAGAGGAAGGAGAGCTGCTGGCATCCGTCAAACGGCTGAGTGCAGACTTCCAGTCCAGGCCGCTCACCCTCGGCTTGGCGCTGCACGCTTTCAGCATTGATCTCTATGCCAAGCCTGTCACCGTGCACGTCGTGGGGGCTTCCCACATCGAGACCCTCAACACCCGGGTGAAAGATTACGATGAGCTGACGCGGGCGTTTCCCGGGCACCAGGGCATCGAGGTAGTAATGGTGGGAGCTGATGTGGTGGATGGACCCATCATGAGGCCTCCACTGATGGCGTTTGGGCCCAGGGGAAGAGTCTATCTCAGCAGCTACAAGGCCCTTTATCCTGACTTCTGGGAATCCCAGGTGGAGACTCAGCAGGCTGCCCGCCCAGACGTTGTGGTGGGTTTTCATCCAGGTGAGTGTGCGGTCGGAGGCTTCCCAGCCGTCTCCAACAGTGCATCCCTCCTCACGGATGGTGCACATCTGGCCCCATCCTGGGCAGTGTTCCTCACGCCCCTCCTTCCAGGCCAACTAACGGTGTCCCTCAGCTTTCCCCTGACTGGGCCCCCTCCAGCTGTATTGTGGCTTGTTTCTGCAACCTTTCTGCTATCACCCCAGCCCCCGTTTGGGTCACCTCCTGCTCTGCCTTCTCCACTGATGAGGGCAGGGGATGCTGAGGGTGACAAGGACTTGGGACAATGTAACAAAGCAAAAAGAAGTTAGAGGCAACATCAGCTTCCCCATGGTGATACCAAAGAGGCACTAGGGGGTAGAGGCCAGAACTTCAGAGAATATTTCAACAGTCCCTTTCTGCCATTGGAGAAGAATTCCCGCCAGCCTTTGTGGACAGGGAATTGATGGCTCAGTCCAGCTTTGCACGGGTCATCTTGCATCCTGCAACTCCAGCTTAGCAGGACAGTCAGAGACTTGTGACGGAGGGCAGGTAAACCCAGAACATGAGGTGGCTGCAGTGACATATTGTGGCCAACATGGCATCATGGTGATTCAGCAGCTAGGTGTCGAAATGTGCTGGGAGTGCCTTTGTGCCAAAGGACAGTACTACCAGGAAAGGATGGCCGTGCTTTGTGTGTAGTCCTCCTAGAGCATGGCTTGCTTTTTCTTGTCACTGCTGCTAAGCATCAGGCCACAGACTTTAGTGTTTAATGACCTGTAATCGCTGGCTCCTGGATGTATTTAACCATCATCAGAATAGTTCATCACACTATTGTTATAAAGCCTTATGCTTAGAGAGGGCCTTGGAGCTGATGATCTTAAAGCACTTTAAAAATGCAGGAATTTTACAGCTGGGGAAACTGAGGCACAGAATGGTTTAATTGACTTTCCTGAGGACACACAGCAAGACGGGCAGAACTGGGAATGGATCCCTGGCATCCTGACTCCCACTCTACCCACTCGATATTGCTGCCTTATTCCACACTACATGCTTTTAAGAGCCAGTGCTCTCGTTACCAACCAAGTTCCTTGTCTCACTTGAACATGCCTTCAGCTGGGACAATGAGATGAACCAAGAGCTTGGAGACATTGCAGACAGTGGCTGTGGTAGCCTATATCCTGGGAAAGGAGGGCCAAACCCAGGCACTTGGTTAGTGACTAGTCAGATTGCTTTATAGCCTTGTGCCAGACACCATTAGCGACTGGCTGGCACAGGACGTGCCACACAGCCAAGCTACCCCGGGCCTAAGACCACAGGGCAGCACGGCTATGCAGATTTCAGCCAGTGTCTCTGCTGCCCCCTCGCAAGCACACAGGATGTGTGCTGTCCCTAAGCGCGTCATACCTGCTGGGTGCTTTCAGATCCCGCTGGAAGTCCCCATAGCCCCATCTGTTGGAGAGCAGAGAGACTTGACTGGAACTCCTCTCCTGCCTTGCCACTGGGGATGTCTGCATCCCGCTCTGAATGCTGTGGATCAGCCCATCCTCTATATGGGCCTGAAGCAGAACCACGAACCCAGCTGCCCCAGCTCAGGGGGGACGTTTTCAAGTGGTTAGGAAGTTTGTAGATGTAGCTACCCTGGCTCTAGCCCTAGCTGCACTTCCGTGTAGTGTTAGTGCTGCCTGGGGAGAGACACCCAGTGAGAGGGCAGCTTGGTTTCCACTGGACAGGAGGCAGTTGGAAGGCAGTTAAAGGCCCCCCCGCCCCCCAAAAGAGGCAGCCCTGGGGTAAAAAGGGATTTGCTAAGGAGGCTGGACATGAAGGGCTGTACGAGGAGCCCAGCCCCGCAGGGCACGACTGCTGAAGTTGTCCATGGGACGCTGAAAGAGGGAATGCAGTTCAGGTATGTGGGGAAGGGGCATGGCTCTCCAGGTGAGGCACTGCTGCTTGTGGGTGAACCTGCTGGGAGGAGGTGTGGGCATTGGCTCAAAGGAGCATCACAAGCCAGAGAGGCGAAGGCAGGACAGCTGGTGAGACTAGACATTGCAGCCAGAAAGAGGAGGAGTGGAGTCCTTCCTGGGGTGACAGCGTGTTGGTGGCAAATTTCTTTGACTGGGCTGGTCCTTTACAGGGTCTCCCCTGTGGATGCTATGGAGCATTATCTTGAGGAGCGAGGAGGCAGGGCCCAGCTGCAGGCAAATGGACGGTTGTAAGTTATTGTGGGGGTGTCGTCAGGACAGGGCAGCTGCCAGAGTCTAACTGAAGCCAGGGCAGTGGCAGAGGGTGCCCTAGGTTAAGGGAGCTGTGGGTATGATCTAATCAGCGAGGTAGCTGCAGCCACACTGACAGACTGTTCCCAGGCAGCGGCGGGAGAAGCCAGCACGCTATTCGGAGGAAGGTGGGAGGGGGACCCAGCAGGGAAGGGGCCCTGCAGTTCTCACATCACCCGGAGCCTGGCTCCCCTCCCCTTCTGATGTCACAGGGCCCCACTCACTGCTGGGCTGGTGGCGCGGGATTAGCCAAGGCGGACACCCTGTTAGTGGCCTGCAGTCACGCCTGCCAGCCACAGCCCCGCTTGCCGCCTCAGGGACACAGCAGCCTCTTCACAGTCCGTGTGCCCCCCAGCGCCTCAGTAGTCCTCGGCACTCTTCCTGCTCCCTGCCTCAGTGCCACTCGCCCAAGGGCTGGTAAGAGAAGCCAGGCTCACCCTCCTCTGCAGTCTGGCCTAGAGCCCCTCAGCTCCGCAGGCTGGGCCTTCTCGCCCTAACCTCACTGCTCTGTCCCTGGCCTGTGTCCACTGGTTCCCCTAGCAGCTCTCAAAGCCTCTTCCTAGCCCCGCTTGCTCCTCCCTTTCTCCTGTCTTTTCCCAGCAGCCTCTTCTCTGCCCAACTCCTGGGGTTTATAGGGCCTGCCAATTTCTGCTCAGCTGAGCCTCCTTAATTAGCTGCCTGATTGGTTAATTGGCCCTTCTGGCCTGCATTAAACCCTGCAGGGGGAGTGTGCGGTAGACAGCCCATCACACCTGACCTACACAATGCTCTTACATGGGCCACCAAAGAACTGTGTTGCTCAACTGGAGCTAGCCCCAACCCAACCAAAACAAGCCAGGGAACCTTTAGTTACAGCCTCTGCCTGCGTCTGCCATCCACAGCCACGTCCAGGAGCCACAAGCCTCTTCTCTGTACCACAGAACAAAACGGGCACCCGTAACCTGCTAGTTATGTGGTCACTCTGGCCACAGCATCTGGATGGCTTTATCGGCTCCCCACACCGCTGTGAGATGGACGTGCAATGGCGGCAGACGCATTCCTCAGGCGACAGAGCTGTGGCTAGGCTGGGGGTTCTGTCAGGCAGGCGTGTGCTTTTCACACCCGACTGATACAGTTATGCAACATTTCAGTCTGGCCCAAATAAGCTACAGTTGTGTCTACACGAGGGCTTTTATGATAGGACGCACACAAATAAAATCAGACCCCTGACCACTATTACTATACCAGCTACATTGCCTGCCTAGACCTGGCCTCAGTCTCTGTGTGCCTCAGTTTCTCTCACGTGTTAACATTTGTAATGTGCTTTGGGCCCTGCAAGGTGAGAGATATCAGTGCAAACGCTTCTTAGCAGACCTTTGCCAGCAGTCTGAAGCTACTGTGGATTGACTGACCCTCCATGGCCTCCAGGCCCAACTTGCTTGCGCCATGTGGGGGGGGGGGTTCAGTATCACTCTAGGAAGCAGCCAGTCAGCATGCTGTTGTGCCATGATGGCATTTTGCTGGCCCTGTGCTAGCACCAGGAATAGAGCCTCCAGGAAACATGCTGGCTCTGCAGGGCATGGGACAGAGGCGGGGCAGTGTGTGCGTGCCAGAGCGTGAGAGTATGTTGCTTCAGCTCCTACCACAGCAATGCCCCCCAACCTGCTCCCAGTGAAACCAGTCGCATGACGGCTATTGGCAGGGATCAGGCTCCAAAGCTTTCTGGTGTCCTCCTCTAACTGCAGGGTTACATGCCTGCCTAGATCTGATGGAAGGATGGCTCCCCACACTGCTGCTGCTGCGCGACTATAACATCCCCACCCTCTTCACTGTCTACAAGTAAGAAAGGCCCTTCTCTCTGCCCCACACCCACCCCTGGGAGGCTGAGTACATATGGGGGACTCTGCTGGGCTGTGCCCCAGAGCCCTCCAGCCAGTCATTTCATGCAGTGTCTGCTTTCCGAACCAGTCCTGGGCCAGGTGTCTTGCTGCGGGTCACCTTGTAGCACCACACGGCATTGGGCTATTACAGCCTGACTGTTTTACACTGCTGTGGTTTCGGCAGCTGCCCTGTCAGCACTGCTGTGGTGGCAGAGCTGGAGGAGTCCTGGCAAGCAGCGACAGGGCGCTGTTGTGGGGAAGCTCACGCGGCTGGCTCAGACTGCAAGTCTCCTGGCTCACGATGCCAGGGCACTGGTGTTTTCGTTCGGCAGGGGTCAAGTCCCAGGAGGTGTCTGGAGGAGCAGGGGGGGGTTGAGGCTGGCACTCTGGTAACCATGTCCCCCCTTCACCAACAGTGAACAGGAGCTGAAGTCCTCCCTGAAAATTCTGATGGAGCTGGAGCTCCAGATCACAGGCTATGGAGCCAATCCTTTCGCCTCCCTCAAGCCAGAGCAGGTCTATTCCAACCCCAGCAAGTCGCCCGTCCACTGCAACGCCTACTACCTCATGTGCCACGGACTGGCTGGCGCCCCAGGCGAGCCAGACATGGGAGGGCTGGAAGGGGATGAGGACAGAGGGGAGTAGGGAGAGACGCCTTCGCTTCACGTGCTGTCAGCTCAAAGCAAACCAGCTACTACCATCACCCCAGCCAGAGCACAGGCCACGCCGAGCCTCTCCCCCCCCCGGTTTATGGGCTCGCCTCGGCGCCCTGGACAGGGACTCCTCGTGTGTAGTGGCTCTTCCTTGAGCCCAGGCAGGGGAGCTGCTTGCTTGGGCTGTAATTACAGCTGGTCTCTCCGTGCAGTGCAGGGGATCTGGCCAGCTCCTGGGCCTTTTCCAGGGGGCTGCAAGGGATAGTTCAGCTGGTGCCCTCTATTGGGCAGGGCTGTGCGTTAAAGTGAAGCACCATTGGCATGGACCAGCACCCTTCCTAGTGCTAATAAACGTCACTAAGGCCTTGCTCTCATGTAGCAGGGGCCAGCAGTAAATCTCAAAGGCGGCTGGGTTCATAAAGCATGTCGTTCCTGGCGCGGCATCCAGGGCAGTTACTCTAGACTCCCTGCCGGTGCCAGAGTTGGGGGTACACGTGTCTGGTGTGGCCCCAGTGGCTACCTGGGAGAACATCTGTCTCAGCTCAGTGGGGAGCTAGGGGGAAAGGCTCCCAACCTGCCTCGGGCCCTTGCTCCCACTCAGTCAAGGGCTGGGGCCCCAGCTGGGCACCACCGTCTCTGGGACCCAGACCCAAGCACAGTCCCACTGTGGTTATTCTGCCCGTTCATGGCCAGGGGCTGCAGCAGCTCCTTGGAGCACAGGGAAGGTGTTGTCCCCTTAGGTCAGGGAGCAGGCACAGCTGGAGCAGAAGATATTCTCCCTCCTGTGCCTCACTCTGAACATCTGGAATGTGGACTGGGAAGATGGTATCACCCCCAGGCTGGGGGGGGAGTGAGTGTACAGCTGGAATGAGCGACTGAAGGTGGTACTGCCCTGCAGTGAGCACAGCTGGACGGGGGGCTGTGGGGAGGGGGGGGTAGTAACCCCTGCTGTGATTGGTGATCTTGGCTTGCCCATCCCTGAAGGGCAGATTTTTCATTAGCACAAGCCTGCAACCCTCCTAGAGCGCTGTTCAGTCCACCCCCCGAGCCTGCCACTCTCACGTTGGCACCTGCCTCGTAATGCAGCTCACTATCCCGCCCGGACCCACTGCAGGGGGCAGCTTAGAGAAGCAGCTTCCTGGCCACGAAGGAGCCATTTGCTCTTGCTTCAGGGTGGAAAGATTCTGGTGGTCGCCTTCCAAGGCCCAGGCCGGCCCTGCTCCTGCGCCTTTGTGCGTGGTAGGGGAGGGGGCCACTGCCCAGGAGCAGCCACCAGGTGGCCAGACACCCCTTTCTGCTGCCCCTTTCCACACTGGTGACCTACACACCCACGGGGGGCAGAGAAGGGCGGGGAGAAGCATCAGAAACAAAAGAAAACACCAGAGAGAGGCCAGCAGCAACAGCTTTATTTGTGAAAAGGGCTTTGTTGTAACAAAGGAAGCTGATCCTGAGCCAGCCCCAGCCCCTGGCTTTAGCTGACCCACACAGAACTGGCCTTCCATCTGCCAGGCGTGTGGGGTGGCAGGGACTGCCGGAGACACACGATTCACGTTGCCTGCCTGGAACAGACAGCAGGGGGTGCTGGTGTTCCCAGGGTAACCCAGCTTCCCCTGGGCCCAGGCTGCTGTGCGTCCAGAGAGGAGGGGGACCCCTGGAGCGCTGCGGGGTGGGGGTGTCATCCTGCTGGAGCTGATCTCAGCCTTTCCACTCAGAGCAGAGATGGTCTCACCTCCCTCCTACTTTAGGCTCTGTTACCAGCTCAGCCCCATGCCCGGCAACCTGCCCAGGGCTTCTCTGAGCCCGCAGCTCACGCACACAGCGCCCCCGGCTGTCTGCCAGGCATGGGGCAGGGGGCGTGGAAGTAGGAATAGTGAGGGGGTGAGCGGATGAGGAGGGGGTGAGAGTTGGGAGCTGGGTGTGGAGGGCAGGGAGCAGGAAGAGGGGTGGGAAATGTGACATCATCTGATTCGTGCATGCACGATACATTCCCGCCCAGCCCGGGGCCCCCTGTGATTCAGAAACCCCCCCCCAATGCAGGTTTTGTCTACCCCAAACCCCTATGTCCAAGCCGGCAGTCACAGCCCAGCCCCAGGGAAAGCAGTGGGGAAAGGGAGGGGTGGGGGGAGGTTCTGCACCAACCCAAGGGCCTGGGCTCAGGGTGGGAATGGGGTGGTGGAGGAGGCAGGGCTGTTCGATGGCTGCCCCTGCCAGGTGCTATTTACAAGAGAATGGTCCTTCAGCTCCAGCTCTGGCCGCCAGCCTCCATGCATGGTGGGCAGCCCACATCTGGAGCCAGACTCCAGTGTGCTCCCTGCAGAGCCCCATTGCCGCTATGGTACAATCTCCAAAGCCCTGCGACACCCCCAAGAGACAGAGACCGGGCCCAGGGCCTCTGGGGACCAAAACTGAAGCAGCCCCAATGCCTCAACATTGGCTGCAGTGGGAACACGCCCATGTCCACGAGGCTAGTGTCCGCACACCCACATGCTCACACACACGTCCCAGGGGCACAGATGCATGGCCCTGGTGT
This sequence comes from Mesoclemmys tuberculata, assembly GCA_007922155.1. Lineage (NCBI taxonomy): Eukaryota > Metazoa > Chordata > Testudines > Chelidae > Mesoclemmys > Mesoclemmys tuberculata. The sequence goes on from ML675626.1 coordinate 5,844,644, forward strand.
TTGGCACAAAGCGTGAACCTGGGCAGGCCCCCAATTAAAGACACAACGCAGAGAAGGCCAGACTGGAATGTCGCATCTGCTCCTGGCTCTCTGGGCGGGACACGAATCCCAGCCACACAAGGCCCTGAGACCACGACGCACAAGCCACGTTAAAAGGCTTAGCCCATTCTGCACCGAATGTGAGCAAGGTACATGAAAACCAGTGAGACCAGAGGGGGCTGTGTAAAATCCCCCCAATCCAATGATTACACCAGGGCTGGCTCACATCCTACGGGATGAAGCTCTGATCCGGAACTTGGGTCTTCAGTGTAAATCTGAGTGCAAAATCTTGCCCTGTGGTTTTGCTTGCAAGATTTCAACCCTATCAGAAAACAGATCCCTCCCAATTCTGGATTTGATCCAGAACCCAAACCACACACCCAGGATTCTAATCCCACTCTTTGCCCTTGGGAAGGGTTTGAATTGGCGCCTCTAGCTTTAGCCCATCTCTAATAGCCAATCGGCGACATCATATATAAAAACAGTTCCTGCCATTGCACGTGCAGCGCTGCCATGCACTGAATGGGTTTTGCATCAGCCTTTGCACAGCCCGTGGGGCAGACAAGCCAGCCTAGATCAAATTAAAACCAAACCCAAACCTTCCTCGCAAACTCAACTTGCCCAACGTTCAAAAACACTGGGCTGAGGTCCCCCCTTTTCACGGGGCCTCCAGCGGTGACGAAATACCCACAGGTGCTGTTCCTTCAGGTCCCAGCCCCGTCTTGCAGAGTTTGGGAGTTTGCAGAAGGTTGGGAAAAACATCCACAGATGGGGATGCTCCAAGCCCAGCCTCCTCCCAGCACGCCCAGTGCTTCTCAGCAGGCGGCTATAGATGAGTCCCAATCTCCCAGTGTCCTCATGTCACACACAAGCTGGACCCTGCGAGCTCGAGGGTTCTCACCCTCAACGCAGGGCCCGCAGCGCCAGCAGAGGTGCTCTCCCCCTCACAGCAGGGCCTTAATCCTCAGGTCCCCCTTGGCTTAGACCATGGCTCTTGCTCTCGCAGGGCTGTCCCCCCTTGCAGCCCCACGCAGTGTACTTCATCTGCTTGGCTGGGCACAAACTGCAGCAGGGATCATTACAAACCAGACACCAGCAGGGCGGCCCAAGCAGCTGGGAGGGAGGTGGGGAGATCCCTGTTCAGGAATAGGTGCAATTCAACATGTGCTTAGTCGGAGAGGTTAAAACCAGCATCATGGCTGAGACCGTGACCTCGGCCTGGAGGCGGCACGTTTCCAGCACCCCTCCACAGGGCTGGGTCCAGCGTGGCAGCTCCTGGAGCGCAATGGCAAGGCGCCCCCGCTCGAGCGGGGATCTGCATTAGCAGGAGGCAGTTTGGAGGCTGCTGAAGTCCCAGGTGACTGACGCAGTGGGAACGGAGGTAACAAGGGGCGGGGCGGAGGGGTGCCAGCCTTGCTGAGGGCCCACAAAGGCACCGGGAAGCAGCGCGGCGCCTCGCCGCAGCCACAGCTCTAAGATCGTCTTACGCCCGAAGGCACCCAGGGGAGACGCTGCTTGGCTGAGGGCGGGGTGGGCGGGCGTGACGGGCTCCAGCCCTTCCAGTGTCACCAGAGGGGACTGGTGAAAGGGAAGGGCACCAGCCGGGCCCCCCGGCAGGGCTCATGGGCACGGGAGAGCGCAGCTGGGCTGGCAGAAGCAACAATTCAGGCGTCAGGGCCCCGTCTGTGCTGGAGACAACGGCTGAAGCCCCCTCCCCCCATTCCTAACACTGAGCCAGGCCCCCGTGAGCAATGCTGGGCTTGGCCCAGCCGGCTCGCTGTCTGCCATCGCCAGGTCCAGCCCGGCTGCTTTCCCCCGCTGCAGAGCAGCCCGAGCGGTGCCCCGAGCGTAGGCCCGTGTCACATAACCCCCGCCCTGAGCAGGTCTAGCTACCCAGGACCATCTGGCGGGGCCTGGCCCCTGGGGCTCCTAACAGCTAGTGCCAGGGGACCATGGCTAGCACCAGGTCGAAGTTGGGGAACTGTCCCTTGGGTAGACAAGGCCCTGGGCCAGCTCTTCACCAGGACCCTGAGGAATCGCATCGGGTCCCAGGGGATTGCCCCACAGCCAGCTGGATGGAGAGGGCTGCAGGCAGCGCCTCTCTTCAGTCCAGTATCTCAGGTCTCCCGCGGAGCGTGGGACGGAAGCAGGCGCCCTTCGCCAGCGCTTGGCAGCTGGGAGGGGACGGCCCAGTGAGGTGAGGGGGGCGGGCAGGGCCACCCTTTGAAATGGCAGCCAGACATCATGAGGAGGCGGTGGCAGGGACGTCAGCCAAAAGTCCTGGCAGCCTCGTTGCCAGTGGGGACCAGGGGCGGCCAAGGGCTGGCAGCTTTTACTGATACGGTTGATTCCGCTGACTAGCGATCCTGCCATTAGCAACACCTGGCCACTGGCAATGTTTTGCCAGCTGTTCCTGCCCCCGTGACTGGAATGTTAATAGGATTCGCAACTGCCCCTGGCGTGCTGCTATTAAAGTTTTCTGGAAGCCGCGGCTGCCGGCAGCTTGGCAGGGCTGCAGCCGGGGAAGGAAGCGCTGGGGTTGCAAGGCACCTCTCCCGGCGCTCTCCAGGCTGTGGGAACCGGGAGGTGGCTAACACGCAGAATCCATGGTCGTTTCGAAGGCGCTCCCCACTTCAGCAGGGAGAGGTTGGCATGTCGGCTTCCTTCTGCGGCTGCCCTGAGGAGCAGCACCCACCAGGAGAGTTTTCCACGGACGAGGATGGCTCAGAAGTGCCGCCAGCACGGTCTGGAGCAGCGCATCTCCCCCGAGAAGCGGCGCCGGGCGCTGGCTGGACCAGGAGCCCTCCCTGAGTTGCTGGCTGGAAAAGCAGGGCACGTACGGGAAGGCTGAGGAGAGAGACCCCGGGCAGCAGGGAGCATGAGGCCATCTGTGACAGCAGAGATGTCCAACCTCCCACCGGGGCTTTCGCCATCTGGCTCTGGGAACGAAGTGGCCTCTTTTATTGGGGAGGGCGGGAAGGACATTCTGAAGGACAACGGCAGAGTTCAGGCATCTCAAGGCAGGGGAGGTGGGTGGAGTTGGCCCCAGTTCTGGAGGAAGGACCAGGGCTCAGCGTCTGCCCCAAGGGCAGCGATCACTCGGCACTGGCGCGCTCCCTCAGGGCCGGCAACGTCAGCATTTCCGGAGCGGACTTCTTCCGGGGCCTGTCCCTGGGTGCGCTGAGGAATTCCGGGGGGTCGCCGCTCAGAGGCGTGGAGGGGGCACTGGCAGGGGCGCTGTGAGTGGCAGAGGGCTGCCCAACTTCACTGATGGAAATGGAGGGCGTCACCCTGCCAATGATGTCGTTGGTGGCTTCCTGCGTTTCCCTCTCGTACTGGCGCACCTCCTCCATCGTCATCTCTGCCAAGAGCAAAGAAAGCAGAGGTCACAGACCCGGCCTGGAGACGGCAGAGCGGGCGGCACCTGCGCCCTTCGCTCTCCCAAGCGCCCAGCAGAAGCCAGCTGCTGCCTCCACAACCAGAGGAACGCAGGGTGGCCTCCACCTCATCGCCCTCAACGCTGGCGGCTGAGCTGTCCCAGAGCCCTGAAAGCTGCTCCAGGTTCTTTTCACCATCCATGGAGCGATCCTGCTCCCATCCATCCCATCCCTCTGGGTGTTCACAGGGCCCATCACTGCTGTGGCTAACACAGCCTGGAAGAGCTGTCAGAGTGGAAAATTATGGCCTAAATAGGCTGACAAGGGAGCCCCAAGTGGGACAGTGTGCTTGAAACCCCACGTTATTCCCACCGGGGGTGTCAGAGGGACTCGCCTTTTCAGCCCAAGGAAGAATAGTTTCCCGTAGGGCTCGAACTCCTCCATGGTAAGGCCTCACCTTAAGAGAAGTTGCCACACCAACACCTCCCCTCCCATGCAGGACCGCATGAAGCAGGGGGATGTGGGAGTGAGTTGGTGCAGCCGTGACCACCACAAGGCAGCTCCAGTAGGGGCTGGATCTACAGAGCAAGCAGATCAACACTCGCTCTTGCCTCTTGGGGACGCCAGCTGTGTCAGGTCAAGCAAACAGCACAGGGGCTGCCCACGGGCCTCTGCCATGGGCTGGGCCATGAGCCAGGGCCCAGGTTCCCATTCTGAGCTGTTACCTTGGGAGGGGCTGACCCTGGACTAGCAGGGGAATGGAGATGCTTTGGCAGAGCTGTACCGGGGAAGCAGGCACAGCATCTACTCTGCCCACACTGCGGGCAGCCTCCGCCTCTTCCACAAGCACTAACTAAATACTCACGCGGAGGCCCAGAGTTAAGGGCTGGGCTGATGCAAACGCTCCGGAGGAGGGCAAGGCACCTCTTTGGCGCTGGGGAATCAGGGGCATTCACCAAGCGCTCCCGGAGCATCTCGTGCTGAGTGAGAACATCCTGCCCAAGAAAGCGCGGGGAAAGGGGACCAGAGCAAAGCGCTGGCTGCACTGCACACTCGTGACGCAGGACACGGGAAGGGACACACCAATGGAAGAGACTGTCTGAGCTGTGCACGGGACACAGGAATCTCTGGTGCAGTCGTGATTCGGTCCCAGCATCTGTGTCATCTCAGGGCAGCGGGGTGCGTGAGCGCACAATCTGCATGGAGGGGAGCACGTGGGTGTGTCCAGTCTCCAGGGGCGGGGATGTGGGAGGGTAACACCGTGACGAGCCCCCGGCAAGGCGGAAGGAAAGCCCCGACACGATGAAGACACGGCAGCAGAACCAAACCACACAAGAAAGGACAGTCTCACAGCCCCCGGCGTCTGCTGCTCCCCACTGCCGGCAGGTCTGAGCGCTCCCCGCCCACGCCTTTCTGTGCTGACTTCATCTATTCGGATCTAAAGAGCTGGCTCAGGGCCCGCCAAGCTGCCCAGCTCCAGCTCCTCACCCCACGTTAGCAGTAGTAGCCCACAGTAACGGGCACGTCCCAACCGCTCTCCAGACCATGCACCTGGCTGTGCTGCTGATCGGCAGCTGCTTTCAGACCCCACTGACAATCGGGGAAGGAGCTGCTCCCATGCCGGGCCCTACGCGTGCGCAGGGGGGCCTGGGAGGAAACCTGAACACCACAGGCTGCGAGAACTGGAGAAAGAGAGAAAACAAAAAGGAACATACATACAAAGAAAAGGCCCAGGCAGGTGGGAAGCTAGGGGCCCTGGCTTCCAAACTTTTGGTTTGTGGCCACTTGCATCTGAGTCTCGAAGACACGAACCATCTCCAGGGAAATGTCTGTAACACGCATAGACCCTCTCACCGCTCCGTTAGCAAGAAGAGCACCCCAGGAACGCCTCACGCATCCAGGCCAGGGCACTTCTTGGGTCTGTCACGCACACGCACACGCACGCACTGATTCAGGCCTGGGTCTCTGAAACAGACCTAGCCAGACACCTTCTGCCTGTGCCCTGCCCCCCTTGCTCTGCACACACAGCTTCTAAAGCTTTGCTTGTAACTTGCTGGGACCCAGGGGGTGGGAGCGATGAGGTCTCCACCAACGCATCCGTCACACTGGGACTCCAGGGGGAGCCATGTCACTGTCCCTCCGACTAGCATCTCCATCTGCTCCTCCTCGCCAGTGCCTCCCTTGCCCTCCAGCAGCCTCTCAGGACCCTCTGCCAGTAATTGAGGGGACGCGCACACATCTCTCCGCCTGCTGCACGCTCAAGCGTTCTCACCACGTGTCATGAGGTGGCACGACGCAGCGACCCCAACACAAAGCAAGTCACAGAAAGAAACGTGCCCAGACAGACATTTGGACAGGCTGTCACCAGGAAAGCAAGGGGGAGAAGACCCGCCCCTTTAAGGTGCCTGCTTGACAAGTGGACACCCCTGTGCCCCCAAAGGCTAGCCAATCCCCCCCACATGAGGGATGCAGCTCCAGGCCGCATCACCCAGCGAAACTTCTTTCCCGAACCTCAGGCTGACTCCACGAGCAGCCAAAGAGCCCCCAGCAGCCCTGGACGGTGCACGGGCGCTGGCGCGATCAGCCAGGCTGTGAGATGGTGCCCCGCAGTGCACCCGCGCAGTTCAGACCAAGCCGACAGCAGCAGACAGGCTCACCTTCCGGCCCCGTGCAAATGCCAGCAACCTCCGAAGGGCCCAACACACGCCCTTCCTGCTCTGTGCAGCGCTTGAAGGGTTTCTCCAGTTCCAGCCTTGCCCAGCAGGAGGCGCTGTAGGGACTGGTGTGGGAGCACTGGCTGTGGGAGAGCTCAGAGCGCCTGCCTCCTCCGGTCCCATGCCTGCCTAGTGGCAGTCACCCCAGGCAACGGCAGGGCAGGGCAGCGCTGGCTGTGTGGGCTCACAGCTCCGCCAGCCGCAGTCAGGGAATGGGTAGGGAGACCTCCCACCTCCTCCAGTCCTGGCATCTCTTCTGCTGGCGTCACAGCCACTTCTCCCTGCTTTGTGATCCCCTGGGTCACTGGCGCGCAGATCGCTCTGCTTCTGGGCTAGCCCTGCCCGTCGGCGCCTCCCCTTCCCCACAGAGATCCCCTAGCTCCAGCTTTGCCCCCCCAGTGGTGACAACGCAGCAGCATCCTCCACCGGCTCACCGAAGAGAACGCCCTGCAGAGGGTCCTTTCTGGAGAACCGTCTGGGTGCAGCCTGGATTCTGCCTGGCCTCCGGGCGGGCAGGGACTGTCTGCGGGAAGAGCTGCTGGCTGTGAGCCTCTCTCTGGCAGAGGGATTCCCCGGGAGTTTCCAAGAGAGCTGGGGAGAGGGGCTGGCTCCCGAACTCAGCTCAACTAGGTTGTTTCCTTTCTCAGTACCTCTTCCACCATGGAGCACCAGGGGGCAGTAGAGGGCAGCGCACAGCAGCCCAGCGCTCACACCAATTTAGGTGCCTGATCAGCCGCGGCCCTCATCTCACCCGTCCCACGACTCGGGTCTGCCCGCACTGAGCACGACGACTTCCTGCCTCTGGCGCTGCCTTCTCAGCCAGGGCGGGGAGGGCAGGCCGAGCCCCGCGCTGGGCATCAAAACCCATCGTGCTTTCAGCGCCGGGCGTGGAACACAGCCCAGCTGCGTCTACACCAGCAGCAACACCCCACTCAGCCGCACCGAAGGGGAGCCGGCGGGTGTCAGCCCGCAGCCCGGAACGCAGAGCGGCTTGCAGGCCGGAAGCAGGCCCGGGGCTCCAGAGTCTTCTGGCTGGGAGCAGAGGGGATTCTTCATCCGGTCCTGGCATGTCGCGCGCCATCCCATGCCAGGACCCCGCCAAGTCACTGCCGAGCCCAGGTTAGCCTCCCGGCACGGCCCACAGCCAGCCCCCTGCCCGCGAGACATGCAGCGAAGGACGGCTGTGCTGGCCAGAAGGGAACAGGCTCGTGTGGGGCTGCAGGGGAGGTGGCGGTCGGGGTGCTCAGGTCGAGACAACAAAACGAAAAGCACCAGCCACAACGAGCAATGAGGTGAAGCCAGGGAATGGGGACATCAGCTGGGGAGGGGTGTTAGTGGGGCTAGCAAAGAGGCCAGGAATCTCTGCCCCTTCGAGAGGATCCCTAAAGCGCCTTCTTGTTCAACAGGCGCTGACACACTGAAAGGGGAGGGGGCAACGCCTCATCTCTGTTCTGTTGGCAGCACCACAGATTCCTGCCCCACAGCAGCTACGCCGCACAAGCAAGAGGGGCCAAATTCAGCCCTGGAGGAACCGCCAACCTTCCCTGGGGACCCCGCTGCAAGGCTGGGCACAAGATGGGTCACGTGCCTTTCTCTGTGGGACTGGCCCCCAGCAGAGCACTGGCATGGGCAGCTCTGCTCGCGGCGCCAGGAGAACGGGCACCCTGGGGCTTTGCCCACGTTAGCTGGAGCCAGCAGGAGACAGAGGGCACCCTTAGGGCAGGAGCCAGCTCCCTGCTCCCCCATTTGCCGTGGGGAGGGCAGGACGTTCTGGGGGCTGGGCCCCATGTTCCAGTGAGAACTGCCCCTTTCCCTGGGGGAGGGAGGCTGTGCGGGAACCCAGCATTGTAATGCCGAGCAGGGCAAGGAGCAGGGCTGGGGGTGAGAGGGAGGGCGGTTCCCAGGGGCCAAGGCGGAGGATCACTCACCGCACCACTCGTCCAGCCAGGTGAAGGCCTGCCGGTGTCCTATCAGCAGGATGTCCCGGATTACCTGCAACCACAAAACACTTACACCCAGCAGCCTGCCAGGGCCCTCTCCCACCCGGATGCCTCTGCTCCAGGCCTTCAGTCCCACCCACCCTGTCGAAGGCGGGCAGAGTGCTTTGAATTAGCCCCCATGCTCCTCCCAGCAGAGCTGGTGGCTCCTGTGGAGAGGCGCAGCAGGGTCTGTCGTGCTGCGCCTGGGAGCCTGCGCCTCCTCCCAGCGTGCAGGACTGGGGCATACGATATGGGGTAAGAAATCTGTGGCGGTGCAGGGCTTCACAGCTGTCACTGTGCCACACAGCCCACGTCCACCTGCAGCATCACTGCAACTATGGGGACAAGGCTCCCGCCCTCCTGGATCCAAAGCACAGGTCACTCGAGCTCAAACAGAACCACCATTAAGGGATAGCAGTACGGGGGCTATGACACGCAATTGAGAAGTTCCGGTTCCATCTGTGCGTAGGAGGCACACTCATTCTTTGAACCAGTTCAGTACAACACAGCACAGCATCACTATTTCAGCAGCCGCAGCCAGCGGGGTCGCCGTATAATCCCAGGTCAGGGGCTAACGACTGCAGGGTTCTCAAGTCTCCGCACAGGCTGGGCATGTGGCCATCTAGTTCTGGAGCTCTAGGGGTCTCTCCTGCCACCAGGCAATGAGCTGTGCGGGCCTGACCCCTCTCGTCAGCCAGGGCCTCTGGCTGGAACCTGGAACGTCCCTGCCGCGATGGGGTCTTGCTGCCTCCGCCCCTGCAGCGCCTGAGACGCAGAGGCCTTGCCTCGTCGGAAGGGCAGAAGCGTCCTGCGCACTGTGCCCGCTCACCTTGTGGACGAACTGCTCCACTCGCGTTTGCAGCCCCCACACCTCGAACTTGACCGTGACCAGTTTGTAGGAGCACATGATGGGCTGGGTGTGCTCCCGCCAGCCTTCTCGCAGGGGCCCTCGGCCCGTCTTCACCGAGCTGAAGAACTGCGGGTCCTGCCGTGGAGAGGGACCAGGGGAAGGGGGTGGCTCAGCCCAGGTGCCAACCACCCCAGAAAGGAACTAGCCCAACCCCATGGCCTGGGGGCGCTTCCGGGCCCGATTCTGTTCCAGCCCCAGGGCTGGTCTCCTCACCGCTTAGAGCAGCCCATGGTTAATAGTGGGCAGGAAGGCGTGGCCCAGGCCCTGCTGATCCTGGCCCTCCCAGCTGAGGGTGGGTGGATCTGAATGTATGAACGGGCAGGAGTGCGGAGGGGCAGGGGTGGGCGCAGGCCTGCAGGGGGGCTGCCAGGGCAAGGGTGGGCCAGCCACGGGTGCGGAGCATGGGCCAAGCCGGCAGCCCAAGGGGGATGGCGTAGGGAATGGGCCAGTCCTGCAGACAAGACCAGCGGGCAGGCCACGGGCCAAGCCGATGGACCAAGGGGGTGGGCCCGAGGCCAGGCCGGTTGGCACGGGCCAGGGAGTCGAGTGCATGAGCAGGTTTGTGGAGAAACAGATGGGTAGATGCCTGGCTGGGCAGCTGGGCGTGGGCACAGGGGCAGGCTGGTGGGTAGGTGTGAGGCTCTGTGGGTGTGTTTGGAGCAGTGTCCAGGGCGGATGGGAGCGAATGGATGCTGCTCATGCGCTGCTCTCCCCGAGCTCGCAATAGAGCCGAGTCTCTGCGGATATCTGCAGATGCACTTGTATTGTTTACCATTTTTGCAGCTCGTGGATGGCATGCGGATGCAAATTTTTGTATCTGTGCAGGGCTCTAACAGTGAGATGGGGGCTGGTGCCGATGCGGTTACATACAAAGGACGGAGTGCGGCTGGCGGGTTGGATACAAATTAATTATCACGGATGTGGATCAGATGCAGATCCAGATTTTTGCATGTGCGCAGGACTCTACGCATTACCTCTTGGCTTCGGTAATAGCGCTCAGGAATCTCGTCAAAGGCGATGTCCAGGAAGGCAACCTCATGGTCTCCCAGGATTTTGTCACTGTGGAAGATCTGGGGGTAGAAGGGAAAGGGTGGGAAATACACCTTTGCAGCTGGAGCCAAGTACCCGGCCGCACCCACTCAGTGCGAACAGACGTCGGCAGGGAAATGGGTTCTGGAACCACTTCTGTGATGGGCAGGAGCCATTCCCGGCTGGGAGAGCTCCTGAGTGCTCCTTGGAGATGACTAGAGGACAGCTCATGTAGCACCAAGTTTAGAAAAGGTGCCAGAAAAGCTTGGAAAAGAGACGGCTGAGGGGGGATATGACAGAGGTCTACAAAATCATGCCTGGGGTGGAGAAAGTGAATAAGGAAGGGAAAAGTTCCAGAGGGGTCACCGTGTTAGTCTGTGTACAGCACAACCAGCGCGAGTCCTGCAGCGCTTTAAAGACTAGCACATTTAATTTCCGCAGGCGTGCGCTTTTGTGGGCTGTTACCCAACCCATATCCCACATTATCTGACGAAGTGGGTTGCAGCCCACGAAAGCTCATGCCCGCAGAAATTAAATGTGCTAGTCTTTAGTGCTCCAGGACTCTCGCTGGTTTTGCTGAACAAGGAAGTGTTATTTACCCCTTTACATAACAAGAACCAGGGTCACGCTGGTGAACGAACAGGCTGCAGGTCTCAAAGGGAAAGGAAGTGCTGCTTCACACAAGGCACAGTCAGTGCGTGGAACTCGTTGCCAGGGGATGTTGTGAAGTCCAAAACTATACCTGGGGGCTCAAAAAAAGAACTAGCTACGTTCCAGGAGGACAGGTCCATCCGTGGCCGTTAGCTAAGCTGCAATCTCATGCTCTGAGTGTCCCTAGCCTCTGACTGCTGGAAGTTGGGAGTGGACGATCACTTGATGGTCGCCTGTCCTGTTCATTCCCTCGGCAGCACCTGGCGCAGGACACTGGGCTACACAGACCGTTGGGCTGACCCAGCCTGGCCGTTCTTATGGAACGGCTCACTCAGCAGAGATGCTGTCAACAGAGTGACGACCGGGTCTGAGCCACGTCCTCACTCGTGTGGCGCACACCCCGGCTCCAGACAGGGAGCCCTGCCTGGGAAACTGGACTGGAGTCTCTGGCCTCCTCTGGGAGATGCAACATGCCCCCCGGGCACACACCCCTAGTGGAAGGGGGTCACTGGAGTGGGGTGGGGCTGCAGACCACTGCCCTGTTACCTAGCCAGAGGGCCTGTCTCTCCCCACGGCACCCCCTCCAGCCCAAGGCACGGGTGGGTCTGGGCTACAAACGGCTGCTGGCAGTGCAGCAAATGTGGCTGGGGGTGGTAGCAGGATGGGGAGCACGTACGTTCTCGTTGTCCCCGCGGTTGTCCTCGTACTTGGTCTCGATGTAAATGGAGAACTTCGGCAGGAAGGAGCACTGCAGAGAGAGGGACAGGCCGTCACGGCACACGCAGCCGGGAGAGCGTCCCCGCCAGGGACTGGCAGGGGCTAAATGGAGATGATCAGCTGGGAAAGCAAGACGCTAGCAGGGCTGGAGCTGTATCGAGTCCTGCCCGCCGGGGACGGCCCAGGTCAGACCCCACTGGTCATCAGAGGCTCTTGGCAGAGGCTCGTCGGGGGAATTCAGCTTGCCAGGCTGGGGACTGACGGCCCTCTCTGTCCAGTGCCACTGCCCCACTGATGTGCCCACTTGTGCCCGCAGCGAGGAGAGGGCTAGTGCAGCCTCACAGCTACGCCTCGAGCCCGGGAGGGAACGGCTCCCAGCCAGGCCAGCAGGGCTGCCGGAGCACGCAGGCGATGGCGGTGGGGCGCAAAGAGAGGAGCTGCCAGGGAGTGGCACCTGGGGACAGTGTTCAGGCTCCGCCGGGTGTCTGGCAGGGCAGGGGTTAACCCTCTCCTGCAGGCTGGGGAGCCAGCTGTGGGGAAACCTACCCCAGGCCCCGGAGGTGGGGGAAGGGACCAGCGGGGGCTGAGTCCAGCAGCACGAGAGGGGTGGGTGCTTTGCCCTCTGGTCGGCCAGGCGGGGAATAAAGGCGCTGGGGACTGCTGTGAGTTCTCTCTCATGCACACCCCGTTCCCCCCGCGCGCCCTGGCCGTGCCTAGGAGCGCGGCAGCTCAGGCCGACCCGCGGCTCCAGCGGCGAGCCCGGCCGGGGTGCTGGGAACGGGACAGCAGCCGGAGGACGTCTCTGTTCTTACCGTGTACTCTGCGCCAACAGCACAGCCATCGCAGGGGCGGCGGGGCAGCAGAGCAGGCGCCGGGGAGAGAGACAAGAGAGGTGAGAGCGGGGAAGAGCGGCTGGGTCTTTACGCTGCCAAGCGGCTTTGTGTCTATCCAGCCGGACGAGACGGTTCCAGGGCAGCGCCCCAGACGGGGGTGGGGAGATCATCACTCTCCATGCCCCCAGAGTTACTGCAGGAGGAGTGCGGTCTAGGGGGAGATCTGCCAAGGGGGGGACAGACTGTGCGAGAGCTGGAGTTGAATGGGGAGCTCCTGGCTCCCAGCACCATGCTCAGACCACTGGGAAACGCTGCCTTGCTCGGTAACACGAGACATGATAAAGGATCCTCCCTAAGGGCTGTTTGACTACACCTGAACTGCACAGTGCAGGGAAGGGAAGGGGAGAAAAACATTTTTCTTCAGCCCTAGAGAAAAAAAAAAAATACCCGCACACTCTCTACCCCCAACCCTGCCAGAGAGACCCCCTGCACCGCAGGCAGAGTCCACGCTGCCACTGCAGAGAGTTGTCAAACCCAGTAAACCCCCCAGGAAATGGACTTAAATCTCCTGAGATTCAGTAACAAAGGACAATATGATGGGCATGATGAATGGTGTTGGGTTTTGGTGTGTCCCTCTTTGCCCCACCCTGGTGTGGGACCCACTCCTCCCCTCCTGCCACTTGGGAGATCAGGGCCCCACGGCTCCCTCCCGTGCTGCCTCGCCCTGTGGTGGGAGGAGAATTCAGGCTGGTTGCCGCGGGCAGAGGACACAGACGTTCTGACACGCAGCACTGGCTTCCCCTCCGTACTTTCTATAGCAGATTACTGCCCAGCATTTCCAGTACATAACGAGCCTGGATTTTGCGGAGGGAGGTAGTTGAGATGAACCTGGCTGGTCTAAGCAGGGGGCAACCACATGGACGGGCAGTGCCATGCCCCGGATGGGTACCTGGCGCTGTCACACTGGAGATTCCCCACGGGTGGGGCACGGGTCACCGGGAGTTCCCCAGGCACACAGCGCCAAGCTGCCCCGATGCTGGAATGGCCCCATCCAAAGGCTGCGAGTGTAGGATCCTGCCCCAAGCCTCGTCCCTTTCGGCACAGAAAGGCACCCCCTACAGAGGGCTCAGGTGGCTGCCGGCAAGCCAGGGTCCCACATTCCCCTGCTTGCTACACCCCAGCTCTGCCTGCGGCCGTGGATCTGCGGCAGACTCTGCTCTGCTTTTCCCTGCTGCCGCCATGTGCCAGGCAAGCCTGCGGCAGCCGAGCCAGTGGCCGGCTCAAGCCAGGTTTAGTCCTGCAGTGGAGATGGCACCACGCCCAGCTCATCAGACGCCGGAGGCTGTCGACTCTCTGGCTC
>ML675626.1:5858262-5880859 GCA_007922155.1 Mesoclemmys tuberculata
GTGCCCCCTGCCCAGAGAGCAGCGGCTGCGTGGGGGTAGCCGGGGGGTCTCTTACCCGTAATGGTGTGCGGGTAATAGTTCCAGGCCTTCTCTGTGACGTAGAAGATGCGGGGGGTCACCGCGCGGGCCCAGCTGGGCAGCTTGCTGCAGGGGCAGAGCAGAGCAGGGGGGCCCTCGTTAGCGCCCAGAGCTCGGCTGGCTTTGCTCCCTCTGGCCTGACAGCGCTGGGCCGGCTCTCGGCCGCTCTCCCCCACAGCATGAGCCGGCGGGGCCGCCCCTGGGGAGAGAGAGGGGCGTGCACCCGCCCTGGGAGGCCCAGCTAGCTCTCGGCTCATCGCCCAGGCCCAGGCTTGATCTCAAACCTTTCCAGCCCCCAGCCAGCCGCTTCCCAGCTCCATGCGCCCCAAGCTCAATGACAGCCGTGCTTAATCCCACACCCTCCCGGTGGGTCCAGCCGGCCTGCACTGCTCCATGCTCCCTAGCCCCAGGCCCTCCCAGCTCACCCACCTGGGCCCAGCCTCTCGCCCGGTCCTCGCCCCGCAGGGCATGCAGGGCCGGCGCCTGCTCCCACTGAAGGAAGGCAGCTGTGCCCCCGATTTCAGGCCCCTGGATCCCGCCGATGGCTTTAGCCTGGCTCCCTGGCTTTGCCCTGGGCGCTACGAGCGCAGTGCGTGCACCGGCAGGGCCTGGCTGTCACGGGGCTGGGCCAGGAGCCACCGAGTCCTGCCAGCTCCCGGGCTGAGCAGCAGCAGCCAGGGGCTGCTGAAAATGAACAGTCAGCTCACGCCCGCTCTGCTCTTTGCTGTGACAGCCGCTTCTCACCCATTGGAGGGGAGCTGGAGGGGGGAGCAGAGAGATGAGGCGCATTTTGATTAATTTTCAGCCTCTATAAATAGCATCCCCAAGAGGGGAATCGTGAGTGCTTTGGCTAAAAATACCCTGTCTAACACCGGCAGCTCCCTCTGCGGGCAAGCAGCCGATTGATGCGCTGCGAGGAGACGGAGCGACGCAGCCAGCGCTGTCTCTCAGCCCAGCTACCCAGCGCCTCCCTGGCACAGGGTCCCATGGAGTGGGCTGATGGACCAGCTGGGGAAAGCGAGAGGAGATGGAAGAAAAAACAGAGACACAAGCCAGAGACAGGGCAGTAAGAGAGTGTCAGTGAAACTCAGAGACACAGGACCTCTCAACCGGACCAGACCGCACAGCACTATAGGACAGATGGAACCGATCTGAGTCCTTCTAAGGGGGTAGAGCCCTGGATGGTCCTGGATCTTGGTCAGAGACACTATGCGGGGGCTGTCTACACTACAGCTTGCAGTGGTGATGTAATTGGGTTCTCCAACTCAGCTGTAGGGATCCCCCCGAGAAAGAGAGAGAATTCTGGACCAACTCTAAGAATCTGTGCCCATAAAATACTTTGATGCTGCTGCGAGGCTCATTCCTGCAGTCCCTCTGCAGGGCCACGGGAGTCAGCGCAAGCCATGCACCTGGGCAGATGGCAAGATCAGGCCATGGGGCTTTAATAAGCCAGACTCCCAGCTCTTTGGGGCGTTTTATTGTCGCTGGGTGGGAGGACAGGCTCTGGGTTCCTCTGCACCCTCGGCAGAGCCCATTTTTCTCTCCTGCTTACCCCCTTCCCCCTCACACCTTCATCAAACACCGAGACGCTTGGGCCAACACTTTCAGAGTTGGGGGCATCAGATTCAGCTTCTAAATCCACGTTCAGGCACCTAAATAAATGCCACCTGTTCAGGGGTGCCCAGCTACTGCACCTTCCATTTCCCTGCCAGAGCTCCACGCCTCCGACCGTAAACCAGATCACTTACCTAGGTACCTACAGTCCACCTGGGTACCTGCCATTGCCTGTGGGGAGTCCCACTGACTCCCATAGGATTGGATGTGATCCAAAGGGTCTGGCTGGGGGGCTCCCATTGGCAGAATTGAGGCCTCTATATGTATTTTGGACCTAACTTTAGTTTGAAAATCTGGGACTAACTGGCTAGCCCAAAGAGTGACAGGCACTGGCAGAGATGGGAAGAAAATGCAGCTGTTCCCCTGACCGTGATGCCCTCCGAGGTCCAAATGTTGTGGGTTGGGTTAAACCTTTAAATTGTTGGGTACTAACGTGACCTCCAGCCACCCCTCATTTCAGACAGCTGTAAGAGAGCTAAGCAGGCTCACCGAAGACAAAGAGGGTACCTGAGCCCAGCATAGGGGGTGTGGGTGTGTGTGTGTGAGTGAGAGAGACACACACACACAGACATTAAGAAGGGACAAAAGACACACCCAGCCTGGAGGAAAGTAGGGCTAAGCAAAGATACCATCTTCTGTTCTTTTGGTTCCCTCTGCATTCAGGGAAACAAGACTGTCTCTGTTCCTTGGAAACAAACTCGATCGCATTAACAGGACTAGCCTGTACCATCAACTTCTCCCAACTGGAAAACATACAAGACCCCAAATTCGGGCTGGACAAGCTTTAAACAGATCATCCCTTCCTCCCTTAGCTGAATGAGAACCTGAAAGCGAGACTGATGAGATACAGATGCAAAACCCACAAACCCAGGTTCCCGGCTCATGCGGAGCAGTGTGCAAAAAGCAAACAGCCAGTGCTGCCAGGCGAAAGAGAGTTTTCAAGTCTTTCCCTTCAGATCAAAAAGGTAATGAACCCAGTAAGGAGCGATTTTGAAATGTAAGTGGTGGCCCTTAAAATCTTGCCATTGTTACCTTAGATAAATAGCGACTGAGTTATTTCCTTGTAGTTCCCTATACTAGTCACAGGGGACAGCTCGAATACTGCAAACACTGAGCTTATCAAACTGCAAATACTTATTTAGCTCTCCAAGGCAATTGGCGAGGTTCAGAGCAGCACCATGGTAGGGTTTTTAACCTGCTGGTGTGCTTTCAGTAACAGATCTTGTGCAGCATGGCCACAGTGATCATTGCATTGAATTTGCTAGCAAGCTGTTTTCATTCTTCATCCTGGAGCAGCCCCTGGAGTCATACCCTCTCTCTGCAACCAAGGCTCTGGGAGAGAAAGAAAATCCAACTCCGGTCCCTGTGGAGCCACAGACAGACCAACACCCTACCAGAACATGGGGTGGAGGGGGGGAACGGGAGCCCTCAGGGAGGTCCGTGACTAAATGCAGACTGCGGGAGAGCTAGAGGTGAGCAGGCCAGATGCCAGCTGCTCCATCCTGCAGGCTCCGGTACCAAGGAGGGAGCTGATCATTCTGCTGCTAGACGGCACGCACCGGGAGGGGGGACGTGTTTGGATGTCATCTCTCGGCTACAGTCAGACGTCAAGTTAGATGAACCAACAGCAACAGGGTTGAAAAGGACGGCTGAACAGAAGGCAAACGGACTTCCCGGGGTAGGGCACTTGCCTCCTGACAGGTCTGTGGTGGGCCCTGCACACTGCGGGTGCCCTCAGACAGCATCCTTAACGCTGATCAACAACAACATGCTTGTGCAAACAGGACCGAGCCCATCACCCGGGGGTGATCCCTGCACAAACCGCTCCTCACAAGCAATGGCCTCCCCTAAATGGCTCTGCTAGGCCCTGGAACACCCCGCCACCAGACATCAGAGGAGATGAGAGGCCTGCAGTCTGACTTCCAAACTCTGAGCAGGGCTTTCTCCCTGGCTCCCTATGGGGCATCAGCTGACTGACATGGTTTGGTTCTTGGGTGGGGCTCCTGTAGAGGGTCTGTGGTCCTCCAAACTCACTGGATCTTTGGGGCAAAGGGGTATGGTGTTTGTGGGGAGGAAGGGGGGGTCAGAAAGCAGCCTGGCTGCCTTCTCCGCTAGGAGGTGTGGCACAGGCATATCCGGGCAGGTCCAATACCCCTTTGTCCAAGCAGCTTTTCCACATTCCCCTGAAGGGGATCACGGATGGTCTCTGCCAAAAGAGCCGATTGTCATGCTTATTGCAGTGTCTGAACCTCCGCCATCGGGTCAAGCGATACGCAAACCAAAGAGACTAGACTGCAAACCTGTGAAGTGAAACTCGCCTCCTGAGCAGAGGCGGGGTCTGTGGGCTAAGTCGGTCAACACTAAGAACAATGAAAACGGCAGCGTGTTTGCTGTGGCCCAGGTGGAGACCTGGGCATTTACAGAAACAAAGGCAGCTCAGGAGGGTTCTCTGAAGAGGTGGGGCCCCTGTGCTAAGAGACAACAGCCTGGAGCTAGAGAGGAGCAGAAGAATTGGCCCCCAGAGCTGTTCTCCATTACAGAGGAGCAAACCGCCCAAGGGAGTGTCTCGTGAAAGGGGACCCAACTTTCTGAACTGAACAAGCATTGCCAGGGCTAAGCCCTACTAAAAAGCAGCCTGTTAATAAGTACAGATTGCGGTTTAGGTTTTTCTTTTACTTGTAAGCTTGTTTCCCAACCCTTTGACTGGCTGTTCTTTGAATCGCTGTCTCACGCGCTGCTAAATAAACTTCAGGTTCTCCTTTGGACTGGTAACAGGAGCGCGCCGAGCCAAGGAGAAACCCCAGCGGCTCGGTGTACAGTGCGGGTGTCCCGAAGACAAGGCACTGGGCGCCTGAGTGTAACACGGGGCGGGGGTGCCGATCGCTAGCCGGCAGGGGGGAGAGTGCAGCTCCAGGGAGAGTTTCCCCTGGTGGGCACAGATAGGGCTCCCCCCTCTGTGAGCAGGTGCTCGTGATTCACTCTGGACCCCTCGGGTAGCCCAGAAATGCTCTCTGCTGCAGCCCTGCAACCGTAACTCGGGGCATGGTCTCTGCTTCCTGCCCCCTCCGCCTTGAAGCCACTCTGCAGTTGGGAAGGCAGTGACAGTACCCGGGGCCTCCGGAAAGAAGGAAGACAGGGCAAGCAGCCACCCAGCACCCGTGGGGGCCTGGGAGAGGAGGGGCTGGGGGTGGCGGGGCTCCAGTCGTCACCCTGGACATAGTAAGGGCCGGTCTGCAGGGAGTTTGGGGGTGAGATCAGCTGGAACGGACGGACTGGGGACAATGGGGCCACGTGACCATGGTGGGGAGCAGTTCTTAGACGGCTGAGTTCTGTGAATCCGCCCACCGCATGATCTCGTGCTGGGCGCTCAGACTTAGTCCGGACCTATATTGCTCGCGCTAACTCGGCCTCGCTGGGGAGCTTTGGGCAAGTCGGTGTCATTCCCCGCTCGTGTTCCAGGCTCTGCCCATGCCAGGTGGGGCTGATGATACCGACCCCCCCTCGGGACGGCTGCGAGGCTCACTTCACGTCAGCAAAGCATCCCCTAGATGCTCAAGTGTGAGGAGCTCGTCCAGCAGCGCCCACAGCTCCTATTGGCTTCGCTGGACCCAGCACAGCTCTCATGCTGCCCCCGCGCAGCTGCCTTTCCCTCCAGGCACTGATTGGGACTCAGACACCCACACGCCGCTAACTGACGAGGTCCAATACGTCAGGGAGAGCCCCGGAACTGCTGGCGCCTCTCCTTCGCCCAGGCGAAGAGCCGAAGTGGCCTTTTCTGGGCTCTGGGAAGATGCTGACCTGTCGTGCTCAAGGTTCACGCAAGAGGCAGCTCAGAAGGGGCCGTGCCGGCGGGATGGAATCAAAGGCAAGCAAAGGGGATGTGGACCTGAGACTCCTGCTGCTGGCGGGTGGGAACGTTCAATCTGCGGCAGCTCCACGGCACCCAGGGGAGACGCCTGAGCACCAGCGGGAGGTCCCAAGAGTTATTTCTGCAGCCACTGATGTCCTGGAAGTTACATTTGCAGGGGGTGGGGTTCCACAATCAGGACCACCCGGGGACAAATCCTAACCCAAGAGGGGAGCGTTGTCTGGAGGATATAATAAAAGCTGGAAATGCAGCGGGGCAAGGAGGTGGACAGAGGAAAGGGCACAAAGAGGCTAGGGAGAGGGACCCGTTTAGTAGGAACGTAAGGCCTTGCAACGCAGAAGTCAGCGTAATTGTAGCAGATGTGTCATGCTCCCTGGAGCAGGGGAAAGCAACGCCCCAAATGCAAACAATTGGCTCCAGTTGTATGAGGGTTAGTGCGTTTCTTGAGGGGTGAGTCAGAGAAAGAAGTTACGGGGGGCGGGGAGGGGTTTGGCGGCGGTGCCGGTGGTGCAGACAGCCCAGACCTTTGTTTCCAAGGGATTTCAAAGAGAAGCCAACGCAGAGAACAGGCAGAATCCGGTCACGAGATAATTGGAAAGTCTGGGACAAGGGCTAGATGCGAAAAGCACGGAGAGAGAAGGGAGCTGGCATGTATGGGACAGGAGAGCCAGGCTGCAGGTTCAAATCCCACCCACTGATGGGCAGCCCTAGCTGTTTGGTGGCCCTGCGTAAAATCAGCTGGGGATCTCAGTCTCGGGTTTCGTGGCTAAGTGTCCCCATCAAAGCCCTCCATCACAACCGGCTCGAACAGGAACGGTCTCAGCAGAGAGCCAAGGACTGACTGGGTCCCGGAGGCTGCCCTGTCCTTTTGCCCTTAGCACTGGGGTGCTCTAGACCAGGTGGCCTCACGAAGGGGGTGCGTGTACTGCATACATTCTGGAGACACAGCACCACATTGTTTGTGATTCGGGTGGTGGTAGCGCCCAGGAGCCCGCTGTGCATCGTGCTAGGTGCTGTACAAATGCAGAACAAAAGGAGAGGTGCAGCCCCAGGGCTGCCAAAGGGGTTCAATAAAAACATCCCCCAAGATGTCAGTAAAGAGGTAGGGAAGCCTTAACCAGGCACTCAGCCCCCGACGTGCTGGAGGGTACAGCCCAGGCCTTGCGGGTGATCATCAGGGGAAGACGCAGGGAACTCTCACCTGGACAGGTGCACACGTTTCTCGGTGAACTGGCCGGGCCCATGGACAGGGTCTTCATGAGGCTCATTCTTCACCACCTCTACACCCTCTCCTTTCTCGCTCTCCTGGTGACTGTGCTTACTGATCATGTAGAGCTGGCCGACTCGGTACTGCAACAAGAGGAGACGTGAGCGCAGGGAGTCCACGCTGCGGAAAGGCGCAGGCCGAGGGATAGAGGAGGCCAGGTGCTCATCTGGCCCCTCTTCTGCCCACCCGGGATTGTTCCTGACTCTACAATTAATGGCGTTCTGCTTGGCAGAACTTCACATTCCCAAGGGACGCTCCCCCTTCCTTGGGAGACCGGCCCAAAGACCCTCGCCATCAGGTTTCTCCCAGGGTCCTGCCTACACTTGCCCTCTCAGCCCACTCCGAAGGATTCCTCTCCCTCCTCTGCATTTACATCCATCACGTTTCTGGACCCGCCCTAATCACCTCCCTCTGCACTTAACTTTCTCCCAGTCCTTATTTTGCTGCTCTTCTCTGAAATGCTTCCAATTAGTCAGCCCCCCTCCAGTAACCAGTGCCCAGAAACGAACACCTGGGCCCAGTCCTCCTTCGCCCAGCACCTCGTGTGCAGGGCCATTCACAGCAGTACAAACGGAGCGTAAAACGCTGCCATCGCCTGAGGGAGCTTTGCTCTCTCCCGGGGTGAGATGACGGGAGAACTCACCCCAGTGCACACCCCACAAGCCGGGCGGCCGAGGCTCATCCTCTTCTCCCCACGTTCCTAACCTTGCTTTGTATTGTACTCTGCCCTCGCAGCTATTCGCAGCGCCTCCCAATTTAGAGTCATCAGGGAATTTCATTAACTTGTGTTTACTCTCCCGGCCAGCTCGTTAATGAGGATATTAAATAGGACTGGCCCCAACACAGCTGGCATCCTCTCCGCAAGTCTCCCGCCTCTGCGCCGCTGTCTTTCACACCCTTGGCCAGGGATGCAAGCGCTAAGTGGAAGAGCCAGCTGCATGGCTTGGAGCCTTGCGCCGCATGAAGCTACGCACAACACGCTTCTCCCCCCTGTGGCCTCAATCCCTGGGGGCTGGGCTCGGGCTCACATGGAGGGCAAAAAGAGGAATGAAGACGGCATGTTCCTGCCTTCAGCCAGGCTTCCCCAGCAGCAGACCCGTACCCCGCCACTGCTGGGCTTCTCGCTGTCCCAGGAGAGAGCAGTTCATTCACCCCCTCCACTGGGGCTGCTCTGCAACTGCCACCTACAGAGAAATCCCACCTGCACATTGCTTTATCCCCAGTACCCACCCTGCGCCCCAACTCGGACGTCACCTTCGTTTGGTGCACTGGAGACACAGGGCCCCATCCTGCGTGGTGCCGCGAGCCCTCAACGCCAACGCACGCGGCACCACGTAACGTGCATTCAACCCCGGCCTTTCCCACCCTGCTCCAGTCTTGGCCTAGAAGGGGTCACATTCACCAGGGGCAACAGAGGGATTTCAGGGCCTGCATTCAGCCCTGGGCATCTGCACCTGGCCCCAGCTCTGCACCTCCCCTCAGCAGCCGACGGCGCCAGTGGTTTGCGCAGGAGACCCTTGTTTTGGAAGGAAAAGCTTCTCCTCGCTGTCTGCCTAGTTGAAGAAGGCTAGTCACGTGTGCTGAGTCCTGCACTTACCAGCTGGGGGCGCTGCAGAGAAAAGCAAGAGGCTCCAACCCGGGGCATGGGGATACGGCTGCACATCTGGCCCCGGCAGACCTGACCCGAGGCAGCTCCAGGGGAGCAGAGAGCAAGGTCCAAGCCAGAGCCGTGGCCTGCGTGTCCACATTACAGGGCTGCCTTGCAGACCCTCTGGGGTTTGCTTGCATCATTCACGCCCAGAGCCAGAAGGCTCCGCCACCCTGCTTACCCCAGTGAGCCCTGTGCATGAAACAGCTCCACGGCGAGAGGCACCGGCACCGATCCCACCCAGTTCCTGGCCTTTGCTGCTGCATGGTGGGGAGCAGGCACTGTGCACGCCACAGCAGCAGAGAGGGGCTGCAGCCCCTGGAACCCCCACCCCCTGTACCTCCCCAGGGAACGGCAACGGGCCTGCAGCTGGCACAAAGCTCTGTGCCCCCAGGAGTGGGGGGAGCCATGTCTGCCCCTCTAATCACCTTCCCTCTCCCCCCACCTTCCAAGCAGCTCTTCCAGCTCCACCACAAACACCCCAGCCGTCCTCCTCCCCCCGGTGAGGGAGGGCAGGGCACAAAGTGGGAGCTCAGGGGAATTCAATCAGCCCTAGTTCCAGGCCACTGGATTGTCTGTTGTTTCCGGAGGCTGAAAAGAGGCCGGGGGGACGGGGGGGATTAGCCTCAGGCTCTCAGCCCCCCATTGGCTTCCCTGTGCCTCCAATAAGTGCCTGGCCTTCATCCACATCAGAGACCCCGCTAGATCCCTCCCTTCACCCCAAGCAGAAACCACCGTCCCAGCAGGGCACGGGATCCTGCCTCATCCTGCTACCAGGAGCTATGCTAGGGAAGGGAGAGCACCCCTGGGGGAGCTTCTCCAGGCCCCCCCAGCAGGAGTCGCTGGAGGGAGCAGGACAGGAGCACTGGCTGTAGCTGGGGAGCGCTCGGCTGCTCCTGTCCAAGCCTCTCCCAGCAGAGGAACGTAGAAAGGTTGCTCCCAATGAAGTCCTGCATTGGCTGAAAACAGCCCTGGCGCTGGCTCCCCCCAGTGGTGGGGCTGGACTAAGGTTCTAGCTGCCCAGGAAGCGTCTCCAGCGGCTGAGTCAGACTCCACTGTCAGCAGCAGACCAGCCTGCGCATCCATTACCCCGCGCGGCTGCCTGTGTAAATATGAATAACGAGCGCGGCACATGGAAACGGGGCAGCGCAGATAAGCTATCAGCAGAGAGCATGTCCATTCGTACCCGCCAGCCATTCCAGGAGCACAGTCCGCGGCACCACGCCGGGCTCTCACGTCCTCCCACCCCCTCCCCAAGGGCGGCGTGGAGACTGCAGGCTGCGGGACGGGGTGCTCGGCTGCGGAAAAGGGACCATACAGACATCCGTGCTGGGGCTGCCTGGACAGTCAGGCGTTGCAAGCCTAACACATCCCAAGCCAAGGCGTTGTGCTCACCCCCAACATGGGGGGGCCTTAGAGAAATAACGCTCCCTATGTCCAGAGGAGCCTGGGGGAGGGACAGGGCCCTTAGCAGAGGCAGTCTGCACTAGTGGACTCAGACCTGTGTTCCAATCCCAGCTCCGCTCCTGAACTGCAGCATGACCTCGGGCAAGTTGTTTCACCGCCCAGTGCCTCAGTTTCCCCTCCAGCCCTTTGCTTGTTTAGCCTGTCAGCTCTGCGGCATGGCGCTCGCTGGGGCTGCACAGCCCCTAGCACGAGGGAGCTCTGACCCTGGCCGGGGACTCTAGATGCTGCCACAATACAAATAATAGCGAGCAAATGAAATCTACATCCAGGCAATGACCGTTAGGCCTGGGCTCCCTGGCTAGGCCCTGCACTGCTGTGTGTGCTCAGATCACAGTGGCGGCAGGAAGACAAACCATCAGGCCTAAATGGGGGAGCTGCAGCTGGAAACCCTCTGGTGTGCGCAGGTCTGACAGTCCTCTGGGGCGAGCCGGGAGCATTATG
Organism: Mesoclemmys tuberculata; assembly: GCA_007922155.1. Taxonomy (NCBI): domain Eukaryota; kingdom Metazoa; phylum Chordata; order Testudines; family Chelidae; genus Mesoclemmys; species Mesoclemmys tuberculata. Next base: position 5,868,646 of record ML675626.1, read on the forward strand.
CCCATGGCATGGGGCCGAGGCCATTTTATGTTTGGATCTACACCTCTCCCCACCGCAATCTCATTTCAATGCCTCCAGCCACGTCCCCATCTATCTCCCAGTTAGTGAAGAGAACACACATTCCCTGCCCTAGGCCTCGGGACCCACGGCGGCTCTGTGCTCTACTGGGAAGAGCAAGAACCAGGTGCTGGTATAACCCTGGGTTCAGTGTGGATAACGCAACCGACTCCCGTGGAGGACGAGTGCACGAACCGACCTTCCTGCGTGCTAGGCAATGGTAGCCTGGCCAGCAAAACCTCACTGCAACTCAGGGCACCGCCCCGGAGGCCGGCTCGCACAAACCTCCCTGCGAGTCCCAGATAGTGGGACTGGTGCCGCCCCAGCTCAGCCTGGGGAGCAAATCTGCACTGCCAGAAACCATATCTGGAGCTGAGCCCAGAAACCTCGCAGCAACAACTGCAATCCTAGGAAACCTCCCCATGGCCCCAGGCACCGGGTACAAGGCTTAGCCCTGCGCCTAGTCCAAGCTCTTCCCAGTAGGCCACACAGCCACCTCCAATCCCACGGCTAGAGCAGAGAGAGCGTGTTCTGTTCTGTTGCCAAAGGCACGTGTGGAAAATCAGTCCGTGCAGCAGCCGGGCCATGGGGGAGGAGAGGAAGTTAGCACACACACTCATTCAGACACACAGATGGAGTCAATGAAGCTGCTAATTCTCCCCCCTCATGGTGAGTCTCCGTGTGTTAGCAGAGACTCCTGCTACCACGGGGCCACTGCAAACAGTCTGGCTGTTGATTCTGACACAGCATCACAGAAAGGGCTAGTTTCTGCTGTGCAAACATGAATCCCTCCAAGGAGATCAGCTTCCAAGGGTTCCTCCGCTGGCTGCCTGCTTAGCCCCATGGAAAACGTCACCTGATTTTACACGGGCTGTTCTCAGAGTGTCCCTGCCTCCATGGATGCCATGGCTCCAGACCACAATCTTGCCCCTGGTATCCTTTATAAACAGCTGTATTACAGTAGCGCCTATAGCTGTAACTGCAGCTAAGATTAGGGCCCTGTTGTGCTAGGTGCTGTACATACATCATGTGAGACAGTCTCTGTCCCAATGAGTTTACAATCTAAACAGAGAAGGGCTCAAAGGGGAAACTGAGGCACAGAGGCAAGCCATGAGCTGCTCAGGGTCACACAGAAGGCCAGATCTTCGAAATCCCAGTCCAGGGCTTTAGCCAATGCACCATACTACCAGATCTCTCACAACTGGAACTCGGGAATGGCAGGAGTGACAGCTCCGGTCACAGCAACAGGGAGCCACCTTTGGCCTAGCTGCTGTTTCCCTTTATAGAGTGGATCAGGGAGACAGTTCACCAGCTTTTCAAGCACAATAAACCTCTTCTGGAGGAGTCTGCTGAAAAGAAAATTGACTTTTTGTTCAATAAATAACATGGGAGCAGGAAAAAAATATTTGATGATGCTTCTGCATGATTATTTTCTTGTTCCACTGAAGATCCTATTCATCATTTTAACTGGCAGAGATCTTATCTCCACTTCACCTAATTGTAAATGTTCTCCAGATGGTAACACGAAATCTTTGCTCTCCTCGCGTATTAGAAAGCGACAGCCCTGCAGGCCCCAGAGTACATTTGGAAAAAGAGATGCTAGTGGGCACCCGGAATAGATTGCTTCAGCGCCCTCTCAATCGGAGGCTTTTACAAGCAGCCTTTGTATATGGATGCTGGGGATCTGCTGTAATTACCAGGGTTTGCTGAAGGGAATTTATGTCTCTTCATAAACATTGACACTGGCGTTTACTACGGAGGGAGCGGGCTATAACTCAGAAGAACCTTTCATGAGCACCAGTGCTGTACGCAGATTAGCCCCAGCTCTTCATGTGCAGGGATACGACAGCACGCTGATTCGAAGAGATCTATTTGGACGTCCCAGCGAGCACAGCTATTGTTGGTTACTATCAATATGCTCAGTTTTAAAGCATGAGGGTACTGCTTCCTATGTGTCACTAGTCCTGGTAGCTATGGGCACAGTAGCTTACTAGAGATCAACTCCCAAGTCTTTACCACACACTGTAACTTACTCCTGATTTACACATTGCTCCCTGCAAGCATGGGCAGCGCACGGCACGCAACTGCTGATATACTCGTGGGAATCATTGCAGCACTCTCCTGCAGCAGTGGGCATGAATAAGGTCAAGATCTGCTTCTAAAAGGAGCTGTCTGTAAATATACTGTGGGTTGCTGTTAGTAAATACTCGTAGCCCTTCTGGAGCAGTGTATTAGGCTCCTGGCACAGGCACAGCTAGCTGTGAGCAGTGACAAGGCACAGCATTAGTCATGGAATAATTATTGACAACACAACAGAGCTCGGATCTCCTCCTCCTACAATGCCGCGTGCTAAAGGAGACTAATTTCTTGAGGAACTCATGCTGTCTTGAATTACATCCCATCTGCAGCACGTCCCCGGCGCAGACACCGACAAGGCCAACTTCCCCAGATCACCCCAGGGTCTCTAGAGACTGTTGTGCCACAGCCAGGAATCCTCAAGCTGTTGTGTTTAGTCAAATCACAAACCAATTGTTTTAGCCCCAGGGAAAAGTCGTCAGTTCATCTGGCAGGCTGCTGAAGATGCCACTGTTCTAATAGCGAATTCAGATCTGGGGTTTAGTCCCCAGGGCTCAGACCAACAGGGGCTGAGGCACTGATGAAAGGAAGCTAGCAGCTCCAGGACTCTCTCCTCCCAGCTGTCCGTACAGCACCTAGCACAGTGGGTCCCAGATCTTGGTGGGAGCCTCTTGGCGCTACACCAACACAAATAACAAACGGCTGCATGCAGACGTCAGCTTTGTGCTTCTGCTGCAGTGGGTTGGCTGGCCCCCGAGAAAGAGCGTAGGGGCTCCCAGGCTGTCAGTGTCCAGGCACAACGGAGGCCTGAGAACCAGGCGGCCTCTGAGGCTGCAAAGAGCCTTGTTCTTCCAGGGCACCCCGTGCACATGCATCCAATCACCTCTGGGTTCCCCTTGCACCGGTGCCCACTGACCACGCAGAGATCGCATCACCCACTGCTCCACAGCCCTGCAGCCCCACCCAAAGGCAAGCGGGCCCTGCCCCAACCTGAGGCTGCGTCGCATGGGGAAGCCGAGGGAAACTCCAGGCTTGTCACTCTGCACGGGTCCCACACCCCGAGCGGGCAGAGGTGCCGAGTGCCCACAGCACCTGCCAAAGTCAACGGGAACCGAGGTGCGCATGCCTTGGAAAATCATGCCAGCCTCAGAGAGGACTTGCCCTGGGCAGAGGCGCTAAACCAGCTAACGTTACAAGGGCAATCAAATCTCAGGCATAATCTGTGAGTGAGGGGGGAGCACAATCCCCCATCTTCCCCTGCACACACACCCCTCCCTGGCAATGCTATCAGCCAGCTGCACCTTCCTCTGAGAAGTAGGGAAAATGCTGGCTAAAGTGGGTTTGCTGGGACGAGTCGACTCCTACTACCCCTTTCCACTGCTCCAAAACCCAGCCCAGCCCCAGGAAGAAAGGCAGCGTCACCCAGTGGTTACAGCAGGACTTCTGGGTTCTGTTCCAAACGCCGCCACCCCCTGAGTGAGGCTCTGTGCCTCAGTTTCCCCATAGGTACAAAACAGGCAATGCCCCCACATGCCCAGGTCACAGTCGTGACTGTTTGCAAAGTGCTTTGAGCTCCTCAGACAGGAGGGGCGAGAGCAGCGCGGCTCTTGCTGCAGGCGCCGGGCAGGCTGCTCCGCGCTCAGCGTCTCAACATACCTTCGCTTCGGGTTCTCAGAAGACCTGTCGATGAGGAAGTTTCCATGACGCACGCTGCCACGGTAACGGAGGCCTGTTGCGGGAAGCAGGAAGCTGCCTGCTTGTCACTTCCCGTGCACGGGAGGCCTCACATGAAGCTGACCCTGGGCTCCCATGCTGAGCTCGGACCTGCTCTCAAACCACAGCCTCCCCTCGGGCCGGCTTGCATGCACACAGGGCTTCTTCAGCCTGCAGCCCTGCACGACAGCTTGAAGCCTTCGCACACACCCCCAGCCCAGACAGCTGCTGCGCTTTGCCCTGGTGAACAGACCGATGCAGACCACAACTGCATTTCAGAGCCGCCCCAGCTCTGCTGCCCACCTCGAGCTTCCTGGCCAGCTCGAAACCAGCGACCAGCTCCTGTGGGCGAGTGCAGATCTGCACGTGGGACTGGCTGGAGTTTAGGGGCTGTGCTAGAAGCTGAGCCTACCTGCCTGGGTCCGGTCACTGCTTCACAGACTAACTCTCGGCTCTTCCCTTCCACCCCCAGCAACCGCGTCTGCGTACCGGTCACTTCTCCCATCACATACAGCTCCCGGCGTCCATCAACGCCTCCTCCAGCGAGCACTCCGCTCCCAGCCCAGGCACTCCCCATACAGGTCACCCCTCGGGCTGCCTGGTGAGAGAGGGCCTGAGGACTGGCCCCAGCCGCTCCCGTGAAGCTCTCAATCTGCCCCTGGCACCAGGTCCCTTTTCCCACAGTGAGTCCAGCTGCCCCCAGCACCCCTGTGCCAAGTGAGTGGCATGACACCAGAAGGTCGTGATTGGGGCCATGGGCAGATATGATGTGCCCATTACTTGCCTGGGCACATGCCTGGCTAGCATCCAGACATGGAACATCAGGTGCCAGGAAAGTTGGGATTGTTGCAGGCCTGTGGCACGAGGCAGAGATGTGCCCTGCAGAGATAGAGATCTTACACTCACCGCACATGGCGTATTTCATCCAAATCATCCCAACATGTTTTACAACACACACCTACAGGAACATCATCTCATGCCACTAACATGCAGCCACCTCTGAAGCGGAACAGAGCAGCTGTTTCAACAGCGCACAGCAACATTCTGCAAGAGTTTAGGGCTGGAAGCGGAGGGAAAAATACTGCATCAACTGACACGGCAGGGGGAATTTTTGATTGGTAGAGTGCAATGATCCCACGCTGGAATATGGCCAGGACTATGCCTCTCTCAGAATGGGTTATGGCAGAGTCAATGCTCACAAGTTTCTTGGTTTCATGTTTCTTCCAAACAGCAACGAACCAAATTCTGCTCTCAGTTACAACACACACTGTCAATCTAGAGTCCCACCATTTGACTTGACAGGCATTACTCCAGATGTACAGTACCAAAAGCAAGGGTAGACCTGGATCCAGAAGCACAGTGGCTCTTAACATGTACCCATTGCTGTTTCCCCACTACACCCTGTGGCTTCCCATCCAAGCCTGTCCATCTCTGCTTCGCTTATTAGCAATGCAAATAACTCCAGCAGCATGCCTCCCCAAATGCCTCCTACAAGCCCCTGGCCTTTTCTCCTGGTGGTGCATACTTGTCTCCGCAAGTGGAAACCGTCACACTTGGCACTCCCTGGCTTCTGCCTAGCGCTTTCGTTTCACAAACAGTAACAGCCCCGAGCGTCAGGTCCCCCAGAACAGAAAGTTCTGCATTTGTCGTCCCACAGGCTGGTGCTTACAACGGTGATGTCAGCACAGAACCGAGGGCTTGCAAACTTTTCCATGGTGTGGGTCACATCGGAACCTCGTGGTTGCCCCCGTTCACCCACCACCATCTGATCCCACCTCCCCATTGCTCAACACGCCTGCCGCAACTCCAGTGATTGCTCATACGGAAAGCAAATGTCAGGAAAGCAATGTATGTCCTGGCGCTGGGATGCAATGCTACCTGACCGCTGGAAACAGCAGCGTGTGCTCAGCCTGCTCTCTGTGGATGCTCCACGGACTGCAGCTTGAGTATCTGTGCTTCGGCACCAAAATGGGTGAAATTCAATGTTGATCAATGCAATGCAATGCACATTGGAAAACATCATCCCAACTCTACCTATCAAACGATGGGGTCTAAAGTAGCTATTACCACTCAAGAAAGATCTTGGAGTCATTGTGGATAGTTCTCTGAAAACATCCACTCAGTGTGCAGCAGCAGTCTAAAAAGCTAACCATGCTGGGAATCATTAGGAAAGGGATAGATAAGAAGACAGAAAATATCATACTGCCTCTTTATAAATCCATGGTATGCCCACATCTTGAATATTGTGTGCAGATCTGGTCGCCCCATCTCAAAAAAGATATATTGGAATTGGAAACAGTACAGAAAAGGGCAACTAAAACGATTAGGGGTATGGAAAGGTTTCCATATGAGGAGAGATTAATAAGATAGGGACTTTTCAGCTTAGAAGAGGGACAAATAAGGAGGGATATAGTAGAAGTCTATAAAATCATGTCTCATGTGGAGAAAATAAATAAGGAAGTAAGTGTTATTTACTCCTCCTCATAACACAAAAACTAAGGGTTACCCTATTAAATGAATAGACAGCAGGTTTAAAACAAACAAAAGGAAGTACTTCTTCACACACCACACAGTCAACCTATGGAACTCCTTGCCAGAGGATGTTGTGAGGGTCAAGACTATAACGGGGTGCACTCAGGGCAGAGAGAAGGAGAGGCAGGGATGCTTGTGCCAGCTCTCCACCCATGCAGGGCTCCCTGCCAGGGCACCATGGGGATTTACCCTCTGCTCCTGCTGTCAGTTCTTGCAGCCCCAGAGCCCAGTTCCTTCCCCGTCGTCTGCGGGATACTCCACCAGCCACTGGGGACACGTCACAGGGAGGAAGCTTTGTCCCCTCTCAGCTCGATCTGGCCCGCCCCTCAGCGTGCTGAGCCAGATCCTCCCGTCTGGTACAGGTGGATTAGATCCACCTTCCTGCACATCACAGCCCCCAGCTCCTCCCCTTTACCCCCCCACTTCTACAGCCATTCTACCCCTCTCCCATCACAGCCCCAAACTCCACCTTCCACCCCCACTGCCCCATCGGACCCCTCCCCCAGCACAGCCCACCCCCCACCTGTCTCCCACACACTTGCTGCGTTTCTTTTCTCTTATACCCCCTTCGACTCCAATTCCTCACCTTTACTGCTGCCTCTTATTCCGCCTCCATCATTTTTCTCCTCTCCCATTAGACCCAAACCGTACCTGTCCCCCCCAGCTGCTAGTCTGCACCCTCTCATCTCCCTCCCCCCACACTGTGCCTCTCACTGACCCAGATCCCCTCCCTCGCCACTATCCCCTCCTCTATCCCCCAAGCAGTCGGGCTCTGGCATGCAGGGGAGCACTGTGTTGCACCCCATCACCCTGGGCAGTGCATCCCGAGAGTCCCCTGGCTCACGGGAAGGGCAGATCCCCTCCTGGCTGGCACCTCCAGGGCAGCAACATCCCTTGCAGAGAATGGAGAGGGCTCTACCTCATCCTTTAGCCCACACCACCCCTTCCACCCGCAGCTCCCGGGACCAAGTCAGCGGCGAGCAGACAAGCGCTTACCTCTTCCGTGGTGAGAGGCATGCAGATCCGATACTCCTTTACCAGCATGGTGGTCCCGCTCTCTCCGCTGGGATTCAGGCGCACGGGCACCGCTCTGGAAGGAAGCCAGGAGCTGGTGGCAAAGGGGAGCGCTGGATCAAGTGGAAATGTCGGTGTGGAGAAAGCAGAGGGGCACCCAAGCCTCTCTCGGAGAAGGACTCATTCTGCAGGGAGACAGAACCCGCTGGCCCGTGAGGAGAGAAGAGAACAGAGCACAGCTGGGATCCAGCCTGTACCGCCCGGGGCACCAGGGGCTCTCCGATCCCTTCTCAGTCGGAGGAAAGGCTCCTCTCTCCTTCCTCCTCTGCTACAGGCACGGCTCTGCTTGTGACTTCATAATCCGTTGCCATGGCAGTGGTTGTGAGGTCACCAAACTAGAGTGCACCAAGGGACTGCGCTGGAGCATCCAGGAGTTGGGTGAGGAGGGAGGCCACCCCCCAGCTGTGTCACCTCCACATATCAGCCATGGGGGGGGGGAACAGCCCCACACAGGAGGGAGTGAGGCTAAACTGGGGTTTAATCCTTCCCTTGCGGAGGGGACGTCTGCACCCCTCAGCAGCCGCCCATGCCTGAGCGGGCCCCTCTCCCCAGGGAGACTCTGGACCACTCTAGCACTGCTGTAAATGGGGGGGCGGCTCAGAGAACAGGACTAAGTGACAGCACAGGGTGTAACTAACCCGTCTGGGCTTCAGTGAGTGTGCAAACAGCACGGCGATTTACACACTGGCGGAGGAAGAGGAGGCCGCCCAGAGAGCATCTAGCAGGAGCGGCTGCCTCCTCACACGTCTTGCTTTCCACTCCTGCCAGCGGCGGGGGGCCCTGCCCCCTCGGCCTGGGCATGACACTGACGCACACCCTACAGGTGTGGAAGCCAATGGGAGTGTTGCTATTGACACCCATCGTCCCTGCAGTCAGCCCCCCCCAACTGCAGGTCAGCGCTGGCTGCACAGTGGGTGCCACGCCTTCCCCTGCCGCCTGACCCACTGAAGTCACTGCTGAGTTTGACCCACACGGTCGGAGTCCACTGGGCGTCCCGGGCTCTCGCTGGCCTTGCCCAAGGACCAGGCAGCCTCAGGGGCTTGGTGCTTATGACATCATTAACACTACCACAGTGCGCCGCGCTGCACAAGGCACCCCAATCTCAGTTACGCCTGGCCAGTCCCAGCGTCTCGGCCTCGGGGAGCTTTACCATTCCAATGAGACAGACCCAGTCCAAACACACGGTCCTTGAGACGCTGGCCTAACTGCCAGGGAGGGTGAGTTCTTTAATAGATTCTCTCCACCTTCCAACAGCCGTCACAAGCATCCTTCCTCTCTTCTGCTCCTATGAACCCCGCCCCGTGCCTTGTGTTTGTCTCTTAGGCCAGAGGCTCTTTGGAGCAAGGGAATAAGTCTGACTGTGTAAAATACCATGTAAATTTATACCCCTGCTGGAAGAGGTTGGCAGTATTTGCCTGTCCTATAAGCAGGTGCTCAGCCTGCTTGCAAAGGATTAAGTGGGCTCTGCTGAATTGTTATCCCATGTGGCTCTAAAGGAGGTGGGAATGGCTTTACAGGGACAGAAGACCTTGAGTGTGGGCTGAGCAGCCCTGAGAGAGGAACTCCAGAACACAGCCAAGCCTGGGGAGAAGGACTGACTTGAACTTTGTGTTCTCATATTGATAGTATTTTGGCTAACAAAGCCAATCCCCAGGATGGGGTTGAGTTTGGGCTCTACAGTGCATGTGGACCGTGTCTGGGAAAGACACTTGCTTGGTTATTTACTGTCAATTATATGCATGCAGAATAAATGCCTGCTATCAGGAGTGAACAGCTTTCTGGAAGGGATTTAAGAGAGCTGAAGTGAGGATGGTTAACCAGCCCATGAGAAGCAGGAGACTTTTTCCATACATAAGGGCACCATGGAGGAAGGTGCAAAGAGAGCGAGAGAAGAGAGGGCTTTGAGGAGGGCAGACGGAGCCAGTGGCAAACAGCAGGTGAGGGAGCAAGAGAGAAGGGCAGAGATACAGGTCAGAGCAGGGAGAGACTGATGGAGCCTTGACTGGGAGGATGAGACCTGATGCATTGGTGACTTATGAAGAAGTGTTTTTTGGATGTTGCTCCTACATGGGAACTGCACAGGAGGCGTGATCCCCACAGGCCCCTTTCAGGCTGGGCAGAACGCTAGCAGCCTGGGCAGCGAGGGGAGTGTAGTTTCTCCCCCTTCCAGGACAGCCCTTATCTCCACACCGCAGCAAGGGCTTGAACTCTAGCCACGCCCTGTGCTGCAGCTATGGGATTATCTCCAGGGATGGCAGGTATCCAAGAGGCATGCAGTGTCCCGGAGGGCCTGGACCTGGGCAGACACCCATGCCACTTATTGGGCTTCCTCGGGATCGTGTTCCCTAGCCCTCCCCTGCTCAACACTCCCATGGGGGGCGGGTGGGGGGGAATTAATGCTACTCTTGCCATTCACTACTGAGCTGCCCCCCTTTCAGAGGCTCACAAGCCCCTCCCTTCCCCACACACAGCATCCTCATTGCTCAGGGACACATTAAGCCATCGGCCTTATCAGGGAGAGCCAAGCACCCCAACTGCCCGCTCAGCTTTCTTGAGTCCCGCTTCTCCTCTTGAGATGCAAGGGTTGGAAGCAGGAGCAAGTGTTACAGAGGCAGCAATGTCTGCTTGAGTGTGCAGTGAGCCAGAGACAGTTGCTCTGTGAAGTGGACACTGCTCCAAGCATCTCAGGGAGGTGGCAGCTCCTAGACTCACTGCCGGGGACTCGCTGCTTCTCCCTTAAGATCAGCAGGGTAGGGGAAGGGGGAATGAAAATGCCAGGAGAAATGCGGGTGGCTAGAGAAGACATCTGGTAGGAAAGAGCGAGTGGAGACAGGAACTGGGGAGGGAAAGGGCTGGAGGAAAACCCAGGGGCACGTTCCATGCTGCAAAAGTTACCCTTCTGACTGAGATCCCAGCTGGAGATGGAGCAGAGGGCAAAGAGAAGAGAGGCATTGCAAAGGCTTGGGCGGGGCAGGGGGCTAGCAGCATGAGTGGGCAGATGTAACTCCATGCAGATGGGCATGCGGAGAGAGCAGCCAGGTGGCCAGACAGGCATCCTGCACTCGTTGGGCAGAGAAAGAGAGCGCATGAGCCCATACCCGGCAGACAGACAGCACCCATGCCTGGTGGCCAGGCAGAGAACCCATGCCCCGAGGATGGCTGGGCAGACAGAGCGCTTAAGGCCCCATGGAAATCAGAGCTGGAGAAGCCGTCAGGTGCCCTGGTGCCAATTCTGTTGGCAGGGCACGAGGTGCCAAGTCACCGCAGAATGGAAGAAGGCAGGATGGAGGAAACAGACGCAGCATTCACATAGGGAGGGGCACTGCAGCCAGGCCGGTAAGCTCAGGAGCTGGTCTGTGAGTTCTCCAGCTGGCTCACAGCAATCTTGGCACGCAGAGGGCACAGGGCAGGAGGGAGACACCTTGCAACAAGCCATCGCAGGTCCATCTGACGTATTTGTTACTTGGATTGGGCTAGCGCCTAGAGGGTGCGGCCTCAGTGAGCAAAGCACTATACACCCTGCTAGCAAGGACATGCTCCCTGCCCCAAGAGAGGGGACAACAGGTGGCTCCCACAAACTGATGGGGGAGGAAGAAGGGACCAGTCAGGCAAAGCAAGACAAGAGACGCAACATGTGCTCCCATGCTATGGCAGTGCTCGCCTCCCAATCCCCAGGAGACACTGAGGAGGCTAATTGTTCCACCTCCAGTAAACACCCATTGATTTGTGAGCTGCCTTCCATGGAGAGTCTGATCTCAGCTACTCGGAGTCAATTGACTCACTGGGGCATTGCTCTAGGTTTCCACCAGTGTGAGCACAGAACCTGGCCCTCTGAAAGAGTTGTGTATTCGTCACAGCTCCACGTGTGGAGGGCTTTATCCAGCCGTATCAATGGGAGCTCTGACATAGGTCCAGTGGGCAGGATTGGGCCCACCGTTTGGAAAATCAATTAGTATTTTACAGTGAGAAGCTTATTACGCATAGGCAGACCTGCAATAACCACCTTATCAGCCATGCAGTAATAATCTTATCAGACGCACCGTACATTTTATTAGATGTGCACCAGTTAATGGAAACATTTAAAAGACCAACCATGCAATAGACACATGGGGGGCGGGGGACAGAGGGAGTGCATTGTGGATTATGGAAATAACTAGCTGGGAAGAGAGAGACCAGAACCAAACCCAAATGTGGATTGGATCCTGCAGCTCCCAATGCCCCCATGCTTGTTTGGAGAGGAGCCAGGGTGCAAACACCTCCCAGGATCCTTTGCCCAATACCCTAAGTGCAGGGGAGAGGTGTCCTTCGGTTTGGACCCTCCCTCCTCCACCCTGCTGGCCTCTGATCACCAGGGGTGGGAGGTAAACTCGGTGGCTTGTGAAACACCCTGTGCGGTGCCAGGCAAGGAATGAAGCCCCTGGGGCTGAGCCCCGCTCCCTAGGCCAGGCCAGGGCCCCAGCGGGCCAGCACTGACAGACAGACCCCCCTTGTCGTCACGCGGGCCAGGGCATTTGTCAGGCAGCTGCCGGTCCCCCGCAAAGGGGCCAGCGGGGAACTGCAGGCGCGGAGCGCTGCGGGGACACGGACCCGCCGCTCGGACCCCGCGCTGCCCGGGCCAAGGCGGCGGGCGGGGAGGGCACCGCGGGGGCTGCGAACAGAGCGGCGGGGCCGGGCGCGGGGCCCGCGGGACAAAGGCAACCCCGGGTCCCGCGGCGGGCGAAGTTACCGATTAACGCCGCGAGGCGGGCCGGGCCGGGCCGGG
>ML675626.1:5881259-5968710 GCA_007922155.1 Mesoclemmys tuberculata
GAAGCGGGGCCCCTGTGGGAGACCCGGAGCGCAAACGGGCCAGGCCTTTTTACAAACCGAGGCGACTTCGCCCTGCTCGTGCTCACCTCCTGCAAGACCTCGTACCACTCCGGCCTGGCCCTGGCTTTCCCCTTCCTGTGTCTCTGGCCGGTGGGTCCAGGTCCGTCAGGTCCAGGCACAGGCCTTCTAACACCCATGCACAGTTCCACAGCCTGGACCCCGCTGCAGCCCCGGAGCCTTAGAGTGTAATAAACACAGGTTGTCTTTGTTGTGCACAGGTTATCAGCACAAAGCACTAACAATGAACATTACTAAAAGGTTATCAACACTCATCATGATAATTCAGAAAGAAGATTTAATGGGTTTGTTTCCTCAAGGCACCGTCAATCCCCCAGGTCATTAAACATAGATCAGTTTCCTTTAGTTTTTGTTTCCACTTAGTTTCTGGGGAGTTTCACTTGAGGGCTTTCGTGCACTAACATGCCCTTGAAATACTTAGCTTGCGAACATGTTCCTTCATTTGATTTCTGCTAACCTTTATTTTTGAATAAAAACATTCCCATTAGTTGTCCACAACTTTAATGAACCCTCACTTTGGAGCCACATTTGACCTAACAGCCTCTGCTCCTTCTGACTTCACAAGGAGTTAAGAGCATTGAGAGCAACCTCCCAGGACTTGAGCCCATGTTTTCCAAACAGTATAAAGTAGAAGCCAGAACTTGCCTGGAGACAGCGCATGCCACAGTCTGTTTGCAAACACAGAAGTGCTGCCTAGTATCACTCTCCCTCACCTCATCCCCGACTGATCCCCTCGGAAAAATAATCTCCCTCCTGGCCCCTTTTCAGAGGGGATCAGGTGAGGGAGGGTGCTTGGATGTGCTCTACTGGAAGTCATCAGGAAAACCTGGTGGGGGGGCAAACCTCCTGGGGTCATTCATCACAAACAAGGGCAGGGTTTGTTTTCAGAAACAGCTGACTTCACAGCTCCAGGACCCCCTCTCCTACCACCCTTGCAGAGACCAGATGAAGGAAGAGGGCCAGTAGACTGGCTCAGCCTTGTCAATTCGAGCTCTCCTCCATTCAGGTGGATCTGGGCAACCCGTGAATTGAATGCCATTGCCCTAGTTCGACAATGGTCTGTGATACACAAAGCATGGGCCTTGAAAGTGTACAAATCCCCCATGGAGTGTGCAGTGCTCCAACCAGCTGCATAAGGAAGGGTTGCTTGGATCAAGGCAGCACACTGCATGCCAGGACCTGGAGTCTCCAGGGACCACATGATTATATACAAAATTGACACAAATTAAAGTTGATCCCTTGGGCTTCTGGGGGTTGCTAATGCATGGCTCCAAGCTAGGTGAAGTTCGGGCATGCCCAGCATGGAAGATGGCTTCCTGAGCAGCGGTAGCATGGTGCCTGCTCACCAAGCCAGTTGGAAGAGGTGGCCACTGTGACTTCTGTAAAATGGACAGGAATGGCCTTTACCTCTATTGTGAGCAGGGGTCCATTGGTCTGGTTGCTCTCATGCTGTCTTGAATGCATCCAGGCAGGGAGGTGGAAAGGACAGTATGTAATCACAGTCCCTGATTTTTCCCTGTTAAAACAAGAGAAGTACATTTATTTTTGCCATGGAGAAAATTCAGCAGCAGACCCACACCACCTTGTGGTGACGGGAACCATTGCATGTGAAATCCTTAAGAAAGGCCTTGGGGCATCATAGCATTCAGCCTCATATCCCATGCTTCTCTGGAAATCAGGCTCTAACAGCCATCCATTTCTGACCCTTGCATGGGAGGAGAGGTGGGAAGATGGAAGCATCAGGTCCCTTAGGACTGTGAGACTGACTGCTGTTGATTCAGGGGAGACTCCCGACAAACTCGTGTGGGGTCATTTACCTGCCCCTGAGGCATTTTTTAGTGAGTCCATCATCACGGTGTATCGGCCCAGGGGCAAGCTAGGTTGCTGCTGTGACTGGCCCAAATCCCCAGAAGGTCAATGAAGCCGGACCAGATCTGATTCACTCAAGATGCACTGTGCAGCGAGGTGAAGGGCAGGTGGACCAGGCAGCCATGTGTTTTGTATGCATGGTGGTGTTTGCGTTCTGCGGTCTGTGCCCCCTAAATAACTGGGCTGTGTGAGGGCTTGTCTACCCTAGATTAGATCGACCCAATTACAGCTCTCAAGGGTGTGAAAAAGCCACACCCCTGAACGACAGAACCCCCCGTAGACTGTGCTAGGTCAACAGAAGAAACCTTCCCTCCCAACATAGGTCGTGTTTCCACCTGACTCCCAGTGACCTGGCTGCCTGTGCAATGGCCTCTGTGTAAGCGAATTTGGCCCTGGCTTTGTTTGTGAATCTTGGGCATGTGAGATTCCCCAGACCATCAGCGTCAGCCTGTGTGACCGGGCTGGAGCGGGGAGCATTTTTCTCACCTTGCTTAGCCGATGAGGAGGGTGATAAATTTAGCCTTTGTCTTTCCAGGGAAGCAACACTGATGAATGGACAAGATGGATATCAGCTTTCCTTGCGGCGAACACATGCTATTAAAAATAGTGCCAAGGACACCAGGAGCAGGAGCTGATTTAGCAAAACAGGCCTGGGAAGGTGAGCGCTCAGCACCACAACAGCCTGCCAGCTAGGGATGAACTTGGGTAGCCCCTCTGCTGCCAGGGTGCAGGCCAGCAGAGGAGAAGAGCTTTGCAATATCTTATGCTCAGGTCAGCTTCTTCTCAGCAACCCTCCTTGCAGCACATCACCCCCCTCCCATGCCAGCAAGCCAGTCCCCCTGCCATCTGCTCCATGCACATTCCTATAACCCTCTCCCCAGGGCTGGAAACCCTGACCTTATTCCCCCCCAAATGCTTTTCCCTGTCCCTGTGGGGCAAACCATAATGCCCGCCCCAAACTGCAGAGCCTCATGCTAAACAAACACACCTGCCCTTTCCTTGGTAGGAGAGAGGAGATTGAAGAGCAGATCATGACAAACTGGCAGAGCTCCACCCCCATTTATTCCGGCGGGAGAGAAAGGACATTTCATATGCCAAATGCAGAAGTCTCCAGATAAATTTCTCCTAAAATATTCTGTGGAGATTTGTAGAGACCTAAAGAACATAAATTCTCTGGTCTGTGCTATGCAGGACATCAGATTAGATTATCAGAATGGCCCCTTCTGACCTGAAAATCTATGGGTGAAACCCTGGCCTTCATGAAAAGACTCCCACTGACTTCACTGGGGCCAGGATTTCACCCTATGCATCCATGAATTCGCACTGACCCAGATAAATGGCACCAAGTAGCTTTTGCATGGAAGATTGGTATTGGAACCGTATTTAAAGAGGAGCATAACAATCACATGGCCAGGGTCTTTACTCCTCCAGCCCCCCTTCCCCTTCTCCCGCCCCTCTTCAACTTGGACAACAATTGATGAAGACCCTACATTTGATCTACACTTGATGGGGTGGGGAATCCTCACCCTCAGATCTTTCTGCACCAGGCCCAGGTAAATGGGATGACCTCTCCTGCTATCCCTTCATTAAACACATTGGATTTGTCCCACAAGCCATAGGACAGAGCTTTATGTCCCCACACTGGCCTTCACCTGCTCCTGGGTCCAACGTCTGGACTAGTGCCATGGCTCAAAACCCAGCCGTGACCAGGGAAGCTGAGGTTTTCAGAGGGAGAACACCAAACCAGTCATGCTACCCTCCAGCTCCCCAGATGCACTTGTACCACTTCTCAGGGCAGGGAGTGGCTTCTTTTCTCTCTGGGCTACCACAGCTGACATGCAAGGTGAAGTTCAGCTGGAAGGGACGAACTCTCCCTTCCAGACAGACCTGATTCAGCACGGCACTCAAGCACAGGAGCAGTGCCATTGCCTTCAGTAGGATTACCACCCGAATTTGGCCCAGAGGCAGTGAAGGCCCGGTGAAGGGCAGTGTGAATCCCCTCCAGCCTCCCCGGGGCTGGGTTTGGGCAAGAGCCCCGGGGCACTCAGTCCCTCACCCAGTGAGCCCAAGCAATCAGGGATCCTCTGTTCTGCACCAAAACCAGGGAGTAATCGGTCCCTCAGCCAAGGCCACGTGGAATGTGCATCCCTTCGTTGCCATGGAGATGCCATGTGAAAATCTCGTAAGGTTCTGCAGCACCTTCGTGAGACTCTCTGAACTCACCCGCGACGTGTTAGGCCGCTGCTAGCGGGGCCTGACACTGCCTGGGGCCGGCATCCATCCCGGCTCTTCTCAGCCACCCTATCTCCGGCCTGGTTAGGCGGTGTCCCTCTCCCACCTCCCCTCACGTAGCATTCTGCGCTGACTGCATGCTGGGCATTGATTGCACTGCGGGCCTGGTCTGCAGAGGCACCGAGCATCCACATCTGGATGTCCCAAGCTGGGAACCTGAAGGTGGAGATGTCCAGAATCAGAGGACATTTGTGAGAATTTAGGCCTAAATCTCTCGGAGGCCAGCTCCATTTCCTCTCTCCTGCTGGGCTCTGACCTGCCCTGCCCTCCATTGACTGACCCCGATGTCACGCCCTAACCTTGAACATTCCTTCCCCTATCAATTCTCCATCTCCCTCGCACTACCACTGCCACGTTGCTCCCGAATGTAGCTTGTGTTATTCTCCCCATGCCTCGCCCTTGTGCTGCGAGTTAGAATTTAACTCCAGGGCTAGGTTGTTGCATGGGAAGAACTAAGCCCACCTTCCCTCCCAAAAGTTGCCCTCTTTTCTCTGTCACCACTGGCAAGTCCACTACACCCTGTCCTTCTGCTTCACAACCTTGGTGTCCTTTTTGACTAAGTTCCCCACTGCACTGATGTTTGTCATTAACCATGCTGCTGTTTCCTCTGTAACATCTGCCTGTTCCGCTCCATTCCCACTGCCAATGTACCCCTCCCGGCCTTTTTGACACTATACCCTTTCCACTAATTCTCATCTCAACCTCTGCAGCTTCCTTCTCTACAGTCCCTTGGATTCTCACCTCCATCCCCTCTTCAACTTCTCCAGAATGCTGTTGCAAACATTGTCTACCTGGCATGCTGCTCTGACTGTGTCCGGACCTTCTGCAGAGCTTTTCACTGGCTTTGCCTTCCTTCCTGCATCAAACTGAAGCGTCACGTCTTGTATTCAAACCTACCTTCTGTTTGCCTTCTTCTTGACTCATCTCACCTACTGATACATGGGCAAACTCCTCTTTCCCTGCCACATCTTGGCCTGTCAGGTGGCGGAAGGTTTTTATACTTGACTTCTGCTCCAGCCTCAAGCTGCTAAACATCACACTGAACATTTCCACTACACAGTGGCCACTGGGGATCTGTTCACTTCATTGTGTGCTGCTTCCCCAATTCCCCTGGAAAACCTCCTCCACCTCAGCATTTGATGGACATCTGTGCCCTGTGGGCTCTTTCCTCAGGTACAATCTGCTCCTGCTCCCACCTGTATCAATGAGTTGGGCCACTGACACCCCCCCCAACTCCGCGCCCCGGGCACAGGGTCAGTTTCATGGAGTGCTGCTGGGGAAGGGACCTCGGACAAATCAACCATGGTGCCAGCCACCGAGTCACCCTTCCTCCCCCACGTGTCTCTGCACCTGAGCGGGGTGATGCCCGCCCCGAGCCCTGCCCCATGTCTAGGGATTCCCCTCTCTCCCAGCAGCGTCACCCACGCTGACATGGCCTGGCTCACACAGGGGGTGAATCGGCCATGCACCTGCAGATGCGCCCTCGCTCTGAGGTGCCCTCCCAACTCGTGCTCTGCACAAGGGATGGCAAAGGTTCACAGATCCACCTGTGCCCCAAGGCCCCACCCAAGCAGGGACTCACAGACACACCTTCACGGTGAGATGCACCCGAAAGCAAATTCACCCGGCAATACATACATCACAAACTGAAGAAGAAATTCCCAGGCTCCCCAGCAAAGCAGATGTACACTGCGCTACGTGACAGCTGAGACATGTACACCCCCACAATCACACTGTCCCAGCTGAGCTGCACAGACACGCTCGTGCTGAGACACACACACTCTCACTGCTGGATTAAGAGTCAGCGAGCGTTCGACTTGCTAACCGGAGCCCAAAATAGAGCAGCTGAAGGAGAGCGGGTTGCTTTTTATAGCAACATATCAATCCTGGGAGGCAGAGGTTCTACGGTGCGTGGCTCCTCGTAGATACAATTAGAACAGCTCCCTGGCGCGGTGCTTGCGTCAAGGGGAGGCGCGCCAGCCCTCGAGGACGGCATCCTCTTGTCTGCGGCCTTGGCACTATTCTTCAAGTCCTAGCCCCGAGTCATGTCAGTGTGAAGGGCAGAGCCGATCCCTGCATCTGAGTGCCCTGGGGTTTTCAGCCAGTCGCTCACTCACTCCACTAGTTCGGGATCGCTGGGGAATGAGTGCCGTGTGGCAGGGGCACGCCACTCTGCCAGGCTGCAGTGGAGGGCCTTCAGCATGGGGGGCATGGCAACATCCCTTTGTAGGTCTCTTAGCCAAGCAGCTCAAGTGCCTATAACAAGTGCAAAGTGGCTTGTCCAGTTCACCTCCTAGCCAGCCAGCTGCTGCCCCCAGGAGACATAGGCAGTGGATGGCTAGGGCTGGAGGGGGGCTTAGCCCCCTTCCCCCCCCCCCCATCTGCCTACTAGCTCCCTGGCCAACAGTCAAAGCCAGTGGCCCAGCCATGAAAAGGCCAGGAACTGAGGAGCCAGCCCCAGAGAAGGAGGAGAGCGTGAGCTGCAGCGACCCTGCGTGGTCCTGGGTGTGGCAGGGCCAGCACTGGGTGCAGCACCTAGGTGGCCCCTGGCTGGACGTGAAGCAGGTGGCTGGCTCCCTGCAGGAGGGGAAGGCAGCATGGGAGGCCATGATGGAGCAGGAGAGGTAGGCCGGGGATAGAGTCCTCTGCTGAGGTTCACAGCCTGTGCCCAGGCGGGTGGTGGCCTCCCGTGTTCCACCCTGGCAGCCTGTCCTCGAAACAGGGCCCTCCCCTGCTGCAGGACTTCTCCCACTTCCTGCAGGGAGTGGTAGGGTTGCCAACTTTCTCACCCCAGGTCCTGCCCCCAGTTGCTCCTCTGCCCCCTCTGCCCATCCAGGAAGCTGGGGTGATTGAGCGAGATGGTGCTGATTCAGGAGCGGTTTACAAGACATGTTTGTTCTTCGTCTTTTGGGGAAAAAATTCTCTCACCGTTGATTCCTTTCTACAGGAAAAATCACATAGAAAACACCGAGCCTTAGGAGTCATTCATTAAAGTCTCCCCGGTTCTGTAGGTAGGCTATCCCCACACACCTTCTCAGGTATCTCTTTTATTTTTACAAGCGAACACTGACTGACGCACCAGTGAAGCAAACAGCGAGCAGAGTCCGTGTGGCATTATACAAATATATACTGACATTTGCCCAATGCATCTATTGCAATTGTGTCCTTCTTCTTAATGTATGCGCAGCAGCCCTCCGGTGGCCCGTGACCAGAATTCATCACCGAATTAGGTCTGCTGATTGGATCAATAGTGTCCCTGGCGTGGGCTGGGTACTGACAGGGAGCGCAGTGTGAACACTGAGCCATGCCCCAAGACAGAGGGCTTGTCTCTATTAGAAAAGGTGTACAGCCTTAACTGAATTCATCTGAAGTTCGTGCCGTTAAATAGGTGCTACCCCCTGTAGATGCACTCAAACCCATTTCATCCTTGTTTAGCAGGTACCAGTAAATTACTAAATTCACCTAAACTGATTTAAGTGCATCTACTTTAAGCGAGAAGCCTCCCCACCACTAACATCCCAACCCCCAAGTTTAAAAATGGGCCTGTAGCTTGGTTAAAAGCCCATCTCACCTCTTTTCTATGCAGTGTTTGGTACCAAACAGGACAGGAATGGGAGGTTTTCCTTGGGGGTGGGCGAATGAGACCTTCCACAAACTTCGAAAAGGAAAGTTTGAGCTATCCAAAGAAGAACGCCTTGCTACAACATAACAGCCCAAGATACGGCCAAACAAACCTGGTAGCATATGTCATTCTGCTATAAAATGCAGCACCCATTTGCCAGGCTGCTGCTAGCGCCCCAGCCCTTTTCCATGCCCCCCCGTTGTCTTGGTTCTGTTTTAGAATCTCTAAACATGGTACAAATTTTACAGCTTCTGGCGCATTACACGCAGTAAGATTTGTTTAGTAAAAATGAAGGTTTCTTAGGTGTCTACACAGTTATTTGAAAAACTGGCAAGGAATTTTTGGCTGTTTAAGAAAGCATTGTCTTTGAAATCAAACATTTGGAAAACTGGCTCCAGAACAAGCATCTGAGATGTTTGTTTGCAGAGAAATGCATTAACCCACACTCCTGATAACACAGAAAGAAGTAGCCTGGCCCCACTTCCCAAAGATGGGGGTGGCAATTGGCAGCGAGGGGTGCTGGGACCGTAGGGCACTACCTGGCATTGAGGGGGTGCCCTGTGTGTGGGGTCACTCCGATTTGGGGGGAGCAGTAAGTGGCATTGAGGAGGTACTGGGGGAGGAACTCACCACTGGTGTGCACCCTCCTGGCCGAGCATGGCGCAGCGGGGTATTCTCCACGGGCACCCCTTCCCGGCAGCTGCTCCCGCCCTGCAGTCGTCCACTTCTCGTGACGCGGTCCGAGCGCTGAGCAACGCACGGTCCCACCGCTCCGGCAGCAAACTGGGCCCAGCTCAACAGCCACCTCCTGGCTCCGCCAGCCTCACCTCCGGCTTCACAGGCCCCTTGTCCCCGGGGGCCTTCATGGCCCCTTTCGCTGGGGTCAGCAGGGTGCCCAGGCCCACCGTCCCAGGGGCCTGCAGCTCAGCGCCAGCTATTCAGCCCCATTGGGTCCTCCCAGGGCTGCCTCCCCCCTCAGCCCGTCGCCAGGCCCCTCTGACCGCCCGGCCGAGCCACGGGGACAAGGCGAACGGAAGGGCCCACGCCAGGCCCAGCTGGCCCAAGGAGACTCTGGCACCCAGCAGTCTCAGGATTGGGCCCGGCCGTCCCCCCAGCCAGCCACCAGCAGGCTGGGCCTTCCCTCGTTCACGGGCCCGGGGTGAGCGGTGCGTGGTCCGAGCGCCAGGCTCTCACAGACCCCAGGAGATGCTTGGGGGGGGTCAGGCAGGAAGGAGCTCAAGATGGCCAGCGGTCAGCTTTCACCTCAGAGCCCTCGGGGGCAGCGCGGGGACCTCTGGCTGCAGCGCCCCAAGCCCCATCGGCCCTGCGGGCTCCTGCTCTCGGCGGGGTCCCCGAGCCCGCTCTCAGGCCGAGGGGCCTAGCCCCGCAGGCGTGCGTTCTCGGGGCGGAGAGGGGCAGCGGTACTTCTGGTCCTGTACCCCTGACCGACCGGGGGCGTTGAGGCACCTGCATCCTTCGCTCTGGGAACCTGTGACCAGGAACCCGGGGCTGCTGCGCACAGGAGGGTATCGGAGAGCAGGACAAAGCACTCGAGAAAACCGGCTCGGAGAACAACTAGCGTGTGCATTGTGTCAGGCCTGAACTGCTACCGTCCTCCGCTAGTGGTGAGCTAGCCGGCCCAGCGTCCCCAGCCTGCCCTCCCCCAGCTTCCTGTGTCTGTCTGTCTGTCTTCCCCCTCCCTCAGCACTGTCCTGAGAGCAGATTTAAACCCCGCCAAGTTCTTTGTTCGACTCAGCACTGCAGGCTTTGTCCTGCCTGGTCAAACCAGTTTTGTAGGCTCAGCCGGCGATGGAGCCAGAGGCCCCAGAACTGAAGCTGTGTCTACACTAAAGCCCTTACCGCAGCAGCTGAGCCACTACACGGCCTCCCGGGTAGCTGCTCTGTGCCAACAGGAGCGAGCTCTCCTGCTGGCAGAACTAAACCCCCAATGCGTGGCAGTGGCTGTCAGCCGGAGAGCGTCTCCCTCCGGCACAGCGCTGTCCCCACCAGAGCGTCTGCCAGTGAAGCTTATGTCAGTCAGGGGGTGTTTCTGTCTCACCCCTGACTGAGGGACGTTTTACCAACAGAAGTGCTAGTGTAGACAAACCCTAAGCAGCATAACCCCTGTCCCAGCATCTTGAGCCACATCCTCCGTCCTGCCTACAGCTCCCCCAAGCAGAGGCACTGAAGCGATATGAATATTTTGGAAAACACCAGGCCGACATACAGGTTATTACAGAGCAGCTCTATATTCCGCACTCTCCTCGTCCCTTTCCAGGGTACGGGGCCTGAGCAGGGCGCTCTGCCCAGAGGAAGGTTTCACTCTTTGCGCAGCTGAGCACAACTGTGGCGAGTAGATGACTAGATGGCCCTATTTTATAGAGACAGTCTGATATCCAGGGCTTTTTCTTATAAGGCATTTGTTACCCCCCACCCCCTGGCCCCATTTTACACACTTGCTACCTGGTCACCCTAGGGGAATATAGGCATTTAGCCATAGGACAGGCCCAGTCCAGGCTGGGCAAGCGTCCCCGCATGGCGTAGGTGAGCCCTCTGCAAAGCTAGCCTGCCCACGGGTCAGTTCAGATTGGTCATTGTAGACAATTCTCCACTAGGAACTGGACTGACACCCCCGGTACAACAGCCCCTCATTTCCTACAGACCAGCCAGCGGTTCACACTGACCCAAGTTGGATCTGATCTAGTGTTCACAAAGAAAGTGCCTCCCTGCTCCATATTCCATGCTGTACCACCACCACCACCAGAACTGGCTGGGCTGGGACAGATTAGAAATCGCAGGGTCAAGCCAGGACCAGAAAAATGGTGCCATTTTTGGACTGGTCTGTAGAGATGATGGTAATATCCCCAATTTTACCACTAGATGGCAGCTCAAGAGCTGTTATCCTTTGTTTTACTAGATGCCACCAATCAAGTAGGACACTGTTGTGCTAGGCGCTGTACATACAAGTAAAAAACACTCCCTGCCCCAAAGCTCTTACCATCCAAGTCCAAACGCAGGGGCTGGCCAAACTGCAGCTGACAGCATTCTGCAGTGTATCCTGAAAGGGCTTGGAGCCACATGGAGCACTGCATGCTGGGTCTTGTAGTCTTCACAGGCCGCACCTTCATAGCAAGGATGATGCTCATACATCCTTAAACAACAAACAGCCTCCATTTCATGTGAACTCGGTGTGAACTTGGGAAGCTGCCAAGGCACCGCGTACTCAGCGTTCACTTCCTCTCGCACTGTAATTGAGAGAGCTTTACGAAACTCCAGCCCACACCAGTTCCTGGTTCCTCCTGCTTTTGGTTGGTGTCTCTTTGCACTTTGCCACGTGCACCCGTTAGCGTATTGGCAGCACTTTGCTATGCCAACACTGATGACGAGAGCTGGGTTCTGGAAAGCCTGGTGCTTATATCTACTTGGGTACAGCCAGGCCCCCTAAACACTGTTGGCAACTTTGCCACTAACACCCACCTAGATTTTAGGCAGGTCATGTCATTCCACTGTGCCTCAGTTTCCCCAGCTAGTCAATGGGAATTATGCTTCATAATGAGGGCCTGAGACTAACGTGCTTCGAGATCCATGGATGGCTGTACAGAAACGCAAAGCAAGATCAGTTAGTACCGTACCAGATGCCTACCATTGCAAGGGCACCATTAAGGAGTCCCCGGCCCTGCCAGAGACACCTGCTGGACCTACGTAAGCCCTCCTCCCTGCTGGACCCTCCCAACCAGACATCTGGGGAGTCTCTGTCCCTGCCAGACACAGTATCTCACCATTAACATGCTGTGTGCTCTGGTGACTGATCAGGTCAGCTTCCAGTATCTGCCATGATCTAGGATTGGAAGTCACTTCCTGACCCATTGCTTCGGCTCCCACTCCCTATTACTCCCAAGGACTGGCACTGCCCTGAAGATGTTCCACTTCACCGCCCCAGACACTGGGAGCAGGTGACTCCTTGGGGCCCGACTCCTCTGGGCAGGTGTCACCCCACACTGGAGTCCAGCTCACAGGTACTGGAGTCCAGGTCACAGTCCAGCGTGACCTCCAATCCATCACAGGCCACCAACCCCAGCCCAGCAACCGATGGGAACGTGTGACAGCAGTGGAGGGGAGAGGGTCTGCAGTTTGGCAGCCAGCCCTGCTGCCCGTTTCCCTGAATTAGTCTCCTCTGGGAATGAACAGAAATCCCTGTTCTCCAGAGAGTTTACAGCTCAGCCCTCACTGACCCCACCACCTCTGCTCAATGGTGGACTGTCCATTCGTAGTGATGAAGGGCCTTAGAGAAGCAGGGAGTTTCAGTCTTACAGCCTTGTTCTGGACACACTCCCAAGGCAATAGTTATTATAGATTTAAAGTAGCACCTAGAGGCCTCAGCCAAGAGCAAGGTATCTTTGTGCTAGGTGCTGCATGTACACATGGTGAGAGACAAGCCCTGCCCCACACGCCTTACACTGTGAATAAACGAGAAACAGAGGGTGGGAGAAAACTGGTATTCTCTGCTTTACAGCTGGTGAACCAAGGCACAGAAAGGTTAAATGACTTGCCCCAGGTCACCCGGGACGTCTGTAGCAGAGCCAGGAATTGAACTCAGCCCTCCACTTAAGCACAACCCCATCCCTCCTCCTTAGCGTGTGTGACTGCTGTGGGCATTCAGGAACGCCGTAATCCGTGGTCAGACAAAAACCAAAGCAAGACATTACTAGCACAGCTTGACAGTTTTAAACTTTATTTACAGTGTGCACCTTCCCCCCAAAACAATGAACACACACAAGTGACGTACATGGTCAGGGCTGTGACCAGGTCGGAGTGGATGGGACAGCCACCCTGGGCACAAAGCTACAGGGCGGAAAAGTGATGAGTGGGGGGAAAAAAAAAAAACCCAATGGTAAGAGGCACAAATATGCTTGCTTGTCCCAAGCACTAAAATGCCTAGTTACAGCTCTGTACACGGTAAGCGTCCAGGTGGGACGGAGCCCTTCCTGCACTGTCTGGGATCGCTGGGTTAGTTCAAGGCTCGGGATTGTACCGGCACCTGGAGAATGCTGCCGCTAGGGAAGGGTTTCCATTCTTCATGATCTCACTCCACTAGGCTTGGACAGCTACAAAATCAAATGCATTGGAGTTGCTTTTGCCTTAAGATATCCCCAGACTTGCTCTGCAACACACCAGGGTCCAGGTTTAATACCATGACCCCTCAGCCTCCAGAGCTGATCAGAGAGAATCAGTTTAACCAATAGAGGTGGGATACTCTTTCCTGGGGAAACTTCTGTAACCTTTTCCCTATCACTTTCACTCAAAAAAAAAAAACCCTGCTTCATCCGGTGCTACCATTCAAAGGAGAAATCTTGGACAGACTCTCCCACGCCCTCTCCAGGTCACAAGCCTTAAAGGTGACCTGCAAAGGGTGCAATAAACGGGCTGTGTGTCCTTTTACAGCTTCTTTATGATAAAGAACATTTGAAAGGGTTTGTCATTTAACATTTTTTTCTGCTTGTTTTTCCACTTTAGAAATTCAAGTCCTGTCTAGCCTGGAAAGACTCGATGGTGACAGGAGAACTTGTGAAATGACGAGATCAAAAAAGCCAAGCGTGTGAAAGCCGAGTAACTGACAGGGTGAGACGAAGGCATTTCTAATTAGACTGTTTTAAACACTTTATGTGTTTTTGTGGGGAAAGTTGGGAGTGAGAGGGAGGTTTTCAGGCATATTTAACTCCAATTGCAAATTAACATTCTGGAGAAAGGATGCCTTTGCTAAAGATCAACAAACCCAGCTCTTCGCTTCTGCTGTGAGAGCTCACACTATATCCTTGAGACCCCTCAACAAAACCAGGGAGCCCAGACATTCCTGATATTTCTAAGGTACAAAACAAGCAGGAAATTCTCGCTCTCTTTTTGCAACCATAAAGAAGCAAAAAAAAAAAAAGCAAAAGCCCCGTTTAAAAAAATCCTGTTGCAAATCACCTGTAAGCATCCGCCCCGGTGTCAGGAAAACTATTCAGCTGGCCTATGAAGCATCAGTTTGCCAAGGGACACGCACACTGCATGCACGAGGCACTGTGTTTCCTGAAAGGGACTGGAAAGAAACACGTGTGCACATTCACATATACTTGTGCATAGACGCATGTGCACATACACCCACAGAGCTTAAAGCCAGGCCCACTGCCAGCGCCCCTGATTTTACTGCGAGGCTTGCAATGTTATATATACACCTGTAAGGATGCACAGGAATTTCGGGTCATTTTTGCCTTCCACCTAAGAGTTTAGCCCTTGTTCTGAATGGTGGCCATCTGCCATCACGGTCAGCAGGACCGAAGCCGCGGGCTGCCCTCACCGAGATGGCTGCCACGTCCCTTTGACATGGCAGGGGAAAGGGTGGCTTCCCCCCCCGCACCTCCCAGTGGCCCCAGCGGGGCACAAGCCAGGCTGCCCTCAGGGGCGGTGGTGGGGCCGGGAGAACGTGGAGACTGGGGAATGGGGTTGTGGGGACAAAAAACGGGGACAGGGAGGGCCCAGTGAGGTGCCAGGGACTGGGGGGGGGGAGGGAAGAGGAGACAGACTGGAGGGGCTCAGGGGAATGTGCGGAAGCATGCAGAGGTGTATAAATGGGGCAGCTGCCTATTCCGTCTAGGTCGGGAGGAAACTAGAAGGGCAGCTCCCCACGCCCCAGGGATCAGGAGGGGATGTGGAGGCCCAGATGAGTGGTGAAGTGTCTTTTGGGGCATGGGTTTTGGCCTAATGGGGTGTCTTAACGGCAAGAACAGCAGATAGTAGGTGTGAAGTTTAGCCCCACGTCCCCTTGCAGTCAGCCACGCCTGCTCCCCACGCCCTGATGGCTGCAGCACTCCCAACTGTTTGCATAGCCACAGCCCTTGAACTCTCACTTCCTGGAGGGAGGAGGCGGGAGCCTGGGCCATGTTTGCTCTAGTGCGGGTCTGTGGCACAGGGAAGTCTCTGAGTCACTCATCACAATGCTCACAACAGCCCAGTCAGCCAGGACTCAGTAACCCGCCCATGCTATTTGGGCTTCCAGGCCCCCTCCAACATATGCTGAAATGAAAAGACTCCCATTGATTTCAGCGGGCTTTGGGCTGGGGTCCCCACCTGTAACCCATCACCTCCCGCCCCCCTGCGGCTCACTCCCAGGCTGCCGTGCACACGCACAGCAGGAAGCATGTTTTGTCAGCATCCCGCCCCGCCCGTGTTCTGCAAGAACGCCCTGATTCCTTGCAGCATGCACCCGACCAGCTCCCGGTGTGCTGGAGCAGCAACCAAATCAAACACACAACACACCCCCCGCTCCCCGGGTGCATGCACATGCCAAGGAGGAAAGGGGCAGGGGGGGGGGAGGAAGGGGGGGGAAGAAATGCAAAACCACTGAGGCCAAAGCAGTTCTCCCTGAGTGATAGGCAGTCCCCGTCCCTTCCCACCACTTCAGTGCTGGTACCTCCCCTGTGCGGCCGCTCATGCTTGCTAGGCTGGCCTGGTCACGAAGACCATCTTGGAGGAGTAGACCAGGTCGATGATGTAGGCGATGAGGTTGAAGAAGGCGAGGAAGGTCACGCCCAGCTGTCTGTCCCACATGCAATTGCTGCATGAACTGGGTCTGGGGTTGTCCTTGAAGCTGTAGATGGGCCAGATGATGGCAGCCGTCAGGTACATGAGCACAGCCAAGACGTTGTAACCCAGCAGGGCTCTCTCCAAAGGGAAGGGTATGTAGGCGAGACACCGGCCAATGGTGAGGATGATGATGAGCAGCGTGGCAATGAAGCAGATGCTGTAGACGGCTATGCACCACTGCAGGCCGGATTTATTGTGTGTGATGTTACTCACCAAGGAGAAGATAAGACAAGCCACATAGGCTTCAAACACCTTCAGCAGGCCAGGGACTGTGGCAAGGAAGCTGCTGATATCTCCAGGCTTGGCACGGGTCAGTCCCACCTCGATGGCGTAGGCCACGAAGCACAGGCAGGACATGACCGTAGCTGCTACCTGATGAGCACATTTGCTGCCAGAGCAGGTGCCGGAGAGGAAGACAGAAGGGTACACGATGGAGGAGGTGAAGATCATGAGCGCCGCCAGCATGGAGAAGGCGCTGGTGAAGTCATCCCAGGATAACGGCAGCTTCTGGTGGAAGCCGATCAGCTCCAGCAGCACAATCAGAACGGACACCGCGAAGCAGAAGCACCAAGTGAACATGCACCAGGTCCCAGCGGAGATGGCCGTGTAGGCGGAGACAGCAGCCACCAGACTGAAGGCCGTGCAGGACAGGAAGATCTCAAAGAACCGGACAATCCCCACGGGGGTGATCAAGGAGCGGGCGTTCAGCTCGAGGACTGGCATGGTGCCCTTGGCATGAGAGAATCCCAATCGCAGCAGCAGCTCCTCTCAAACCCCAGAGCCAGGTGGGAAGGCCAGGGATTGGGGCACCCTGGCCCAGAAAGCCAGGTGCAGGCTGTACCCCGTGGCACACGAAGGGCTGGTGCCGCTCTGAGAGGCTGTATTGTTAGTCACAGAGTGGGCAGTACCAATTCTGGGAGCAGGCAATATACCTGACTAGCACCACCCAAACGCAGCACCCAGGACAGCTGGCGATTGGAGTTTGCTCTTATCTGGACAAAGGGGGTGGGACCCTGGCCCAGGGAGATGAAGTTAGGAGGAAACACCTGATATAGTGGCTAATTATCCTGTGCTCTGCCTTAGCCCAACCTGGAGTGAGCAAAAGGGCCACTCCCACAGCCCCCCTCTCCGCCCAGCACACAGTCCCCAGCCACAGCCCACTCGCCAGGGAGCTCAGCACGGGGCTGGGGGTGAGGGGCTCCTTCACAAACAGGATTTCTGTGGTATCCAGGGGGGATGGCTGCCTGGCCCACGCCTGGAGCTGAATCCAGCCTCTCCTGTGGGCACAGGGCGGGCCACTCGGGTGCAGCTGAGTAGATCATTAACAGGAGCTGGTTAAAGAGCAACCTGGGCAGCCACAGGGAACTCCATGTAACTAACTCCCCCCCTCCCAGCCCCCAGGTGCCATGTGGAAGTGGGAAAGCCAGTTCAAAAGCGTCTGTCTACACAGACTCACTCCTCACAGAGCCTGCCTGCCCCAGGGGTACTTCACACCTGGGCGAAGTGTGTGGGGCATGGGGCTGGGTCTAGTTTCACGCAGGCTGGCATAAATCAGCAGTCACTAGGGCTACACCACTGCAAAGCTGGGCTCAGGGAGAATCAGGCCCCGGCCGGTAGCAGCTGGTGTAGGCGTGCGTGGTGCAAGGCAGAGGATTAGGTGCCCCGAACTCACAACGGCTGCGGACGTGAGTCCGTCCCGTGAGCTGGGCTAGCAGCCAGTAGCCCACGTGCTGAGCTTCTCTTCTCTCTGTAAAGCACGGGGACAGTGCAGGGAGAGGCTGTGTTAAGCCCGAGGCTGACAGGGAAGGGGCAGAGCTGTAGAGGAATGTGAAGCCGGCTGTTCTTTGCCGCTGCGTGAGACTAGAACTGCTGCCGCGCCAGGCCCTGAGGCAGGCGCCAGGGGTGGTGGGTGCCGGGGTGGGGCCCAGCTGGGTGTGGCAGGAGGCTGGCTGATACCCACGCTGCGGTTCCAGGTGAGCCCCAGGAGGCTGAGGAGGAGTGGCCATAAGGGATTCGGGTGGTTCTGACTGGCCCACGTTTCGCCTTGGCTCTCTTCCCCCTGCACTTGCACTGGTCCCAGGGCGCTGGGGTATTTACTGAGCAGCAGGAACAAGTAACCCTTTCCCCACTGCGCTTGGAAAGTCTGAACTCCCAGTTAGTGAGAAACAGCAGGACAGGCCTGTCGCCTCAGCTCTGGACGGATGCTGCCATTAAGCCTTTGGCAGCAGCTTGGGCCGGTGACGTGAAAGGAGCCCTGGCCTCTGCTGCGCTGGAAACGGCTCTTTGCTTCACTTAGCGTCTCCCGCGCGTCCCGCTCCGCGCCTGCTTGTGACTCTCAGGCACGTTTAAAGCAAGTGTCCTGACGCTCCAGGCCCTCCTGGGGAAACTGGCGTGCTAGAGCAGCGAGGCTGCTGTGTTTGGGTTCCCTGGGGGGGGGGGGGTGAAGGGAGGCAGAGGAGAGACGCACACTCTAGTCATGGAAAATGGCTGCTGGTCCTGGGGACTTCTGGGGCCTGATTTCCAGAGGGGGCCGTGTGGCTGTGGCTCGCCTGGCCATCAGGCTGTGATTTGGGTCGGCCCCATTGCAGATCAGGTGCAGGGGGACACAGGCTGGCCTCCCCAAATCAGTGGTGGTAGCACTCCTGGGTGGGATCGCTCTCTGGCTAGGGAAGGAGATGGAGGCAGCCCTGCGGGCCAGCCCCACACGGGGACCTAGCCAGAGCAGGGATCCTAGAGACTGGGGGTGCAGGGTCTTACCCAGGAGGGAGGGGTGTATCTTCTCTAGCCCTCGGGAGACCCCTCGCTTTACAGGGCTACGGCCCCTCTCGTAGCCCAGCCACCCCCATGGCAGGCAGTGCAGTGGCTGTACCGGAGACCCTAGCGTGCTCCCGGGCCCCTGGGCTGCCCTTGTACGCGGGGAGCTGCAGGGGCTGGGCCGGCGGGCGCAGGCTTTCTTGGGCCCTGCTGAGCAGACTGCAGCGTGTGTTCGATACTCTCCTTAGCAGCCAGGGAAGTGGCCTGCTCGGCGCTGCAACATGAGCAAAGAAGAGGCAGGACCCCGCGGCGAGCGCAGAGCGTGGCAGCCCCCGCCCCACTGCACCATTCAGCCCCAGCTCCTGGCCAGCAGCGGAGTGCCCTGGCCAGCCCCAAATGGGCATGGGGGCAGGCTGCGCAGAGCCCCATGGGGGTGCATTAAAAGCAGCCAGGCAATGCTGGGAGCTGCCCGAGACAAACCGGTCTGCGGGGTGCTCCATGTCCCCAGCTTGCGTGTGCAGCTGGGGACATCAGGGCTATTATCCCGGAGCTGGTGCTTTCTGACTGCCCCCTGCTGCCAGGGTGTGGGGAGCGACCCAAGGGGACAGAATGAGGGGTTGGGGTCAGGTTGGCTCAGCTCCTCCTGTCCGTGCCCTGCGCCCACCCCCTCCTAAGCTGGGTGCCCCATGGCATGAGCGTGCTGACGGGGTCCCAGCACCCACAGTGCGCCGGCGGGCAGAACTGGGGCACGCTCAGGTGACCAGAGACGGTTCCTGGGTGTGGGGAGCCCCCGGGCTGATCCCAAGGACAAGGGGGCAGAGGCGGCGCTGCGACAGGGTCAGGGCCGGGAGTGAAAGGGGCTCAGCCCCCTCTCGGGCTGGGTTGGGGCAGGTGTGCCCGGCTCTGGCTTTAAAATCAGGCCCGAGCGGCCCTGTTGTGGCCGGGGGGAGAGGGAAAAGGCTCTTACTGCCGAGGCCTTGTGGAGAAGGGGGCTGGCGGGGGGGCTGCTCTGGGCTGCCCAGGACACAGCTCCAGCTGAACACTGCTGCCTCTTCCAGCCTTCGCTTCCCAGTCCCTGGTGGGCTCGCGGCTCAATCCCAGGGTGCTTGGCTGACACCCCATGCAGCACATAGCTGTGGGGGGCAGCCCTGCCCAGGGACCTAGTGGCAGTGACCTCGAGGGACGTGTCCCGAGCACAGAGAGAGGTGGACGCCCTGGCTGGAAGGAGCCTCAAACCCCCTCACTGCCTCCTTCCCTGTGGGGGGTGAATAAGAACCAGACCCAGGTCTGCAGGGGGATCTTTAATGGGTGACCAGAGCCTCCAGCGAAAGAAGGTGCCCCAACCCCAGCCCCACAGAGGAGTGTAAATGACAAGCACCGCGCTGGGGGCAGCGAGAGCAGCTCCTGCAGGATCATCCCATGCCCCCCTCGCTCCTCCCGCTGCCTGGCACTCAGCCCCATGGCAGAGCCACCCAGCTCTGGCCTGCCCACGAAATGCCACTCTCCTTGCCTGGGACAGCCTGCATTGTGCCCCCCACTGGCCTTTTCCTGGGGGTCAGACACACAGTGCCGATGACTGCACTGGTTGGGCCTCTGTCCCCCTCTGCTTGCCCAAAAACCTTAGCGGTGCCCACACCATCTCTTCCCGCACCCTCTGGGGCAGCGACAGGCTCTAGTCCTGTAGGATGGGTTAAAACCCCTAGAGGAATTCAACAGGGCTGCCCCTAAGGGCATGGGAGAGGCTGGCTTGGTACCGCCCCCTCCCAGAACTTCCCTCATCCTCAACAGGAAGGGCTGGCTCTGCCCCTCCCTGCGCCACCCCAGGACTCCCCTTACACCACAGCAGGAAGGAGCATTTCTGCTGATCTCGCCCCCTTTGCCCCCCGTGGGGGTACAGCTGCTGGGCCCCCGAAGGAGCCGCCCAGGTGGGGCAGATCGGAGCAAGGCTGTTAGCAGCAGTTGCCCCAGTCCCAGGGGCATGGCGTGGGACACCATGGCACTGAGTGGGAAAGGCCATGCCTCCACCTACCACTGGGTGCTGCTCGGGTCTCAGGGGGGTCAGGCCCACTGGCCGCAGAGATGCACTGGGCCCTGGTGGTAACTGGGGAGGGCTGCTCTTGGAGCAGAAGTGCAGGGGAGCGTATGAGCCCCATGCGGTGGCCAAGTGGGAGTGCAGCTCTGAACAGCTGGGGGCCGGGCGTGGGGGAAGCAGGAGGAGCGGAGGCGAGTACTGGGGCCCTGGAGGCAGCGCCTGGCCCGTCCCCCTAGGAGTTGCTCCTTGCTTGAGGCAGTTGCACGGCTGGAAGGTGTTGGTGCAGCGGCACAGACAGTGTCCAGCCCAGCATTAGGGCATGAAGATAGGGCAGTGAGGACGAGGGGCTCTATCCAGGGGGTGGGGTCTTAGCAGGGCTCCTCCCCCCTCAGCCAGTCCATGGGTGCGGTCCAGGAGGTGGACGCCTTGCTCCCCCCGCTCAGAGGTTGCTCTCCACCTCGCCTTTCCCCAGCAGCCCCGTGGCAGGGCTCAGCACCAGCCGGTTGCTCTTGTTGAGCCGCTGGACGCGGTAGCTGTCGTAATGCACGTTGTGGGTGATGTCCTTGAGATCCTGCAGGTGGGACCTGGGGAGGGGGAGCGAGAGGCAGGGTAATGGGGCAGGAGAAGCAGCTGCAGCCAGAGGCCCCGTGCAGGCGACGCTGTGCTGGGAAGAGCCGTCCTACAGCCGCAATAAGGGGCAGGGCCTTTTACACTGCCGTCGGGCATGGAGGGCTGCGCCAGCCCCCCACTCCGGCAGCATCACCCCCTCTGCCAATCCTGCAAGGGCTGCACTGTCCAATGACCTCAGTCCATCCCGTGCTCCCCTGCGGCTTTCACTGGGAATGGAGAGTGCTGAGGGTGGCTCCCAGCCCCCCTCCCCCAGCGTGGGTATGGGGGGTGGGCCCGGCTGGGTGTCTTACCGGATGAGCAGGTCTCGCAGCAGGGGGAATTCGCAGTGCGCCGGGTTCTCCACTGAAACACAAGATGCGGAGATGGGCTGGGACCCCAAAGGAGCTGGAGCCTGCAGCCCCCGGGCGGAGAACAGGAGGGGTTCAGGAACACACTCAAAGCCACCCTGCTGAGAGCAGCACCCCGGGCCCCGCCACTGTCTCATCCCCTGCCTTGCCCTTCGACCACGTCTGGGCTGCTCCGTCCTTTCCTTTCCCGAGAGAGCAGATCCTGCCCTCCCCGGGGCTGGACTGCACAAGCCAGATGGCCTTAACTCCTGCTGGGGAGCTGCAAGGAGGCAGGTAGTCACTAGGGGGCAGCAGCCTCCGTGCACGAGCACTGGTAACTGGATGCAGAGAGTGCAATGTCAACGGAGGCGCAGCATTTCTGCGTTTAAAGTGCAGCTCCCGCTCCAGGCCGACGCGTCCAGCCTAAGCACACGGGGGGCTGCGAACACGGTGCGGACTGGCTATGCACACGGCAGCACACGGGGGGGCTGCGGACACGGGTGGGGCTCGATCACCCTGCAGAATACCAATAAATAGCAGGCAGGCAATAGCACGCAGCTGATGGCTGCACATGCGTCTACAGGTGTCCAGGGGAGGTTGTGGCCTCCCCATCAGTGGAGATTTTTTTGATTCGGTTGGACAGAGCTGTCAGGGATGATCTAGGTTTGCCTGGTCCTGCCTCAGCCCGGGGGCTGGCTTAGCTGACCTCTGGAGGTCTCTTCCAGCCCCACCTCTGTTATTGCATGGGTGTCCCTGCACAGTCCTACAGCCTATTGGGAGGCTCAGCATGTGCCTGGGCACTCATGTGTGCCAGCTGGCGTGTAAGGGCCATGACAGCTCCAGCGGCTCCCCCGGCAGCTGTGCCAGTCCCCGCCCCGCACAGCGAGAGCTCCCTCTGGCACGGAGCACAGACAGGCAGCAGCTGGGAGCCTTCAGCCAGCGCTTGAACCATTCCCCTGGCAGCGGCTTGGCCGCACAGTTCCAACAGCCTTCGATAATGACGAGGCCCTTGGTAACACGCTCCAAAGAGGCTCTTCCCAAGCCCTACTGACCCACAGCAGCTGCTAGGCGCAGGTGCAAGGAATCACTGGCGGAAAGGGCTTGAGGCTACAGCACGGCTTGGGGTGTGGAGGGAGGAAGGATGGCTGTTCCTGTTGCTTGGACGATTGCAGGAGCACCAGCCTGGCACCAACCCCGCAGTGTCCGAGATGCCTATTACCTTCAATGATCCCCCACTTGGTTCTGCGGCCCAGGACCCTCTTCCCGTTCACCTGATGCTCCTTGTCCGCTCCCACCACCGCAAAGGGGATTTTGTCCTGGATGGGAAGAGGGGGCAGGGTCACTGTCGGACCGGGGCACTACCCGTGAGGGCAGGCTTCCCCTCCCCCTCATTGCCGCTGCCACTGCCCAGCACAGCTGCCCGTCGGCCCTGCACCAGCCAGCGAGTTGTTGCAGCCCAGAGAGGGGTCCAGAGCCTGGCCATGGCAGGCGCTCACAGGCAAGCGGCCCTGGTCAGCTATCCCCCCATACATCCGCCCCCCAGCACTCACTCGAATCTTGTTATTCAATATCCTGTCGTCTGGGTCGTCATCGAAATCCTCCTGGGGATAGACGCTGATGTCGTGAGCCTTCAAGTCCTTCTGGATCTGCAGGAGACAGCGCCTGTGAAATTGCTCTGTGCTAGCAATGGAACTGGCTACCGTTAGCCCTAAAGCCCTCGAGATCGTATCATTTCTCCTACCGCTGAAATGTGCCCATGTCTGGGGCGGTGCGGGGCACTTGTTAAACAGCACATAGCAACACTACCTATGTGCTGAGAACCCTGTATCCAATTGACTGGCACGGGGGGGCTTTGGGGGGACAGTGTCATTGCAAGGGCTGCTATTTGGCCGGTGTAAGATGCCATGGATCTTTCGGGGACCATAAGATGCTGCCTTCTGCTTTCCTCTGTCCCTGATGTGCCTCTGCTCAGCTGCGGGGAGAGGAGACACTTAGTCTCCTCTGTCTTACTGCAAGAGACCCATGGGCTGTTGGGTTGCTCTGGCTGATTGTCAGGGACGGGTGGAGACCACCCAGTGGTTTGGGGCAATCTTACCGTGCCCGGTCCCTTTAATGTTGTTCATCCCCCAATCATGTGAGGCACCTCAAGCCATGCTGCCTATGCCCAGCTGTGCCCCAAAGGCGCTGGGTTCCCGTGTGGAGTGGGCTGCCCCACCCCGCTTCCTAGTTGGGGTAAGAGACCTCCTTCTCTCCCCTGTGAGGCCCCTCACCCTTTGCTTGAACTCGGCCCGTTCCTCTAGGGTCAAGGTGTCTGCCTTGGCGATCACCGGCACCACGTTGACGATCTTACTCAGCCGCCTCAGGAACTCCAGATCCAAGGGACGCAGCCTGCCAGGGAAATGCACCCCCCACCGCAGAGATTCAGCACGGCCAGAGGGGGGCGCTGGCGCAGTGAGATGCCCCCCGCCGCAGCCCATACGCTTGCTGGCAAACTGGGGCAGAGATGGCCAGCCCTGGCCTCAGAGCAGTGGCACCTCCAGGCATCCTGATCATGGCAAGCTAGGCCCAGAGGCTGCCCCATCCCACTAGCAGCACCATGTGCCACCCAGCCCAGGACCGACCAGAAGAACAGCTTAGATCAGAGGGGCAGATTCCGCCCAGCTACTCTGGAGCAAGCGGGGCTGGCTGGGGATAACCACGGGCAGGGGTTGGTCCACTCTGCTCGTCTTTGCTAGCTGATGATGGGGCCGTGCGAACTGTTCTAAGTGACGGCCAGGTGGGCCAAGGAGGCCTAACAGCCATGGGAAGCAGATGTGGGTGGACAGCAGGAAGCCCTGCCCTACGGTGTGTCCTGTGTGAAATGGCCCTTTCGGGTTGCTGGAATGAGCGGCCGGCGTCTCTCCCCAGCCCCTCCTGCGTGTCCCGCTGGGGCAGCCACACCAGGGAGTGGCAGAGGGTTTCCGACCCAGCAGCCCCCACTTTGGCGTTCACCAGGAATGGCCAGGAGAATGCAGCAAAGCAGTGTGTCCCAGCCCAGCTCCTTCACTCCGGGAGCCCCCTGCCCTCCCATCTGCCCTCCTACACACCGCCCTCCCCTCCCACCCCCCGAAGGTGGCTCCAGCCCGTGTCATGTCCTGGCTTGGATAAAAAGCTACCCAGCCAGTGTTACAGAGGCCAGCAGTGACCCTTCCAGAGCACATCACATGCTGCCGTGGGACTGGAGGCTGCCCCTCTCCTGTGAGGGGGACTGAGGGAGAGCTGAGACCAGCAGGGCATTTGGCGTATCGGGCCAGACTTCCTGCGAGGGGGCCCTGGGTGCTCAGGGGCTGGAAGAGCTGATCCCAACTCACCAGTGGCCTGTAGGTGGCACGAAGTACACACAGCTGTGAACCCTGGTGTCTGGGATCCTTCGTTTGCGGCTGATGAGGATCTCCTCTGTCAGGTACTTCTCGTACTGCTCGTTGATGTACTTGATGATGGGATCCCAGCTGGGCGATGGGAGAGAAGGGGTGAAACTGATCCACCACGTCCCTGAGGTGCCCTAGGCACCATATGCACTGCACGCAGAGCAACTGGCCCCCCTACCACTGAAAGCCAGCCACCTCTCGGGTGGAGACGACCAGCCAACAGCACCAGCGGAAGGTGCTCCGATGGGACGTGGCATAAACCTGCTGGGGAGCGGGGGCTGGGGATTTAACAAATCCCTAACTCTTACTGGAGTGACTCGAGCTTTGGTGTCCCCGCAGAGCGGAGGAGCTGGGATTTAAGGTCCCCCTGGTCGCTGCCTGGAGCCCAATGGATCTAGCTCACACAGCTAAAGGCAGAGTCCACAGTGCCAGCGCAGGATCTCCTGGCTCCAGCGTGTCAAGTTATTAACAACCAGCTGCTCAGACTAAGCCCTCCCCACCGGTAAGAAACCTGGTGCCCCTCCCACAGGCATGGCCACCTCCTTCGATGGCCTGCCCCAAGCCAGCCATGGTGGGCTCCCTCCTGCCCTGCTAGGTTCCCCTTGGGGTCCCCAGAACCAGGGAGCCCGGCGAGAACCTACCAGTTTTCATTGTTGATCTGGTCGCCAAACCCCGGCGTGTCGGTCACAGTCAGCTTCATCTTCACGCCCTTCTCTTCGATGACTAGCAGGGACGGAGGGTGCAAGGTCAGGCGTCCCGACCGCCACGCGGGCTGAATCCTGCAGGGCCTTTTTTGCACAGAGCCCCTCCCCAGCTCCTGCTGGCTTCCCTTGCCTGGGCACACGCCCATCCGGGCACACGCAGCGGAGCGGCCCAGGCCTGGAACTAGCAGCCATGGGCGCTGGGGAGGCACCCTGGATATCGGCAATCTGGCTAGCACCTGGGGCACAGCGTGGGGACACCCAGGCCAGGGGGCAGCACAGCTGCCCGGCTGGAGACCCGGCGGGCTGGGCTGGGGGGATGGGGACGATGGGGCTGGAGCCTGTTCCCAGTGAGGTCAATGGAAGCTCAACCACGGCCAGGGAATTGCCACCCTGCCCGCCGAGCCCTCCCTCGCCTCCCCGGAGCCGTGGGCAGACAGGCCTTCCCCTCAGGGGGTCGCTCTCAGGAGGGGGTGGCCAAGCCGGAGCCTTTGTTTCCCAGGGCAGCATGCACATGTGAGATGGCAGGGTGTGGGGCAACAGAGGGCCCTTGCTGGGCCTCGCAGGGTCCATTCTGCAGCTCACAGGGGAAGGATCCAAGGCTCCACCAGGACTTCCAGGACGGGAGAGGGGGCCATGTGGGGCGGTCTGCCAGGGCTCCCGGAGACACTAGGGGGTGTACCAGGGCTGCTGGAAGAACAGACAAATGGGGGGAGAGGAAGGGTCCTTCCCGTGGCTCCTACAGCAGGGCCTTACCGTGCGTGACGGAGCGCAGCTGCACCGTCTGTGGGATGCGCTCCTCGTAGCCGGGGCCCATGGGTTTCCGGCTCACCTTCGACTTGAAGAGGGTGTTCACCATGGTCGACTTCCCCAGGCCACTTTGCCCTGCACGGGCCAGAGAGGGGGAGTGCGGCGTGAGCCTGCAGACAGGCACGTGGGATCCAGGCCACGCTCCCTTGCCTCGCTAAACCCGCCACTCCTTCCCCATCCCCGTCTCTGCTGAGCTCCTGAGCCCCACCGGCAGTGCACTGCCCATGGGCAGGAGGAGATGGAGGGGCCTGTGGTCCCCAGACATGGGGCACAAGTTCAACAGGGCAGAAGCTTGGTTCACTCACTAACGTGGAGACACTGGGCGTGCCCCCATCCCCTCCCCAGGTCCAGGTTAGAAAAGTCCTGCCCATTGCTCAGGTCTCTTCACTTGCCTCGGCTGCTGCAGCCCTTCAGCAATTAACTCTACAGCACCCCTGCCACTCCCGGGCACCCCAAGATGTCCTGGTGTCCTAAGCGAGCCCAGCCCCCAATTCCTTAGACAGCCCCACACGCCTCCAGGCATCCCAAACTCCGCAGATACCCACACGTCCCA
This sequence comes from Mesoclemmys tuberculata, assembly GCA_007922155.1. Taxonomy (NCBI): domain Eukaryota; kingdom Metazoa; phylum Chordata; order Testudines; family Chelidae; genus Mesoclemmys; species Mesoclemmys tuberculata. The sequence continues at coordinate 5,907,957 of ML675626.1, forward strand.
GCACTCCCACGTCTGGGTGGGACTAGGGGGTTTATCACCCTCTCCTTGGACTGCCCCGTGTTAGCATGCAGATGGCAGGTGTGCCGTCCCCCGTCACTGTGCTCTTCCCTGCTGGAGACCCAAGGGTCGCTCCATCTACCCCATATGTCACTGCAGGCTGAAAAGCCAAGCCAGGGAGGTGGCTAGCGTGGGAGGCTGCGCTGGTGAAGCCGCAGAGCCTGGATCCTGCTGCTCTCCAGGTTGCGGGTGGTTTAAAGCACGTTTTCCCGGAGCGTTGGTGATAAAGAGCAAGAGGGAGCAGGACGGGAAATTCACACTCCGGAGACGGCAAGGGAGGGCAGGGCTGTTGGTTGCACCCTGGGAAGGAGAAGTGAAAGCGACCAGGATACAGAAGGGGAGTCATCGCAAGAGCCCTTCCAGCCCCCAACACTGTGTCGACCTCCCACTCTTCTGCTTTTGTGGCGGGTGTCCTGAGAGCGGGGGGGTGGGGGAGTGTTTCCCACCCACCTGCTCTCCTCGACGCTTGGCCCCATTGTGCCTGGCACATGTCCAGCTCCCCCCCACACTCCCCACCACTGCCTCCCCCTGCCACCCCTCCTTCCCTGGCTACAGCTTTCCCCCAGGCTTCGGATCTTGTCTTTGGTACCCTTCCAGGGCTGGCGCCCACGCGACTACCCACAACAGGAGGGGGCTGGGTGCCCCTTGGTGCTGGAGCGGCTGGTGGATTGCAGGTGCAGAGAGACAGGAGAGGGTGGGGAATTAATTTGAAGGGACTGAGGTCCCTCGAGTCGTGGGGCTGCTTCTTCCAGGGCCAGTCATTCACCAGAAATAAAAAGCACTGGCCTGTGAGATCCGTGGGCCATGGCTAGCGCTGAAGGAGGAAAGCAGCCTCATGCCTGCTGTCACACCCCCAGCCCTGCTGTCCTGAGCCTGGGCGTGCAGCGTTTCCACAGCGTGATTCCCTTCCTTGGAGACACGCTGGCTCCAGCTGAGAGCACCCCCCAGTGCAGAGACAAGAGCTCTGCAGGGACCGAACGGACGTCCTCCACTGCCTCTGCCAAAGCCCCTCAAATCCTGATCGGCAGCCCCCTGCTATCCCAGCCCTAGGGCCCCCCAGCTCTGCCAACACGTCCCAGCCTTGTCCAGCAGCCCCCTGCTAGCCCAGCCCTAGGGCCCCCCAGCTCTGCCAACACGTCCCAGCCTTGTCCAGCAGCCCCCTGCTAGCCCAGCCCTAGGGCCCCCCAGCTCTGCCAACGCACCAAGACCTGCAACTCCCCTTGCTACTCCAGCGTTGAGTCACTGCCATGTACGCTGTGTGCACTGCTAATCAGTCTGCACGCCAGTTTCAGGCTGGTACCATAGCAAGCCAACCAGGGCTTGACCTGATTAACTGACAGCTAGTAGCCCAAAGACAAAGCTTAGCAGCCAGGGTGAAACAGGGGCACCCCCCGTCCAAGCCACACCTTCTGCCCCGTGTGCCACACTGCGCTGGCAGTGGGCTAGCTAAATCTGCAGTGTTAACGTTGCACCGACTTTGATTCTCCTGGCAAGCCCTGCTTCTGCTGGGTGAAACGCGCGCAGCTTCTAGCACCCCCCTCGAGAGACGGCAGCTTTAACACCCTGATGGAGAGTGATAAAGTCACGGCAGCACAATGCCAGGGCAGAGGCTGAGAGCAAACTCAGGGACGCCCACCGGTTTGGTTTGCTCCTGTCTGCCACACGGTGCCTCCAACGGGCCACCAAATGCATGGGCTGCGGAACACGGCTTGGCCAACACAGCAGGGGCAGCCTCAGCTCGGGGCAGGTCTTGAGTTTGGAGGGTCCTGGCTGGCACTGACATGGAGGCTTATTTGCAAAGCCAACACCTCTGGCCTGGCAACTTGCCACTTCCCTGCACTGGCTGCACCTGGTTTGTGCAGCTCACAACAGGATGGGGGCATGGGGAAAACGTCAAACCAAGCTGAGCCACGAGAAGGAACGGCGTGATCTTGAAGGACACACAGTGCTGAGACATCAATCTAGGCATGGACTCGGCTGCATGAGAACAGTGAACTCCCCCCCTGGCCACAAGCGGGGCAGTTTAGGAAGGTGGAATTGCCGCCCCGTTCTGTATGGTGCCATGATCCGAGCTCTCTCCGCAATAAGGCAGCTCCACCACCGCAGGCAAAGGGGCCCGTTTGCAATGACACTCCTGTCTCCACTCTCATGTCCTGAGGCACTTCTGGCTGGAGAATGCTTTGAGCTCCGCTTCCCATCCCCAGATGTGTGCGAGGAGGAGGAGATCACCCTTCTCCAGGCAGGCCACCTCCTGACCTCTGGCCTGTGAGGTCGCAGCAGCAGCACTGGGGCGGTGCTGCTCCGGGGTGGGGATCAAAGCTCACAAAGCCGGGGGAAGAGGGCAGTCTTCCATCAGGGAAATTCAGCCTCAAGCTCTGAGAGCGAGATGGGTATCCCCTTCCCTCTGCAGGAGGCAGCGCGCTGGTCGCCCCCATGCAGGATTCCCAGACCCAGAACAAAGCAGCCCTTCTTCTCACACCCACGGCTTCCTCTCGGTAGGCGGCCGGTGTCTCCGATCGCTCGTACCAGGGGCGCCAACGCAGACTGCCGCGTGTGGCCGTACTGCGCCTGGGGGCAATGCCGCTGGAAAAGCAGCACCCCGCCAAGGAGGGTCCCGCTAGCCCTTGTTTCTGCAAGGTGCCTATGTCAGTGGCCCCTGTTACTAACACCTACCCCACGGAGGAAAGAGCGTGTGTTCCGCTGTCCAGGCTCCCCAGATCCCCCGAGCTAGCCGCGCACCGGCAGAAGTGCCGCGCTAAATCTGGCTCTGAGAAAGCGAAGGCAGAAGGGTATCTCTGGTGGAATGTGAGGGGGGGCGGAAGGACGAACCCCGCCTAAGTCCAGCCCTAGGAATTGCAGCCTTGCAGCTCGCGCCCCAGCGAGGGACCACCCGCAGGAACGGGCAAGGGGATCTCCAGGCAATCAGCGTTATTCTCAGCACTCTGACCGGGAGCCGGACTGCACCCGGACCCCTCACAGCAGCGCGTGGCCCAGGGCCCGATGCGAAACACGCAGCGTCAGAGCGCATGGGGCTCATGCTTGTGACAGCAGCAGCTTTCCCCGTGTAACGAGAGGCCTGCTAAGGAAAGGCCGGCAGCAGCGCTGGGCAGGGAGAAGGCCAGGATCGGGGAGGAACGTCCTCCTGCGGAGGGGGATTGGCAGGCAGGAGGGCAGCTGCAATATATGACCCTCCCCTGGCTTCTGTGGTGAGAGGGAGCCAGGATGGGACAGGGATGGCGGAGCAATCCCCAGGCAGAGAGGAGAGCTGCTGGGAGCCGGGGAAGCCTCGAGCTTGCGCCCCATGCAGGTTTTGCAGCGGCACCGCTGACAGTTTGGGGGCGATTTTATGCCGGTACAGCCACTAGCGTGCATGCCTTACACCTGGAGGGCTTCTTCCCCTTCCTGTTTGGGGAATAAGCACCTTTATCCAATAACTGTGTCCACACTGGCAGATGACCGCACTTTCCTGAGACCAATGTAGTCACAGAGTCCAAGGCCAGAAATGGCCACCAAGTCATCTAGTCTGACCTCCTGTCTACCAGCGGCCACCGCCCCCAGCGCCCACACACCAAGCCCAGGTTGAAATCAGAGCCAGGCACTAAGAGCCTGCAAAGGGCAAACGCTTACTTGCCACAGGCAGAGAACAGGGGACCAAGGTGCACCTATGCCTGCGGCCCTTCAATGGCAGGGAATTGATTGAGCGAGCGATGCCCAGATAATCCTGGCAAGTGAGCTGCCCCTGCACTGCAGAGGAAGGCAAAAAAGCCCCAAGGTCACTGCCAATCTGACCTGTGGCAAAACTCCTCGCTGGCCTCATAGGGTGACCAGTTAGACCTGAGCACCCGCACAAGAACCATCCCCGCACCTGAGAGAGAATTGTCAGTTCCACTTCACCGCTCCAGCCCACCACATCCAGCTGTGGTCATCTGCTGCTTCAGAGGAAGAAGTTAAAAATCACCACTAAGAACCAGAGACAAAGAGGGGGCAAGGTCCCTTCCTGGCCCCTGCAGGTGGCCAGCTGAAGCCCTGAAGCATGAGACTTTAGGAAGATTAGACATGAACTGTAAGGGACACTCTGGGCTGCCAAGCCCAGCTCCTCCCCACCACCAGCAACCCTGTCATGCAGTTCCACTCATCAATTTGTCCAGCTGTCTCAAAACGAAGTTGTTTGCCTGCACGATTCCCCATGGGAGCTGGACCGGAAAACCAGCTTAAGTGGCACAACTATTGTGTGTGGCCAGTGTCACCATGTGGGCAAGAACAGTAACGTATTTGAGCCCAGTAGACAGAGTAGAACAAACCTTTGATTACGTCCCAGAATGCGTGTGGCTGATAGGCTGTGGCTCTTTGCCAGATGTAAAGAGGCAGAGAGGGAGCCCAGCCGGGCCGTCCAGCTCTGGGCATCATAGAAAGCCCTTTAATGAAAGAGTTCAGCCCCCGCCAATGCCCAGGAACTTGGAGGTGCCTGTTTATTGGAGGGGGTTGAGAGGGTCAGGGCAGATAGTCAGGGCTGGAAGCTGGCCAGCTGAAAATGCCCCTTCCTTTGTTATGGGGAGGCAGCAGTCCGCAGGCAACTGGGCAGGGAGAAGCAGGCTTTGAGCCACCCTTGCTGTGCAGTGGCTCTATGGTCATGGGACAGCCTCAGAGCCTGGTGATAATGGAGACATCTCTCCCCCCTTCCCTGGGACATCTGCTAGTTCAACATGTGCTCTCCCATGATAAGGTTTATCTGGCTGCAGAAAGTTTCCTCTCCCTGTCCCAGGCAGCTCCAATCTCCCTCCCTCTCCCTTCTAAGTCAAAATGTCAAATTTGTCCATATGAAAAATTCCCGGGCTGATGAGAAGCAGATGTGCAGCGCCCCGGCACACAGCTGGAAGCCCTTCATTTTTCTGTTCCCGTTTGCAATTGGCTGGCCTGGCCTGGCCTCCTGGGTCCCTCCACACACCCTGCTGGCCCCCAATGCTGCCGCCCTCCTGGGCAAGCTGGGCAGATGCACAATGGCTACGGGCCACCGAGCCCTGGCAGTTAGTTCGAGGTCTGGGGACAACTGTGTCCCTGGGAGAGGGGGCAGGTCGCTCCCTCTTCTGGCACCGCCGATAGCCCTGGGGCCAGATAGCCCTGGGGCTCCTGGCCGGGAGTGGCTGAGAGCAGGGGCTGTTTGATGTGCAGGAGAGTGCAAACCCGCCTTTCCTCTGCCCCACCCCCCTTTCCACTCACTGCTCCAATTTCACCCTCCAGCTCCTTGGGGGTCTGCCCTCTTCATCTGCTTCCGCCTCCCCGCTGAGCCAAACCGAACAAGGCCCCGGGCCTGCAGAAGGGGGTCTCTGCAGATGTGTGGGATTTGATGCCCAGATGGGCTCCGTGGGCCCCCTTCCCCTCCCCTCCCAGGTATCAGATGAAGCCCAGCAAAGCAGTGCGTGGGATGCAGAGAACCTCTGGCTGCACGTCCCTCTCTTGCTCCGGCCCAGCCCGGAGGTCACTGCGTAGGCATCTGACAGACAGACTGAAGGGCCAGGGGAACTCACCCTGGGGACAGCGAGAGCCAGTGACTGCAGCAGCTCACCTTAGTCTTACGGCCCTCGCTGAGAGGCTGCCACACCACAGCGCCACGGCATCCCCTCTGGCAGCTGCTCTGAAAACAGCACATATCTGACCCCTGGCCCAGACCTGCCTCTGTGCTGCTTGGTGCCATCCAAGGGCCAGCACGAGCCGATGTAGCTGTGGCGTTTGAAGGCACAATGCGGGTGCAGAAAGGGTCCAGTCCACGTTCATTTCATTCTGGGAACCCCACAGGGCTCCAGTAATGCAGCCTGCGCTTCGCCTGAAAGTGCCCCCGTCTCCCAGAGGAGCCTGGGCTATTGAGAGGTTGCACGTCAGCTGACTGCCCTGCGGATGGCCTTGCTTTCCTGCCTCTGGAGTGCACAGATGATCAGAACGTGTCCTTCTCCCAAGGCAAAGAACCTATTTACTGCGGTTCTGAAAAGCCTCCTGCTTTAGGGATGGGTCGATCCAAGCCCCATGGCTCAGGCCCATCTCTTTTGCTAAAAAGTAAACTGCCAGCCCGTCTTGCCTGTTCAATTCTCCTGAAGTTATCACTAACTCCTCCACCTGCCTCCAGGCTCCTCTTGGGCTTGGAGGAATCCTTAATGATTTATCTGATTCCCTTGTGTTTGGCTCTCTGCTTTTCTTATCATTGCTTAGCTCTCTTAAAAATGTTATCCCATAATCTCCCCATCCTCCACTCTAGCTGATGTTTTATGCTCCACACAACCATCTCTCTTACCCTGGATTACTTTCTGACATCTCCAGGTTGGCTAGGTTCTCTTGATCTGGGAGTATTTACTGCGGGACAGAGCACACGCCCAAGGCTTTAGAGAAAGCTCCACACAGATTTGGCTGGCTACAGTGCCAAGCTGGGGCCAAAGAGAAGAGATTCTAGGTACGTTGGGGGCAGGAATGGGCATGAAACGCTGCAAAGGGTAGGCAGCATTGGACATGAGCAAAGCAAAACTCCACATCCAAATGCCTCAGAGCTTTGGGGAGGTTTGGATCCAGATCTGAATTCTGGAATTGGTCCAAAACTGTGCCACTGGGGGAAAACAATCACTGAAATATGGTGCAGAAATGAAAGCGCTAATAGAGTTAATGGTAAGGTTTAAAGTTAGATGAATTTGACTAACTTTAGCCCACCAATAGAGGTGGCTTTAAATTAAAAGGCCGGCGCAGTGTAAACAGATTTTCAGAACTTTAACTCCAATGAAAATAGATATTTTGGGCCAGCTCAGCAGATGATTTAAGCTAGTGTAGCTTCACTAAAGTCAACGCAGCGCTGTTGCTTTACGTTGGCAGGGGCTCTGGCCCTGTTAATTTAAGGTCAACAGTTAGGTTCTGTAAAAACAAGTTGGTATAAAATCTTAACTGCTTCGTGGCTGTTACATTTTCATTAAACACTGGGGCTGGATTTACACAGGCGTTACAGACTCTGCAGCATTCCACTGCATCCCCACTGCTTGAGAGTGAAACGGATCAATTTGATTTGGCAGAGATAAGTGGAAAGCAAGAAGGAAAGTACATGAAGTGAAGAGTACCCAGGGCTTTGTAAATTGCTGCCCTTAGAATCATCTAAGGCAGTAACAGAGTGAAGAGGTTTTGTTTTAACATATGGTAATTTTAATGTTCTTTCCCCTTGAAATACAGATTTTGCAAGCTGTCAAACAACTGTCCCATGTGCGAAACTCTAGGATCTTAAAGCAGGTAATATCACAGGGTGACAGACTGTATCTGAACCAGTTCTCTGGCCCCATCTCCCCTACATCCTCCTCATTCTCTTGCTTTATCCAGTTTGATTTCACTCTGCGTTTCCCTGCATTCGTCCAAAACCGGTTCTGCCGAAACCTAACCTTATCCCACCTTTACTGGTCTCACTTGGGTGCTGAGTACACACTTCGGTGGAGTATGATCACTGCTGCTTAGAGGCCCCTCTGCCTCCTACTAGGTCTCAAAAACCAACAGCCCTGACCCTGTGTTGCCCGTACTCATCACTTCATCACAAGTCTCCTTTTTCCTAAAGCTCCCGCGCCTGGAGCCATGTGATCACATTGGAAATCCCAGCTGTCAGGGCGGCAGAGAAAAGCTTGAAAAAGTGACCCCCAAACACTCAAAAGCCAGATGGCAAATACCCTCCCTAAATGCATTATTTTTAAAATCCCATGAGTTCTGAGGCCCGACTCATGATTTTGGCATGTGGGGTTGCCCTCTCTCTGTCCCAGGGTATGCAGAAAGAAGCCAGAGCATTTCTGTCCCAGGTCCTGGAACATAGCCCCAGGCTGGGACCTCGGACTGGTAGCACAATCCAAATATTAAGCATTAATAGGCTATCGTCTGGGCCGACCCTACCACAGCCATATGCCGAATGCCCTCACTGATGGCAGGGGGAGGAAAGGTGCTCAGCACCTGGTGGAGAAGCCTTGTAGCCCTCCCACAAGTCAACTTTCGCCCAGCCGAGAGGCATCTGACGCCTTGTGGGGGGCTGTGCCTTATTCTCATGCGTGGGCTGCCCAGACTGCGAATTAGCACACAGCGCAGTGCGGTGGATTGAGGAAGCCAGCGCCAGGTGTGCGCGGACTGATACTCTCCGTAGGCCTCAGCTCTGGATTAAAAACAAGCAGTGCTGGCTGCGGTTAGCCTGCAGCGGGACTTTCTGGAGCCACCCCTGACGCAGAGAGTCCCAGGCCGAGGGCCCATACTGAGATCTGAGTCTCGCACTGCTCGCTGCTTTCACAGCCCATCTCCCCATCTCTCTAGGCAGACGGTCACACTCCCCACAACTCCGCCTATTAGGGTTCGTTGCTGAGCTGTGACGATCCCTGCCTCCTGCCCGGAGAGCGCTGTTCTGCTTCCCAGCCTGCTCATCCAGACACCTCCTTGTAAAGTGCAGCCCTCTGAGTCCGGGTTAAGCCCATGACATCTGAATGCTTCTGGCTTCCCCTCTGGCCCCTGGCCGTCTCTCTTGGAGTTCACAGGCACCCCAGGAATTCCACACAAGTGCCCTTCTTTCCCGGAGAAGAGATCCACATGGAATTCGTAGCTTTGAGAACGCTTTGAACTATTATTCGGGTTCCCGGCGGTCGCTCAGGTTCACAACCCTTCTCCCCCCCCAGCGCACACACACTTTTGTTATCTACGCAATCCCAGCCCTTCTCCCGGCTGAGTTTGTCTTGACATGTTTTTTCCAGCTGCAGAGCACCCCCCGCCAGGGTTCCCTTCATAAGGGAACGAACGCAAGACACGCAGCTGGGGTAAGGCGGCAGTGACACGCTGAAGTCAACAGAGATACCACAAATCGAGTCAAAGCTACGCTGAAATCTGTGGAGCGACCAGGATCTGGGCCAGAAGCTCCCAAAAGCTGGGCTGGCCCAAGTGGGTGCACTGCACTCTATTAATTGACACTGCGCTAGGACCCAAATGCCCCGTTCAGGATCACGGCCTTCTGTGCTAGGTGCTGCACACACACACACTGGCCACACCCCTCAGAGTTACAGTGCATGAAAGGGGACAGATAAGATCAGGCATCTCTCCCACCCTTGTATTGGTTTCACTCTGCCCATTCTTGGTTCCCTTTTTCACGGCCTGTCATAGACAGAAAGCAACTCCCAAGACAGCAGAGCCGACTGGGCTAAGCCACGGAGCAGAATGTCAGCCACGCCTTTCATTCGGACACCACCACGTGACTGTCCCTGAGTCCACGCCTTCCCACTCGCTGCGCCACCACTGCGGGGCAGGGGGCAGCCCCCGTATCAGACGGCCCAGGATTCACCAGGCGTGCACAATGGCCGGCGTGGCTGCAGCTCACAGCATGTGCACAGTTGTGACTCCCCGTTGAGACAGGAAGTCGACGATCCCAGCTCGTTTTCTCTTGGTTCCTGTCTGCGAGCCAGGCTTTCAGGAAGCAGGTGGCAGGCTGAGTTAAAGTGAGCATCTCACACTGATGGACGCCCCCCATGGTCACTTTCCCCAAAGCCCCTTCCGCCCCACCCCCCGACCCAGTCCCACCTCTGTATTAAGGAAACAAGACACAAGTACAAATTGCTGTCCTAGGAAGGCTGCTGTGACCCGGTTACCACCACCCCGCTCCAAAGTCTAGGTTCCTCTCTCCTCCCAGCCCCCTGTGCTTGAGTTCCCTGCATCTCTGCAGAGCAGTTTTCTCCGAGGCCTTGGCTCCCCTTCCAATTCAGACGCAAGCTCAGATAAGATCACATGACACTGAGACAGCAGCCGAGCCGGGCCTGGCCCAGTGCTGGGTGTTTTTATCAGTCCTGGACTGGGGTAGGTGCTAGAAGGAAGTGTCCCTGCTAGGTGGACAGGGACAGGAGACGCCACGCTGTGATGTGAAGCACAGTGTGAGCAAGTGGAACAGCTCTCGGACATCCCAGCTGGCCCACGCAGAAGGACACCGGGAGAAGAACTCCCCCAGACAGCGGGCATGAGGGACTTCCACCTCCCAGCAGAGAGAAGATAGCGAGCGCCCCTCCATGTGCACAGCTGCAGCCTTCCATCCAGGAAGAAGTGCTTTATTCACCAAGAAGGCGCTAACACCACATCCTAGGCATCTGCTCTGCCCTTTGCCCAGCTTCGCAGGATCATCAGAACTGCTGCCCTATCCTGCAGGCCGTGTGGCACCATTGGACACGGGCCAGGAATGCCCAGCGGCTGCCTGTGCCTCTCTCCCTCCATAGGCACTGGGCAGCAGGGACTGATGTGTCCGCGTGAGACCAGAGCTGTGGTTCGCGCAGGGTCTCAGGGTGCCCTGAGCGCTGTGCAATGGGGAGAGATCCTGGCTGGGTGCTGCGTGACAGCACCACCTGGGCTCCAGCAGCGCAGGTTTCCCATCAGCAAAGCCCCAGGAGCGGGGCAGCGGTCTGCAACGGGGGCTAAACCCCACCAAGGAAACTCGCACTCACCTACAACCATGATGTTGAACTCAAAGCCTGTTTTCATGGTCTTGGTCCTCATCTGATCCAGCACCGCCTCGATGCCCACGTAGCCAAAGAGCTCCGGACCCACAGTGCCTGGGTTAGCATCGCAGGGCGTCTCCTCGGGCGCTGGCTGCTCCTCCATGATGATGCACCCTGGCTCTGGGCTACTCCCTGAAAGGGAAGGGAGATTCCTGAGTTAGATACTTGGCCAGGAGTGATAAAAACAAACACACACGAATGGCTGACCTTAGGCATCGCCTGAAAATCATTACAGCCAACCCCATCTCCCTAAAGTAAATTCATTCATACGGACACTACAGCATGTTCAGCTGCAACCGTATTTCAGTCCCCTAAATAAAGCCGTCTGGGGAGCCCACGGCCACAGCCATTCTCCTGGGTTGTGAAATTCACCCTGGTCTAGCGCCACTGGAGATGGAAATTCCATGGGCATCTCCGTAGGTGGATTCTTCTTGTCCCATGCACCGTGTGTGCCCTGCTAGAATAAATGGGGCATCACAAAGTAGCTGTCAGTGCAGAGGGTTGGAGAGGTGCCCCATTTCAGGCCCAGGACTCTGGGGCAGCTTGCAGCTCAGGAGTCTGAAAATATTCATTTTGCAAAAATCGCTGAGGAAGTGAAACTCCCCAAGCACTGTTTACCCTTTCTGCAAGGCCTGGCTGTTTGGAGGCAGTCTCCGGCGGCCAGTAAGTATTTCCATATCTGCAGCTTATGCGGGGGGGCAGGTAAATCTAGAGATGGAGTGGGGGGGACTGTGGCTAGGGCTGATGAGAACTGAATCAAGTCACAAGGTTCTACTTCTGTCACCACACAAAATATGCCCGGCCAGAAAGCTTTTCCATTGTGCACAGATCCCATATTAGATGGGAGGTTCATTCTCCCCGTGATGCTGTAGCACTGCGCTCAGTCCCCTTCCAACGGTCCCAGCACAGGATGCATCCCAAAGCCTCTGGGCCTGAGGCTGTTGACGACACTCCCTTCTATCTGCAATGCTGCATGGGTCAGCATACAGAACAGACAGGGAAGCAGCAGCCACGGCACAAATGTGCCACCGACACTGGCCACACAGCAAAGGGATGCGGTGGTCCCTGGTACTTTGCACAGTTTACGCTGTTTGCTGCGGCAACGGGGGAGAGAAAAGGGGTTGATCGAGCAGCACTGGGAATTCTACACCTGTTACCCCGTGGTAGCGTGGGATCTGCCTCCCCTGCTCCGATGGATTGTACACACAGAGAATGGCAGAGGGGATGTGGACAGAAAAGCGCCTCTTCCCAGCTTCCCTGGCAACCTCTCAAATGCAGCCACAGCTGGGACGATGGCTCAGAGCTCATCAACACATGCTGCTTGAGTAATGACAGGCGAGGTCGCAAGGTCTATCTAGGGGCTTGGGGGAGTGCCCAGGAGTTTGGAAGCTGAGCCAAGGCGCTCTGGTATAGCAGTCAGGAGATATTTCATGCAATCAGGCAGGCGTAGGATTTTTTAAACAGCTAGGTTCTGCCTCAGACAAATACCGCATGACAAGCTCTGGACTGGGTCTCAGAGTTAGACTGAAACCAGAAGGCTGGCGCATGGAAAAGGGAAACACTTAGGAGGCTTCAAACTTCTAAGAAGTTGGCATAGAGTATTTGGAGCACCATGAAACATACTAAATTAACAGCTCTGAACACATCTAGAACCTTCAGAAAAGGTGAAGCATCGGCAAAGTCAGCACACGCTACCCTCTCGCCATCTCATTGATGGGCCTCAACCCTGGGCCATTCAGCCCCCATGCCAACAAGGGCCATTTAGTGCCACCCGTGATGGTGGGTTTTGCATTGAGAACATTCACCTGGCAGAGAATTAAGATCTTTGAAAGCCCAGCCTATGTTCTGGGTACCTACCTCAAGTTAAACCACACAATACAAAATGCTGTTGGCCAGACATACGCAGCCATGAATCTCTCCAAACCTCAGCCCATGCCCTCCCTAAAAGCTGAAGACAAAACAAAGATGCACTGGACGTGCCTCAGATTTAGATCCCTGGCTCTGGCAGATCAAAGGAGCAAATTCCAAACTTGAGGACACCTCTTGGCTCACATCCTATTGGTAGTTCCCTCACTGAGATCGGGGGTGTGTGTGTGTGTGCGTGCGCGTGCAAGCACCACAGCCGATCTCAGCTGAGGCGTGGTTTCCAGGCCCTACACCATGCCGGGCTTCCTAGGTTAAACCCAATCCCTTGAATTCCACCGGGAAGCCAGCACACATCCCTGAGCACACATCACTGACTAATGCATCTTCAATGTGCAGCTAAGAAGCAGGGTGCGGGATTCTGCACTAACTTCCTGTTCTGAATGTCTCAGAGGGTGGCCCCATTCAGAGCACGTTACCGCAGTCCAACCTTGAGGTGACGGGCGTTGGTACTTGTGGCAAGGTCCCTGCTTCAGAGACAACAAGTTGCTTTCACTTAGCCAGGTGCTGATGAAAATACTAGAGCTCTTGGCCACAGGCACATCCAAGCCCAGGATCTAACATCCCCCCAACTCAGGCCCTGTTTAACAGGCCCGGTCCCTCACTCACGCCACCCTTCTCTTATCTGGACTGTGTTGCAGCCAGCAAGCTCTCATCAAAGGCCTGGCCTACAGAAGAGTTGCTCTGGTTTAACTAGAGTGCCACATTCAATGGGTACATCCTTGTGTGTGGACACTCACGTTAGTCTACACCTGGCTTACATCGGATTAGCTGCACCTGTACGTTTCACTAACTCAGTTTATCATCCCAACTTTAGTTTAAGCCAGGGCAACTTCTGTATTTAGAGAAGCTCTGTGCCCCAAGCTCGTGGGGTCTTTCATTCTGCTCAGGTCAGAGACAACTTGTCTTCCCCTATCACTAGGAGGAGATCATCAATTAATTCCACCAGTGCAGTTCCTACCCCATACCTTGATTATCTGAGGCCAGGGAGTCTGAGATGTCAAGAAGCCACCAGAGTTGCCCCAACACACCTGCTCCGTCATCTTGTCTAAAAATAGATGTGTCATCGGTCAATAGCCAGCCAGACTGTCAGTGTCAGGAGTTGGTTTCCTGTGCCTGGGCCGTACGCGAGATGCTGGCGTTGGGGAAAGCCTTGACCCACAGTAGACCTTGTACTTCCCTGGTACCCTGCACCAGCAGGAAGGACAAGGTGCCAGCTTACAGCTGGTAATACTAGCACCTTCCTAACCTCAGTGAGCGACACAAGCTGCGGGAGACGCTGCACTTTTTGTCCCCTCCACACGCAGCTCTGTTCCCATGGCAGCAGACAGCTTGGTCCAAACTACTACGTCTGCAAAGCAACCTGACAATTCTTCACGGTGAGAAAACGCGCCCGGGTAACCCAGTGGCACAGCAAGGATTCGCCCAGCTGTCTGCCACTCCGCAGAGGTGTGAGGACGCTACCATGGAGGTGACGAAGCCTCTGTTTCCTGTCTAGCCATAGGGCACATGCTCAATCAAACTCAGAACAGGTTTGCTGCCACCGGCACGCTACTTGTTCCCATCTTGCAGGTCATCTGTAAACCATAGTGACTGTGAGGGCAAGGCCAGCTTGTTGTACAGTGTTTCGGGGCCACTGTAGCAATGAGGGGAGGAAGGAAAGATGGTTGATGAAATCCCAAACCATCAGCAGAGTGGCCTGATACAATAGGCTGATCCCTGAAGATCGCCTGTAACTCAGTGGTGTCAAGGTGGGCCATCAAAAACAGGCCCTTGCCTTTGAAGGAGTGGTGCCCCAAGCTCAAAACCAAGAGACCACAGATGGTTCATGCATCCAACATGCAGTCATCAATCCAAACACATGGCCAGTCTTTCAAGGGAGCCAACAGCCACCAACAGCCACCCAAGGCAGTCCAGTTGTGGCAGTCATGAAATTCTGAGCCATGCCCGGCGTGCCATCTACCTGGCTGTTACAATCATCCAGCACTGCTAGCCCTTGGTTATTCCATCGCTACCGTCGTAGCCAGCCAGAGTCTAACACCCCAACGAGACCCCTGCAGGGCCACCTGGGTTATGCACACAAAGACGGACCTCATCCTCTGTCGAATCAAGGGCGGTGTTAACTGTACTAGCCAGCAACACGGCATTCAACAGCATGAATAGCGAACCAGAGCCTTGTTCGCCAGCGCCCGGCTCTCCTGAGAACGGATACCCCAAAGGAACTGAGTCCAAAAGTCTTGCCTTTCATTTGCACCTCTTGCACTGACAAGCGTGATGGTTTCTTTCTGCCTCCTCTCCCCTGAACACCACAGGAGTGAGGAGCACAAGCCCTCACCCCAACTGTTCCCTTGGGTCCTCCCATCCCCTACAACACTCTGAGGTCAGCCCAACAGCCCTGTGAGAGGGGCTACCCAAGAGGTTGCTAGTTTTTGGGTTAAGTCCCAGTTGGCAATAACGACCAGGCAAGGCCACAGTGCCTGGTGGTTCATAGTCCCAGGATGGCAGACATCAGTCTAGGTGGGAATTCCAGCCCTGAAGCTGCGTTTCTTGCTCTACCTAAGCACGCTGCCCCCTGCCCTCCTCGTAACGCCAAGCATCCAACTCAGTGCATAGTCGCTAAGATGCCGGATGGCTGTGCAGAGAGCACAGGGTGCTCTATTCACCTGCGAAGCAGCGCTGGAGACAAGCAGGTGAGGCAGGACTTGTTACAGCAATAAGGACCGAGCTGTGGAATCATCTTAAAGGAGCATCTTCAAAGAGTGAGAGGCCAGTGATCCAGGCCCTGGGGGAGGCTGGGACCCAGGCTGCAGCCGGTCTGGGCAGAAATGTCCCCTGCACCCTGGATTCAGAGACCTGACATCTCCCAGGGGACATGCAATAACCAGCAGCGAGCTGGGGACGCCAGAGGGCCGGCACTGGCAGCAAGGGGTTAAGAAGAGCCCCTGCTCGGCTCCTCTGTGGTTCCAAGACCTGCTGGGGGAGCCTCCTGAGCAGCATAACCAGGCACCTGCACACGATACACACCCCGCATGGCATGGCGTGCCCATCAGGGCACAGCTCTCCATACCCCTGTGACTCCAGGGTACCAGCATGTGGGAGATCGCAGCTCCAGAGCTTTTCAAGGGCACCCGTTAGACCCCATCACCCCCTGGAGCAGGGCTGCCCCATGCTGCAGCAGGGGCGGGCCCAGAAACCCTGCCTGCTTTGGGGCAGAGGCAAAGGGGCAGTGGGCAGGCAGCAGTGTGGAGGGGGGATTCACCATCTTTCCTCTTCCCTGAGCTCTTTGTCCACCAGCTTCTGAAACCCTCCATCGCCCCCTTGTCTGGGTCCTACCTTGTCTGTGAGGGGAGAGATCCCCAGCTCCAGGCGGCCAGTGCAGGGCTCTCTTCGCTCCCCAGCCCCGTGGGGCGCACAGAGCATGTGCAGCCCCTCCCCTGGGGGTTCAGCTTCCAGGACGGGGGGCAAGTGCTGCAGGCTCTGTGTCCTCCCCTCCCCTCTGCCAGCTCCTCTCCAAGGATCAGGGTGTCACCTATGACCCGAATGGTAATAAGCCTCATTCCCTGCCCCCTGTCCTGGGATTCCCTCCATCAGGAACAAACCCATTCAAGAAGTTTGCCCAACTGCCCGGGCATGCTCAGCATCCCGGAGCCAGCCCGGAACGCTCTCATATGGGCTGCCGCAGGCCTGTCTCACCACGGGGAGCTTTGGACGAGAAAACAGCACCTGTGCTGCCCTGTGGTTTTGGTGCCACAACAGAGAAGCAGAGGGGCCAGTCGGTGTCTTAGCGCAGAGCTCAGAAGGCAGCACGCTTCAATCGCCAGTTCCTCACTCGCTCGAGGGTCCTGCACCGGGCAGCTAGGGAACGTCAGCATCCTGCTCTTGCTCTTCCCTGGCGCATCAGCTCCCGCCCAGCCCAGGTTCTCCGATCCCTTTTCATGAGGATGCCCGGGGCTCATCGTTAGCATCCCAGGAGCAGCTGGGAGCCCCAAACACAGCAAGCAAGCTGCCTTTATCCCAGCCTCTCCTGCCGCGCTGGCAGTGCCGTGGGGGCGGGGAGCGTGTGCCCAGCCGCAGAGGTTAAGGATCTCTGTCTTCAGTCGGTTCCAACCGCAGGAACCTTCTATATAACCAACAGCGCCCCCAGCCCAGCCGCCTCCGCCACCTCTCGCAAACACCGGGCAAGAGTAGGGTGTGCTAGAGGGATGCGGCTGCAGGAGACAAGATGGACGAGGCCAGACACACCGGAGAGGCGACGCTGGGAAAGAGTTAAGCCCTGCTGAAGAACAAAGAAAGCACACCTGCCCGAGAGTTCCTGGCCCCCCTGCAAGCGGCACCACACAACGGGGGTGGCCTGGAGATGCAAAAGCTCAGCTGCTCTCTGCTGACTTGAGGAAACAGGAAGCCATCGCCAGTGCCACCTTCAACCCAAGTGGCATGTGTTTGGCCCATCACGGCTGGTCCTCCACCCCCCCTGCGACCTCCAGACAGTTCTAGGCTGCCCCTTTCCCTGCCGCTCTGACAGTGGCTGCAGAGCTTCACTGGCGTGCAGGCAATGCGGGGACATACATCCGAAGCCTGGCCGGCACATTGCATCGGGGTGTGCTGTATGCCCCTCTGCACAGCAGGGTGGGGGCACCCCATGTACCCAGGAAGGCACATCTGGCTGCAAGCCCACAGTGAAAGCTGAATGCCCAGGCGCAGAGCAGATGCGGACGGTAACTGCCTGGGCCCCGGAGGAGAATGAAGGAAATGGGCCCACGGCCAGGTTACCTACGCAGTCCTATCGGGATCTCAGACCGCACTGAAATCGCACTGCACGCGCCACCCAGGGCTGCAGGCAGCGAACAGCAACCAGCAGCTGATGGGCCTCTTCGAGGACTGGGCTGCACGCATCAAAACCGTCTTTCCTGCGGTGACCTAGCCCACTTTTTCAGCTTGCCACCGCCCGAGGGCCAAATGCCACAGACCACCAGAGCCCTGCCGAGGCCCCAGACTTCAGGGGCGCGATGGAGCTCCATGCCGTTCATCCCAAGTCCAGTTTCACATGGTCCAGATCCGCCTCCGCCCCTGCTGCCCCCCGCCCCCCTCCCGGCAGCACAGTTACCTCCTGGACAGGCCAGGGCCGTCTCGCCAGAGCCCTGGGCAGCTGTGGGTGCTGCGGGGCAGACCAGGCCGTTCTGGCGCGTCTGACGCTCAGGCCGGGGGTGCTGGTGGAGCCAATGCTGCGCTTCCTGCTCTGTGGTTTCTGCTTCCGACCAAGAGTGCTGCGCTGTACCGAGCTCGTTGCCATGGGAACGAGCGCCTGGGGTGGCGGGGAGCCTCGCTGGCACCAGGGAGGGCTCCCAGCTGGCACCAGTACGGTGGGCTGGCGAGGGGTGGCGGCGGCAGCACAGGGCAGGGAGGGGTGCAATGGCGAGGGCCCAGCGCGCAGCCTGCATCTGACCCCGGCGCTGCCAAGATCATGGCTCCCGGAGCCTCTCCCCCAGCCCGAACAGCCTGGCTTTGCCGGGTGGCGCGTGGCACGCCGAGTGGCCTTGGAAGCCAGCTGGGAACGGCGGAGCTGTTGCCTGGCCAGCGCCTGGGGGAGGAGGGCACGCTCCGCGGAAGGAAAGCCCTCTCCAAGGCAGACGCTATGCCTCTCCCAACTGCTCTGCCTGACTCCTGCGGCCTTTCCTGCCCTCCACAGCCACGGGCAGAGCCTGGGGTTGGCCCCTGCACAGGAAGCTTTCTGCAGGGTGTTTAAGGCACGAAATCCGCCAGGCTGGGCTTGGACTCTGGGACTTTTCAGCCCCCGCTAAAACACGAAAACCCCACACGCTCAGAAACTGCTGCCCACATCATGCTGTGTCTGAACCTCGAACCGCAGCTCACTCCCCCCGCCGTCACTCCCCAGACCCCTCCACACACCTGCGAACGCCCGCGGCGCTGAAGGGAGGGTGCGTGTGGAAGGGCTGAACGGGAGGGGCAAGGAAAGAAAAGGGCAAGAAAAAGGTTTAAAGAAAGAGATTCCGCGATGGGGATGAGAGGAAGAGCCGGAGAGCGAGTGGCAGGCAAGTTCAGCCACCCACTGGCATCTCCTGGGTCTCCCGGCGAGGAAGGAACAACAGAGGAATGGGCTGCAATCCTGCCTCTGTGCCACCCGAGCGAGGGCGCCTGCCCCTAGGAGGGGAATTCCACCTCCTCCAGGGCCTGTTCTCCACTTTCTCACCGCTCCAAGCAAACATTCCAGCCCTGGCACATAAAGCAGGGAGAGCTCATTGCAGAGCACTTTAGACAGGGCAGCATGTGATCAGAATTCACTCTGGGCTGGGAGTGTTGTCCCACATCCCCCAGTCCTCACCCGCCCCCTCACACAGGCCATCTCCTGGAGATTCGGGTACCTTTGTCCCCATGACACTCTTAGAACAGCAGTAAGAGCAGAGGGAGCAGTGCGCACGTGAGCAGAGCCAATTTTGTATACAGGAAGCCAGCCAACAAGCTAGAGATGGGGCGCTGCAGAGCATGATCAGTGGATTGGCTCAGCATGTGTGCATGGAGTAGTGTTGTGCAAGGTTTTCACTGCCGGAGGCTGGGTCACTCTTCACACAATTACCACAAACTGGAGGGAGGGAAGGGGACTTTGCACCAACACATGCAAAGACAGAAACTTTCCTGAATTTTGATGCAGACAGGAATCTTTGGACAAGTATCATTCCTACTGTTAACGTTCAAAGATGAAGATCTTTTCCTCTCCAAGACAAGACCGTGGTGGAGTGGGAAACACATCCAACCATCGCTCAGAGAAAGGGGGTTTCCCCCTCAGAATCAGGTCGGCGTTACAGACGAATGGGCCATTTTTCACGAACTGGTAGCCAACTGGAATGATCTTGTGAGTATTTCCCACACTTCCTAGTGCGCTGCCCATGTGCACGCAGGATACACCCAGCAAGCCTGTGCCAGGTGCATCCCGTGTGCCCTCCATCTTGTGGCTGGGATAAGGTGGCATTTCCAGGAAGTGTTGAAACATCCTGATGCTTTCTGTCAATAACTGCTACCAGCTGTGATGACACCAAAGGAGCCCGGGACTGTCCAACCCTCGCGCCACTACCCACTTCCTCTCCATCAAGACAGAAACCAGCATGTGCAGAGTGAACCATGCCAGGAGGCAGATGGGGAGAAATGAGGGCAGAGGAGTGACACTGCTGGTGCAAGGTAGATGGAAATGGGAGGAATACCGGGCAGTCTATAATGGGTGCTGGACACGGGCACAATCTTGCGTAGTTCCGCTAGACTCCCCAGCTACTCCACTGCCTAGCACACCGATTTCTGAGTCCTGGTATGGACTAACCGATCACAAGGAGAGACAGTCGGGGGGAATGGCAGAGAAATCAGAGGTGGGTAAAAGACGGGGAGAGGGTAAAGGATGGGGGAAGATGATGAAGGGAGAAGGGTTCTGAGCCCCACCACTCCCATGCGCTCATGCCCATGGAGCAGTTCACCCGAGGAGCTCTGCAGACCGTAGCACCTGTGCACACTGCAACACCCTTTGCCCCCAACAGTCAGTCGCTACTGGCAACGAAACCACCCAGCTGCAGGTTCCGGAGGTGTCAGCAATAAGAGGGTGGGTGAGGGAGAAAGCAGGCCAAAGGGCAGCTCCCAATCTCACCAGCGAACGAGGAGGAAGGGATGGCGGCGCTCAAGGTCACGGTGAGCCCCAAGCGCATTGGTAACACCCTTTCCGAACACACCAGCCCTAGTGAGGGGCTTGATTAGCTCCTCAGGTCTGCTGGGGTCACGGGTGCGGGACACGACTCCGCCGCTGCAGTGAGACG
Organism: Mesoclemmys tuberculata; assembly: GCA_007922155.1. NCBI lineage: Eukaryota > Metazoa > Chordata > Testudines > Chelidae > Mesoclemmys > Mesoclemmys tuberculata. Next base: position 5,928,262 of record ML675626.1, read on the forward strand.
CCCCGAGCCACCAGCAGGGGAGGGGAGTTAATCTGCTGGGCTGCGACCTTAGAGGAGGCAAGTGTGGGGATGGGAAGGGTCTCTAGCCCCCTCGCCCCCCCGGCCTTGCTCAGTCCCGTAGACGGATTAATCAGTGACAGTACTGGGGCGAGGCCTGCTCCAAACACCCGCGGGCGAGTGATCTCCAGGCTGGATCCCCCAAGGCCCCTTCACCACCCTTGGGAGGGACAACCCGTCTCTAATCCCCAGGGAGCCCCTCAGGATCGCACCAGGACAGATTATCCCTCAGCGTACCCCCCATAGGCCCCCTCTGCCCCCAGCTGGGAGGGGTGCCCATGCCCCCTCTCACTCCTCTCTGTCCCCGCCCTGGGGGCGGGTGTCCCTGCCCCCCCCAGAACCCCCCTGCCCCATGCTCACTCCCAGGATGCAGAGCTGCTCTCCCACCCTCTCTCTTACGCTGTGGTCACAAGCCAGCCGTGGCACCACGTCCTTGCCCAAACAGCCATGGAACCCCCGGCCCAGCTGGTGCTAACTGAAGGCAGGGAGGCTGGAGATGGGGCGGGGGTGGGCCCAGAGCCCAGGCGATGCCAGGGTTGCTAAGACGCAGTGAAGTCACACCGGCCGCTCTTAAAGGGATACTGGCAAGTCCCAAGAAACCAAGAGCACAACAGCCCCACATGCAATGCACCAGACCGCCTCTCCCTTCTCCCTCCCTCCGGTACCCGGCTGCATACCTGTGCTGTAAGGTAACACAACACCGCGCAGGGGAAGGGATACACTACCTGGCAAAGGCGTTAGAAAACTTGTGGGATTGACTGAGAAGTTAAAATGCAGGAGTCCTGCAGCTATGGGATAATGAAAAGCCGGGGAGGAGGCGGGGGTGTGAACTATCCACCTTCCCCTTCCCTGCCAGTGTAGTCACGCCTCTAGTTAGTTTCCATGTCAGTTTTCAGCTGTCCGGGGCCTCTGTCTGCAAAGGGACTGCGAAGAGGGTAAACATCAGCTCCATGTAACTGTCAGGGGTTCTCGCTTCAGGCCATGGGGTGGGCGCATTTTGGTGGGCGTGTGATGCCATGCTGGCATCAGGAATTTGGCAGCATACTTGCAGTTCCGTCACCATGTCGAGCACGTATTGGCTGAGTATCGATTGTGGGCATCGGACGGTTGCTGAGTATTGATTGTGGGCATCGGACGGTTGCTAAGTATTGATTGCAAGTATCGGAGGGCTGCTGTGCAAGCAGGACGTGCTCTGGCAAGCCCCTTTATCTGAACGAGGCCCGAGTAAACAACAATTCTCTCTCAAGCTGGTCGGTGTCTTTCTATTTCAATCTGTTTGGAAAGGGGAAACGTTTGGCCACCTGCCCAGTTTCTCCCTGACAAAGGGAGTGGCTAAGCCCACTGGGGGTAGCACGGCTTAGTGCTTAATCACATGCTAACACAGGGCTGGGAGGTAGGAGACGTGGGATCTCAGCCAAGCCACTTGCTTTGTGACCGTAGGCAAGTCAGAGGCGGCCACTGATTTTGGGTGCTCAGCTTGAGACTACCTGAAATGTTTACATTCACCTCTTGCCTCAGTTTTCTAGAGCCGTGGTTCTCACCGTCCTGGGCTCAGGATCCACTTGTACATGTTTATGGCCTGTCCCAACCCACTAAATAGTCTGCGTGCAGAGGCCCTGGTGTGGTTTTGGTAGGGTCCTGCCCCCTCGGGGCTTTGGGTCCTGCTCCAGCGCTGTGGGGCTGGCTAGGCTTGCCTTTCCTCTCCGTGCATTGCAATCTCTGGTGTGTCTAGTTCTTCATTCCAGGCCTCTGACTCACTCGCTCAGCTCAGCGTCCCTGTTCCCATTCAACGCGATTCATGACTCTAAATGCTCCAACCCAACTTCCTCTGGGCAGGTAAATCCCAGCACAGAAATACCCTCCTGCCGATCCCGCGTGAGAAGGGAACTAGCCAAGGGGATGCTGCGCTGGTGAGCGACATTATTACGTTCTTCCACCGCTCCTAGGATGGGAGGGGAAATGAGGCCCTGGCCTTCCCCATCGTACCCAACCAGCAGCCTTCGAGGCTGGCCCATAGGGACCACTCTGTGCTGGGATGAGAGCCCACAGGGCTTCCTGCACTATGTGAAGGAGACAAACTCCACCAGTCACTCTCCCCCTGGCCGGACTGGCCACCTAGAGCACCCCATCCCCTACAGGCCCACATTCGCTTCAGTCCCCCCTCCAGAGTGTTATTCAAACACAACGGTTCAGTCTCCTGAGGGCTGGCATACTTCGGGCTAAGTCTGGTGGGTGGGCGTTGTGTGTGGGTGCTGGGGGAGGGCTAGAGGCCTCTGATACACAGGTCAGACTAGATGATGGCCTTAAACTCTCTGCCTATTACTCTACCAAGCAGGGGCCATGACACTTCCTGAGGATTCCTGGCTGAGGAGGTTGTGGCTTAGGCTTAGTAGGGAGGGGGAAAGCCCAGAGCGTTCTGGCGGTCACATGCAGATCATTTTATGTGCACTAATTGATTAATTCCTCACAGCTCCCATGTGAGGCTCCCAACATCCCCATTTTACAGCCAGGGAAACCGAGGCACGGAACAATTAAGCCCAACATTTTCAAGAGAGGCCATTGACCAGCCACTTGAACTGATTTTGATTTTAAGCCTGATTTTTCAGAAGTGCTGAGCTCCACAAAATGGAGGCCCCCAGAAAGGTTTGGCCTAAGTGGCTGGCCCAAGGTCAGTGGTGGAGCTGGGAATGGAACCCAGGAGTTCTGGCATGTGACTCCTTGCTAAAAGGCTGTCTCAATCCTCCTGAAAACAGGTCGCTTGGGAAAAGAAATCCCAGGACTGGCCGGGAGGTTCCTTGGCCAATCATACGGCAGGCCTGAAATGGGGAAGGGTATCCCTGTTGTTGGTGAGACAGGTGGGAAGCCACGGGCACATGAGACAGTGCCAGCCCCTGATGTGTGGCAGGGCCCGTGTGGAAGGCTGAGCCATGGAGGAGAGGAGAGGAGAGCTGGTTTGTGAGAAGGGTGCGTGTTGGTGAGCAGATGGACTGTTCTCGTCCCCGTTATCTGTGGCGTGACCCTTCTGGAGCAGCGGAGCTCTGGCCAGGCCTTCTTGAGAGAGCAGGCAATGGCCACGGGGCCATGGGGCACATTCTCCTTTGTCCCCACCCCGCTGGGCTTTTTAAGCAAACTGGGGGCGAGTTGCCAGGTTGGGGCAAGCGGCAGCCACGGCTGAGAGGGGAACATGGGATGCCAGAGCTGATTACAGCCGCGGTCCCAGACTGTCACCCTGCTGCTGGGAGGCTAGTTAGCTCTGCCGGCAAAGCCCCTGGAAGTGAGGGGAGTTGAGGTGGCTGGGAAAGAGACGGTGCACAGGCAGTTTGGAGAGGGCAATGGCTGCTTTGCTCAGGTGCTCTGCCCTCTGATCTACCCACGCTGAGCTGCGCTCCCCACTGCCACGTTTTCAAGGGCTCAGCACACGTGCATTCAGGCATCTGCATAAAGGCCAGCTTTCCACAGTGCTGAGTACCCGGCAGGTCCAATGCTGCTGGCCAGATTTTCCAGGGGGCACGGCCCTTTGGGGGGACATGGAGTGCGGAGCTCTATGGAAATCCTGCTCTTTTCCTGGGCAGGAGGCAGAACGGCACTCCAGCTTGCTGCCTGCTTCAGTCCCTGTGCAGCTGGGAAGCTCTGAGCATCTTGCTTCGTAAGTTGTGAAGTGTCTCCGAGGCAATTCTTGTTGCTGTTGAAAACAGCGGAAGAGCTCCTGCTGGCTTTTGGGGGCGAAGGATTGGGCCCTACCTCCCCATTTATCACCAGTTACTCTCTTTCCCAACTTGTAGCCAGTCCCACCTACGTGCTCGTGCTTCTGCTTCTGCCCAGCCCAGCTCGAAACACATGGTTAATTATTCCACCATAGCTGACCTCTCCACTCACTCTCCCGCTGGCTCTGAGAGTCGCTGCACGGAAAACAAACCCTGCCTGATCATTACAAGCAGAATGACTGAGGAGTAACAGCTGCGGAACACATGCAAATCCATTAAAAAGTTGTTCATTAAGAGATAATGTCGCAAAATAATGGTTCCCTGTGGACAGGCCCGTCCAGGGACTAATTTGAGCTGTTTTATTTTCCAAGCAGGAGGTGAGTAATCCCAGGTCCCTGTTCTCTTACAGTGATTTAATTACTGGCCAAGGTTTAATCAGCATGTGATCTATGGAAGCCCTAAGCTGATGAGGAAACAATTGGGTGCTTAGCCGAGCCAGCCTTATCACTGCTCTGTATCTGGTGTCCTAGCAACATAAGGAAGCATAGTCTAATGGTCAGAGCACAGGACAGGGAGCCAGGAGAGCTGGATCACTTTGGGTGATCTTCACCAAGGGCCTGACAAAGTGCAAGGCATCCACAGCACCAACTAAAGTTAATATACGCTGCAGGCACTCAGCTCTTCTGCCAATAGGCCTCTTAGCATTGGTCCCTTAGCTTCATCCTCTGTCAAATGAGAAGACTCCTCCCCATAGACACCGTGCGGCCTGACTGCTCCATGCAGCACATTGAGGAGCTCCCCGTAAGCATGCACAGAGCTTCCTCTGTCCTCCTGAAAATCCCTCCTCAAAACTCTCCTTTGCCACAACGCCAACACAAAACTGGACAATGCTTAAACACCAATACCACTGCCTGGTATGCCGACCAGTTCTGTCTCATTGTTTCCTTGTGCCCCCCCAACTGTGTCTATCTGTTGTCTCACGTCTTAGATTGTAAGGTCTTGGGGGGTGGGACTATTTGCACAGCACCTAGGACAGTGGGGTTCTGGTCCATGACAGGCAAGGTGCTACTGCAAGACTACTAATAAATAACAACAGTTGAGATGCTCAGCTGGAAGGTGCAAAATGTGATTACAGCAATTCAGTTGCTTTCCAATTAACAGAAGTCCCTTTTCTTCTCATTGTATCATCACCTGATGTTTGTAAAGCACTCGGAAAAGGTGAGAGGCTTTGCACAAGATTTAGATAGGATCAGTACATCAGTACAGTAGATAGGATCACATCAGTACATCAGTATCCAGTACAGTTGAGCTTCCCATGCCGCCTGGCACAGAATCCAGCCACCCCACACGGCCTGGTACAGAATCCAGGAGGCAGCCGTTCAGTGTTTTCAGAAGGGTTCGCCCAGCTCCGTAATTGAGCCCAGTGGAAGGCAAGAAGACGAAAAGGGGAGCAGAGTCAAGGACGAGACAGAAGAAAAGAAATTCTAAAGTAGCTAGGATTTAGGGTTGCCAACCTTGCATTTTCATTTTTACTGACATGAAGATCTGAAGTTGATTTTTTTCCTGACGTGTTAAGTTTTTACTGACATCCCAAAAAATACCATAAACAATACAACAATGCCACAAACATGTGTACTTGCTTGCAATATTCTGTACACAGGAATTTGGTTTTATGTAATTGCTTTAGCAGCAGCTAATTGATCAGTCGGGTTCTTTGGGCATGTGCAATAACAGAAAACAAGAAATGGATCAAGTCATGATCAGTGTAGTTTTATGCTACAAGAAGTGATTCTGAACAATGACAATCAATGTCAAAATACAGCATGTTTGATTTCTATCCAATTTGACAGACGTTTTCATTTATTTACAGTGTTAAAATTGTACAGTTTTTACTGACTATCAGTAAATTTATGGATGGTTGGCAACCCTGAAAAAAAAAGTAACTTCTCTTCGGAGGGTCCACTTCCTCCTGGGTGCCCTACGGAGTAGAAAGAAATTGAATTCTTAAACTGTTTCATTCAAGCCTAAGTAAACAGAGAGGATGGGTCCCTTCACACACCACTGTATTACAGATCGCAGGGCTGATCTGTGATCAACCTAGCAACAGCCGCCTCCCTTCTATCTGCCACTCACAGTGGGGCAGGGACTGTGCCATGCCTGCCCGTCTGTTCTAGGCCATTGACATGCTGCTTTGAACCCCATGGTATCCATTTGTGTTGATGCCCTCTCTGCACTTAAGTATCCAGACAAAGCCACTCTCATCAGCCCAGGAATATTTGGGCCTTTCCCAGTGTTGTAACCCGAGCTGGGGAAAGCCCTTGACAACTCCCATATGTTTAGAAGAAAAACGGTGAAGGGATCAGCATTTTGGCAAGAGAAGATGATGTTTTGGTAGTGCAGAGACAATGAAGGGGAATTTAGCAGAGGGCCCACGCACTGAAATCACAGAGATATTAGAGTGATGGTGCTCTGCATGCTGTGGGAGAAACCAAGAACTCTTGAGTGGTTTGATAAAGTTTTTCACTCACCCCCACCCCTTTTCACAATTGAGCAACTCTGCTCTTTGCAGTGCTGGATGGGGGCAGAAGCAGAAGTGAAAACTGCCATAAAAAATGCCACTCTTGAAGCCATGCTGGCCTGGCAGGAGCATGAGGAAGCTCATGGGAGTCAAACACCATGCTGCTGTGACTGCCCTGAGATTTCCACCCTTCCAATAGGATAGCTACCTCAGAGGACCAGGAGAGACGTCAGCTTAAGGGGATGCAACCTATCAGCAACCCACTTCCAGTCCCTGCTGTCAGTGGGGATAGATGGAAGATCAGAAGTTGGAATCAGTACTGGAGATCCAAGACACAACATACAAATATCCCTTTGGTCCCATCCTCATCTCCTTATAGCCTCCCTCCAAGAACATGACCCCTGTCCTCATTGCTCAGCATGACCCCTACCTCACTGCAGAAGCAGGCACTGTCCTCTGCCTCAGACCGCCCACGAGCTCCAAGGCCAGCCCAGGACTTTTATGGCAACTGGGTATAATGGAGGCTTTGGCCAACAGCATGTTTCCCCAAGATGGGAGGGGAAATTCCATCCCTGTGCTGCTTGTTTTCCTCCCCTGCTGCTGCTTGAGCCCCAGGATCATCGTGGGCAAAATCTGGAAGTGCAACGTAGCCTGTTGCGCTGTTCCTTAGTGTGTTAGCTTCCTGAGGAGATGAGCCGGCCCAAGCCTGCGTCCTGGGGAGCTTTCTAGTGCCTAGACCTCAGCTGCTGGGAACCCAAATTCCTTCAGGTGTCTCAGGGGAGCTGAAAATGTGAGTGGCCAGGGGCTCAGACTGGGCTGGAGAGCCTCTCTTGTCTTGTATGCTCGCTTGACATGGTAGCCAGTGGACAGTCAGGGATAATTGCTACCATCTGGTGGCGGTTTGGTGGCCTGTACGACATGAGCTTGTTTGCCTCTTTCCATTTTGCAACAGACAAGTGTCCACATGACAAAAACCATCATCACTGTCACTATTTGGGCCCCTTCTGGGTAGCCTCAGCAAAGAGGCTAAGGTGGGATGGGCCATGGACACCACACTATCCTCTTTCTGGTAGAGGAGCTCCCTCTGGGTTAGGTTTGAGGCATGTTGGAAAGGAAGGGTATGGAGCTTACAATGCCAGTGTTCCCTGGTTGGAAGATAGAAGGAAACTGTGATTCATCAACAGCTGATCAAAGAAAACCAACAGCACCCGTGAGACACATTAGCAGCAATGGATATGTCAGTCAGCCATCACAAAGGACAATGGTCACCAGGGCAGGAAATCCCACACCTGGCTCAAGCAGAGTGGACACACTTGCAGCCCCGCGTATTCCCAGACAGCTGGGCCAAAGAACAAATCTCTTTTTGGCAAAAAAAAAAAAAAAAGGCAGATTCAGTGACACCAAAACATTGTGAAATTCATGTTTTCGCCAAATAGTTTCAGCCAAAAAACCGCAAAAAAACAAATCAAAACCTAAAAGAATTTTTTAAAAAAATGAACCATTTCATTTTGACAGTTTCAGAAAAAAAAATTAAGTTTTTTGGTTCAAAACGACTTTTCATTTTGAAATTTCCTTTAATTTTATTAGACAATAAATCAAAACCTCTTTTAAATGCAAAAAAAAAAATAGAAACAAAAAATCTTTTGGCTCGAACTAACTAAATGTTTCATTTTGCCAAAAATTAAATGCCAGCAAACTAAAAAATCCATTTAGTCCTGAGAAAAGACAGCTCAAGGAGGACCTGATAAGAGTCTTCAAATATGTTAAGGGCTGTTATAAAGAGGATGGTGATCAATTGTTCTCGGGTGTCCACTGAAGCTAGGGCTTTTTGCAAGGGAGATGTAGGTTAGATATTTGGAAAAACTTTCTAACAATAAGGGTTGTTAAATTCTGGATTAGGGAGGCTGCGAATCCCAGTCATTGGAGGTTTTCGAATACAGGTTGGACAGCGATGGTTGGTCTAGGTTTACTCAGTGCTGCCTTAGTGCAGGGGGCTGGACTGGATAACTTCCTGAGATCCCTTCCAGCCCTACATATCTATGATTATTCATCCAGCTCTACGCTCCAGGGCAAGGTTAACATGTTTAAAACAAGCTGTTGTTGAGCTAAGTGTGTATAATGTATTAACCTGGACAGTCCCGTGTACCTGGCAAAACACTCCTACTTCACTTCACTACTACACACTCCGTCCCACAAAACATCTCAGCCTCCCCCAAAACTCACTGAGCCTGGGAAATTACAGCCACGGGGGCCTTTCCTCCCTCTCGTGCCTGCAGGTGTGTGTGTGTTCCACGTCTCACCCTAACTAAAGCAGCACTTGTCTACAGCCCACAGAGTTTAAAAGGCTGTATTGAGGCTTCACAAATGTAGTGGTCCCTCACTCTCAAGTGGTGGGCAGGGACACCACTCCGCCTCACCACAAGCAGACAGCTCCAGCCCTCTGGGTGGGGCAGCGCACCAACAGCCTTTAGTCCATGGCTCCTGGCTGGGGAAGACAGGAGTTAACAGTCTCTATGATGAGGTGCCCTGGCCTCGAGTGAGTGGGCTGCCAATCCCAGGCGTGGAGCTGGGGGCAGGGGATAGGGTGGCCCAGGCCTCCCATGCCCCACAGAGGGCCCTAACACAGGAGCGTGGTCCTGCCCTGGGGTCAGCAGGGAAACTAGTGAAACACGCTGCCTCACAGCCCGACCAGATCAAGGTCTGTTTCCTCTAGGCTACTTCTAACCTGACTCAGGTGGTGTTGCTCTGTTGACGCTGAGCCCGGTGGAGCTGCTTTGACGCTCGGACAGTGTCCTCTCCTGGACCTTCTGTTTCCGCCACCAGCCGTGCACAGCTTCACTCGGGGGCTGGACCGGGATCCTGCACCCTAGAAGAGACGCCTGCTCCCTCCGGTGGTCCAGCACCAACTCAGCTCCAGGGCTCTCCTTTTATACTTCCTGGTGCTTCCAGCGAGGGAGCGGGGTGAATCTGGCTCCTCCAACTGGGGATAGTATAGTGGTCCCTTGCTCTCGAGCCTGGAGGGAGGCCACGCTGCCTCACTGCAACAAGCCTGTTTTAAAACGTGTCTTTCCTGTCTAGGTGTTAAACCTCAAACCCAACCTTGCTTTGAGGTGGAGCATTGTTGTCTTTTTAATTTCCTCTAGCTTGACATTTTCTGAGGAACCCAGGAGGAGAACTCTTGAAATGCCAGCAGAGGGGCTGGCCTGTCCTAACAGCCCTGCTAGCCTCAGGGGCACCCCTCTTCTTTTGTGAGGTTTCTATCTCAATCCTACCTTTGGGAAGCCGGGACCTCCCCCACTGCTCCCTCTTCATCAGTGCACACTCTTTGTGTGTGTGTGTGCGTGTTAATTTAGTGCTGGTGAAAGGGGTTGGACTAAAAGCCTCAGGAGACTGGAGTCTACCCACAAAACAGGTGCTACATAGACAGCAACAGTGCGAGTTTCCTCTACCGCCTCAGCAATTCTGGCAGAAAGACCAGCGGGAGGGGAATGGCTTTTCTATGGCCCATTTAGTGCTTGGCCTCTCAGCTCGGTTAAAATACAATTTCTACCATGGAACTGATCTGGCAAACCCCAACTCCTGGGAGCAGTCTGTGACGGACTGACAATACCCAGCGATATCCTGGACAAAACTTATGGAATTAAGATAACCTTTACTGAAGTAAGTTAAACCTTACTGAATTTGTTTTAATACTCCTAGAGGCCATTGCATTAATAAGCAATCGTGTAGGAGTTACTGTGGAGTTGCATGCGACTCCTCTATGAGATGAAGGATGCGACGGTAATTCCTCTGGCTATCAGCCCCTTTGAAGCCATCTCCCTGCAGAGGTGCGCATATACTAGTTAAACTGGATTCTCCAGGGACCAACAGACAAAGAAAGGATTTTTGGATAAACTGCCTGGTTTGAATCTGGCTGAAGGCCTTTTTCCTGATCCAGCGAAGGACGACCCCTGGTCCAGGGAGGGCCCCGATCCGTAGGGAAAGGTTGGCAGCACGGGGCCTACTGAGGCCCCATAAGACTGTGTGCTTGTTCTGAGCTGAAGTTGCGATGAACTTGAACCCACCAGGAACCCCGTGAGTGGGGTGTTCTCTGATCAGTGTCTTAGCATGCGTGGAGGGTCTCTTCTTGTTTTAAATGTGTCTTCTTTGCAATGCTTTTCACCTGAAGAATAAGAGTCGTGCTTAGAAGGAGCGGCGAGGTAAAATTGGGCAGTCACACCAGTAAGCCCTCTCTGAAGAGAGAGCAAGCAGGCATGCGTGGGCAGCCTGCCTCTGTGGGAACAATACAGAGAAGGCTGGAGACTGTTTGGCCTGGAAATATCCTGCTCAGAAGGGAGAGAGGCCCAAGAGAGGTCATGGCTGGAGGGTCGGAAGCCTGAGATCGGGTGCCCTTCTGGGACTATCGGAAGGGTACACAGGTGCAGTGTCTCTGATCTGTGACAGTCTGGACTATGCCCAGGCATCAGGCTGCAGGGTTGAGCTGCTGGGAGCTGTTGGTTGAATGGGCAGCGAGTGGTGTTTCCGACACTGGATGTCCTTCGCAGTGATCTTCGTGCTTCAATACAACGGGGATGGTTTACCAAGACCTCAGCTAGACAGATGGAGGTTCCCTGTGCATGCAAAGAAGGGCTATGGTTCCTGTCAGATCAAAGCCGGCACCACTAGGGTTTATTCCAGTCTCAGAGGAATTGGGAAGAGGCAGTCCCAAACAATCCACTGAGGAGGAAGCCATGTGCATTTACCAGGCCTGGAGGCTCTCCTCTGCATAGTCCTGGGGGATCCCTGCGCGTAGGAGAGGGCAGGAACAGGCATACATGGTAAGCAGGCAGGCTGGAGAGGGAGGAACAAGCTGATTTCTAATTTGAGCCGGACCTAGTTATGGGCCTAAGTCTTCTGCTGTAGAGCCAGTACAGCCCATGTGTCATTGTCCTGGTCTGTTTATCTCCAGGGTCCAGCCTGCTGGGATTTGCCTTTCTTCAAAATCAGGGCTTGACTCTTATCAGGAGTTTATTTCGAGTTTCACAGACTCCAGAAGGGCCAAGGGAGCTGTTGCCTTTGAAATCAACTGTTCAAAGAACCCAAGGGAGCGCTGAAAGCTTTCGTGGAATCTTCAGTACAATGGCCCCGTGATTCAACAAGGCCCTTAAATGCCCGCTGTTAATCCCGTGAGTGAAGTCAGCGAGGAATCAGTGTTGCAGTCAGTGGTACTGCGTGTGACTTACGCACTTTGCTGAATCGGGGTCTTTCCCCAGTGGCCAAACATTTGCCCAGAAGGAAATGAACTGGGGAATGGCGAGAACTAAGGTCTGTGATCGAATCTCCACTTTCCAAAGTGTGGGCTAAAGAACTGATTTTATACAAAGGCAACCAGCCAGGAGCACTCGTCAGCCTCAGCTAGTTCCCCCAGAAACTACGGCTTTACTTATACTCCGTGTGAGCCTGGCTCATCACATAGTCCTGTTGCCGTCAGTAAATGCCTTGGTGAGTAACGTCTATGCGGGCACGAGTACAGGCTGAGGCATTGTGCCCCAGACGGCGTCCTGGACTCAGCCTTACAGCGGGAACCTCTGGAAGACCGTCTGTTATGCTGAAAACCAGCAGAAGAGATTAGCAGGATGCCCTGCAAACTTGCTCATAATGCACGCTTCTGTGTCTGCTTCTGGGAGGCGGGGTCCTTCAGCCAGGGGCCCGGGGCTCTGACAGGAGCGTTGTCTTTGCGTCGTGTATCTTCAGTGCCGAGGAGCGCGTGGATTGCTCTGAAGTGGCTGAGGGATAAGTTCCATGCAAATGCAAACGTTTCTGACCAAGTCTGCCCTGAGCTCCTGAGTCCCGAAACCAATCTCATCTGAGCAATTGCAGCTGCTTCGCCTGGCAAACCCTTATCAGGGCAGGGCAATCCTTTATCTCAGATACCCAGTGCTGGCTGGGATGTTGGCAGCGTGAGCTTCCCCACAGAAGTGCTCTGGGATACCCGCAGGACTCTTCCTCAGACCCAAGGCCTAGCCATGAGAGCTCCGGCTCAGCGGTGTGCAGTGCCTGTTGCCCCAGACAGCCAGGACTCAACCTGTACACATTCCTCCCACACCCTGTTCCTAGAGGGAGCTTTCCCAGGGCATGCAGGCCTGGATCTGAGCTCCTGGACCCACCTATTTCTCGCACTTAGCAAACCCAGCACGCTCTCAGAAGCATGTTTTCTTTGTACTAGATTCCCCCTAGTCCATTACTGCTGCCCGCAGGGAGGGGAGGGGGCAGACTCCATCTCCAGTGGGGACGCAGGGGCCCTTCTTGGAACCACGGGGCTTTTGTTGGGTTGATTTTCTCAGGACTTTGTCCCAGCAGAGCCAGAGCTGAGCACTCCAGTGGGAACCAGAAACCTTCCCGGCCTGAGGCTGATAAGAGAGGCAGTTTTACTAACCTTGATAAGCAAAGGGAGCGGAAGGTTACAGGTAACGGAGAACTCTGGCCCTGAGAGTGGAGAGGGTGTGGGCTGCGCTTTACCAGTCCTTTAACCAGGTCTGGTTCCCATCGCTGGTCTTGCTTGGAACATGTCACAAGGGTCTTGGCTGGAAAGACGCCGAGCTGCAGGGTTGGCACATTTAAAAGCTCTTTCTGCGGGGGGCAGGAGGTATCCTTGGGTTATGCTCTTACTGCTCGGGCACCAGGTCAGGAGCACACAACAGCCCTGTGCTGAGAGGAAGGGGGTCTTTGCAGTGTGGGCACCAGACAGACACTCAGGAGATTTCAGCTCAGTTCCCAGCTCTGCCACACACTCCCTGCGTGACCCTGGGAAAGTCACTTAGGCTCCAGTCCTCAAAGGTATTTAGGTGCCTAACTTCCACTGAAGCCCAGGGGTTTCATATTCGCATGGCCCTGTCTTTTGGCGTGTTGGATGCCTTATGTGTCTGGCAGGCACCCTGCTCTAGGGGCCAGACAGCCCTTGAGACGGGTCACCTAGCTGGATCGACACGTCACTACGGGATGGAAAGACCGATTCCGACAGTCAGCTGCAGAATAGATACTTAGTGTCACACGGGGCCCCAAAACGCTTTCCCAGCAAACTTACTAGCTTGCAGGTTTGCAGTGCAAGGTGCAGTACGAACCTTCGGCAAGTGGGATGACCAGAAAAGGTGGGCAGGACTACTGAGCCAATGGCCCTGCAGAGTGGGCTGGTGTCTATGGATGGATGGCCAATACAGGGAGCCGTCTTCACTGAGGGTCCCTCTTCAGGAATCTGTTTGAAGGAGACTATTGCCATGGGAACGGATCGGCCCCCCCAGCTGCTCCTGGTTGCTCAGGGAGGTGTGAAGCACGTCAATGCACAGTTTGCCCACTTGCCACCTTCTTCAGCCTCCGGGTCAAGGAGGAAAATGAGGCAACAGTGCTGAAGGCGTTGGCCCCTGTCCTTGTGCCACGGAAAGGGGTGGGCGTGGGGCAGAAGATGCTGGCCTCGGTACAAGCTCCTTGCATCCCATTACAAGCATGGCCCTGGCATTGGTTCTCCCAGAGGTAAAGCACACGTGTCCGGGCCTGTCTTCTCAGTGAGCATGACACAGTTACAATACAGACCCCTCTGAAACATCTCAGCGGCCGCTGCCCCACCACTGCTGGCCGAGCAGAAGCCAGGACACAGCCCATGGCAGCCCAAGGCGTGGCAGGAGGCAGGTCAGCCCCCTAGGCAGGGGCAATCGGGATCACGTTTTTAGCGGCAGAAATGGCATGAGAAGGAGGCTTGCCCAGCACCAGGGGCAGAGAGATGGGGAAGGGGGGCAGAGGAGAGGGAGGTGCCAGCTGGGATGTTTGTAACTAAATCACACAGCCCAAAAGGAGCTCTGTGTCTTTCCCTTCCCCCCTTTCCCCTACACTTATTCTAATCACAGCGGTCTTGTGGTTGCCTTGTCCTCCCAGCTATCTGTTGTACACCGCGTGACTCTTACAACTTAGGTTGTATGGTCCTAGGGGCAAGGGCTTCCCCAGCGGGAAGGGGCCCTGACTGGGGTCTCAGGATTCTCCCTCAATACGCACCAGAGGGGCTGTCTTGACTTGGTTCATCATAGAGATTGGGCCCAGCTCAGCTCTGACTCCAGATCCAGTTCAGGGTATTCACACCCCAGGGCCTGTCTCGGTTAACTCTGCTTTAGTTCCCAGTACAGTTACTGCCAAGAGACTGGCCACAGTTCAACACAAGCCCCAGGGTGACACCCAGGATTTAATTCTCCCCGACGGGTGGGTTTTGGGGTGTACGTAGCAGACACATTCCCCTCTCATTCTCACATCGCATCCACTGCAGTTCTCTGACCGGTCAGCCTTCCCCTGGGCCCTCTATAAAGTAACTCCTCATGGAGTCACAGCAGTAAGAGCCACTGGACAACCACCCATCTAGCCTTCCACCCCTCACATCCCCTTACCAAGACACACCCCAACACGCATCCTTTAGCCTCCCAATTGAACTCACAGTCGGAGGCAGTGTAACTAGCCTGGGAGAAGAGAGGAGTGGAGTAACGGACAAGACAGTATAAGAGTGAAGTGCCCCAGTCAGGCACCTCTCCCCAGCTCCACGGTCACCAGCTCTTGGTGGCCCAGCAGCAATTTTAACAGATTGTCTTCCAGAAGAAGGCCATTTGGGGAAACACGGAGCCACACCCAGCTTAGCTTTTCCACCTTGACTGGTGTGAACCAAGGCAGGGCAACCTGACACTCTGCGGGCTGCCATTTCTTCCTTCAGTCACTCCCTCTCCTCACCTTCCTGCCTCTCATGGCCCCCACACCCAGCCCATGCCCTCCCCGCCCACGTTTCTCCCCTGGCTGCACCGTTCACTTTACAGGGTTTGTGATTCATGATGAGGACCCAGCTGGCAGTGCTGAAGCTGTCACATCAGGAGAAAAGCCCAGTCGACAAATCAGCATGTGGCTGTGACCCATCACTGTGTGCAGCCACACGCTAGGCCACATCTCCTCCTAGTTCCACCAGGTGTAACTGCAACAGAACATGCCTCTGTAGTCACACCCCACAAACCAGTGTAATAATCTTGGTGGAAAACATGCCTTGTGAGGTATCATGTGAAAACTAACAACTCATGGGCCAATAATATCACGGCGAAATATACGTAACAACTTCGTATGGAAAGTCATGGCCATAAACTGAAATTGTGACTGGAGTGTGTTTACTGGACAACTTTGAGGAGGGGGTAAACCTGTTTCTCAAGGACAAAGTGATGCCTGGCCAGGTGTCATCAAAGACGATGGGAAAACATCTATCAAGTGGCCATTCTTTGGCAAGGAACAAACTGATCTGCATCTTCGCAAACAATCTGGCAAACCTCTCCCCACACAGACTCCATGTCTCCTCACTCTCCACTGGAAAGAACTTTATCTCTGGGTCACTCTGAGGGAAATGTATTTCAAAGGGTGACTGAGCTATAAAAGCGAGGGGCAGAAACACCCCAAGTTCTCTCTCCCTGGCCATTTCTCTCTTTTCCACCTAAGACGACAAAAGAAACAGCCTATGGACAGAGAGGCAGATCCTGACCTGCAACTTGGTCAGCAATGATACTGAGAACCTGGGGAAAGGACTTCACCTTAAACCAAGTCTAGTTTGTTAAGTTGAGAAAGTATTTTATCATTATTTTTCTTGCAACCATTTCTAATGTTAATGCCTTATTGCTTGTACTTGCTTGAAACCTCTCTCTTTGCAGTTAAATAAACTGTTTCTTTGTCCTTTAATCCAAATTAACCCCGTGTTGTGACCTGTGTGGCTAACTCCGTTTAAGGTGGCAAGTTGCTGTACATTGTTCCTTTATAAGGAAGACGGGTCTTTGTGCTCTGACCTGTCCAGGACAGGGCTGCACAGTGCAGTACAGAATACACATTTTGGGGGGAGCTCCAGGACTGGGAGTGTGTTGGGGTCACCCTGCATGTGGTAACCAAGGCTGGTGGATGCCAGCATGTGACTGGCAAGCTGCAGCCATGCACAGACATTCAAGGCATGACTTGCATGCTGGCTGGCTGTTTGTAAACAGCCCACGTGCAAGCTACCACAGCAAGGCTTTGTGAGGTCCCCAGGATGCAGTACAGGGGCAACACAGCCTCTCACTGGCCTGGATTGCACCCCAGAATGTGTCTGTAAATTACATGCATTCAGACTCCCCACACATCCACGTGTAACCCCCTCAGTGCCCCTTCATCTGGCCCCACATCTACCAGAGACTTGAGCAGTGTGAAACAGATGGAACTGGTCCCCCAAAGCCGGTGGAACAGCTGATCCAGGGAAGAAAGGACTGGCTCGGATAGCGCATCAGCACCAGAAGGGAAAATACCTAGGCAACATCTCATTCCTTGGCCGAGGCCCTTCGGGTGCCTGCTAACTCCAAGCATGAAGGCTCCCATCAGCTGGAGATAGCAGGATAGCGGGGAAAGAGAGAACAACTCTTTGGGACTGGTGAACCTGGCATCGTCACAGAGGGAGCATGCCAGCTGCAGATCCCAGCTCACGCCACGTCAGTCTTTTGCCAACACCTCCAGAGCTAGGAGAAGAGACATCTGACAGGGCAGCCTTGAACACACAGGCCAATTCTATGCCCTAGAAGCTCATGCTCAGCTCGCATTGACCTCCAGATGTGTTGGGCAAAATACAGCCAGTGAGACGGGAGAGAGAAAAGTCCTACCTTCCTGTGTCGTCTCTCGGCCGTGCATCTCCTCGCTCAGAGACGAGACACCCGGAGACACCGTCAGGCTCACATAGGGGGCGTCCCTTAGGTAGAAGCTGGGAGCAGGACCCCGGAGGCCTGAGCTCTCGGAGCTGGAGAAGGAGTTGACTCTTTCAATCACGGATCTGACACGTTCTCTTGGGTTGGGTGCTGCTGGGGCCCCCTGTGGCGGAATCAGCATCGGGCCCCCAGGGAAGGAGGGTTGAGAAGTCACTTGCACTGTCTGAGGCTGAGACGTGAGCCTGAAGGGAACAGCTTGAGCAGGATACAGAGGTGGTGGCCCAGGACTCTCATTGACCTGAGCACCTGGGAACCTCCCTGGCGTGGGCACTGTGGAGACACCACTCACAACGGCTGCAGCTGCGTCTTCCTTGGCTGTCCACGGGGGCTGCCGGGACAGGCTGGGGCTGGTGCTGAGGCTGACCACGAGCTGCGTCCGTGGCGGTGGTCTGGACACAGACTCGGCATTCGGTGCTGGATCCGAGCCGTCCAGAGGCTTCCCCACCAAACCATCTAGGCTGAGGGGGAATTTTTGCAGCTTCGCTGGCTGTCTGGAGGGTGGAGGAGCAGGGCTCAGCGTGGGCCGCTGGGCTGCATCAGAGAGTGGGGAGGAGGAGGAGGAGGAAGAGAAGGAGGAGGAAGAAGAGAAGGAAGGCTCCCTGCTGATGGGCCTGCTGGTCTCTCCTTGGAGCAAGGCACAGTTCTGGCTGCCAGAGCTCCAGGCTGCAGCTGGGACAGGGCCGAGTGGGAGAGGGGGGCCCTGATCTTCGGCAATGTGCAGGTCCAGAGAGGGCAGCGAGCCGTGGTTGACGCTGGCCTTGGAGACCAGCCGGCCGGGCCGCTCCGCCTCAGAATGGAAGACGCTCCCATGGGAAGAGAATTTCTTCAGTGCTGGGCCGGCGCCCAGGGTGGTCCTCAGCCCCTGCGGCTCCGGCGGCCTGGCAGCGCTGTGGGGCACACCGGGGGGTGGCGGACACTCCAGGCTGGAGGAGGAGCTGTGGGGGCTCTCGCTGCCCGGGCCCAAGGAGGAGGAGAAGCCGTTGGGATTGAGCCTGGCCTGGAAAGAGGCGACCCGGGTCAGGCTGGCGCCCAGGGCGCCGTTGGCCTTGGCCAGCTGGACGGTGCCTCTGTTGAAGGAGAGGCTGCTGCTGATCCTGGCCTTCAGCACAGGGCTGTGGCCTGGGCTGCAGCTTGGGCTGAGGCTGCTGTGGGATTGACAGGTGGGCTGCAGGGCGCTGGCCAGGCGGCTGCTCTCCAGGTTGCCCACGGCCAGGGCGGCTGCCGGGGGGCTGGGGCCAAATGGGGAGGAAGGCGGAACAGCTGGAACATCTTCAGCATCCTCCATCTCGAATGACCTCTTCAGTGCTGCCGGGAGAGAGAGAAGGGTGGGTGAGTTAGGGCGGGCACCCCCCTGCACACTGCACCGGCAAACCCAGTATGGGGCTCCCAAGGGACCTTCCTCATGGGCCGACACCTGCCCCAACGACGGCCAGGCAGCCCCCCACAGGCCCTTCCTTCGCAGGATCTCGAGCTGTGCAGTAAAGGGCCCAGACGCCTCCCCTGGGGCCCAAACCCTCCCCTGAACTTTGGGGGCTCAGGGTTCAGGTCAGGTCGGGGCCCATCTCTGCGTCACAATGTGAGCTGGAAGCACAGGAACCTCGTCCATCGTCAAAGCTGGGGCTGTGTCATGCAAAGGGCCCCTGGACTCTGGAGAAGCCTGAAATCATCTTTAGGCAAAGCCAGGCCCGTTTATGGTTCTGGCCCTCTCTTGGGTCCGACCCAGCACCAGGGGAAACATGGTAGATTCAAAGCCCAGATCCAGTGTGGAAATCAGTCTGAAACCCGCCTGGACCCACATGGGAAAGCTCTGCACAGCCCCCGTTCTGGGAAATCCCTCTCTCCCAGCATCCTCGCTAGCTACACAGTGCCTTTCCCTGCACGGCCTTTCAAACCCTCTCCCCCACCCAGCCGTCTCTGCCCGGTGAGCCCTGCCCCCCAAGCTCTTCCCAGCTGTGTATTGAGTGGGCTGGTAGGGGCTAGGCCAGGGCAGGGGAGACAGACAGTCGGCTGGGTTCCCCCTTCGCAGCCTGCGTGGAACAGAGGTTTTTGTTAGCAGATCCCTAATGAGAAACCGGAGCTGTGCTCTTGGCTCCCCTCCCGAGGTCGATAATCTCCCACATCTAACTGTTTTCGCTGTTTCATCTCTTTGCTGCATCGTATCAATGTCACCCGCTTCAAACACTCCCCTTGGGGGCAGCACACTAAACCGCTTTATTCACAGCGCATGTAAAGGATCCTGCCCGGGGCATCCTGGGTAATCGGATCTGCTCTCTGTGCGGCCCCCACGTCCCCCACCTTTGCTTCAGCGTGCTACATGTGGGCCACTGTGTGGCGAATGCAGGGCATCATTGCCTGCCCTCGCAGAGTCACCCGGCCAAAATCACATATTGCAAAGGCAGTTCAGGTCTGGATTTGCCTCCAGTTCCACAGCTGCTGGCCCACGCCGTACAGCTCCCCCACGCTGAGAGAGGCAGGGGTCTGGAGCCCCAGCCAGGCCGATGCCAGGGTCCTGTAGGGGGCCTGAGGTTGCTCCAGCCATCAGTCACCACCATTGACAGCTTGTGAAATGTGAGGCCCTCGCTGTTGGGCTGGGTGAAGTCCCAGATGGAGGAGGAGCTGGTGGGGGGCGGGCTGCAGCTGTCTGAGGCAGGAGGCAGCGATTGCTCTGCCTAAATAATGGCTGAAGAGGACAAAGATCTCCAGAGAGCAAAATTAGCCCCTCAAGGTCTGGCAGGACGTCTTCCCCGGGGCTCGGACAAAGGAAGCCGGGCCCTCTCAGCTGGAAGATACTTCCACTGCTGGCGTGTGAAGGAGGCAGGGTGGTGCTAAAGTGCCACAAAGCTGTGAGGTGCTTGCGTTGCAGGTGCGTGGGGGAGTTGGCCTGGCCTGTCTCGAAGAAGAGCAGGAGTAAGCCAACAAATACGCAAACATCACAGCCACAACGGGCCAGATCCTCTCCCTTCTTTTGCCAGCACCAGTAAATTTCCACCAGCCAGGAATACAGTCCATGGTACAAGGAAGTGTTTTCAGGAGAAGCAGTCGACAGCAGGGAGTGGGTTGGTTTGAACACTGCAAGATGGAATAGCATTCATATTTCTCTTATGGAAACATGCAGCTGCCCCAGTCAGAACCAGCTCCTGTGGTTGTAGGTGCTGTTACAAACACACAGAAAGACACATGTAAACAAAACCCGCTGGATTCTGCAGCGCCACAGAGTTCTCCCCTTCCCCCATGTCGAAGCTTTCCTTCAAAAAACTGTTTCCAGCCCTCCTGGATGTGAAGACAAGTTTGAAAGGTGACCTGAATGTCGCTAATGCAGCGATGTCTGCCTGAGTCTGTAGAGAGCCTGAAACAATAGCTTCGAGAGATGTTAACTGCCCCATTCGTATTATTGGGCTGCGAACTCTAAAACCGAAAAACGACAATGCAGGGTCAATATGTTAAACAACTTTGCAGATCATTCCAGCGGAAATGATCTTGTTTGTATGACAGTGGCATACACTGTCACGACTGGAGTCACGACTGGAGACCCATTTATGCTAGGCACCCTACAAAATACATAGTAAGAGACAATCCTTGCCCCAAAGAGCTTGACATTGAATTTAAGAGGAAATACAAGCCGGTTAACAAACGGCTGGATAGGAAGATGGCTCCTCAGCAAAGTCCAGGAAAGGGATGTGGGGGGCATATCTACACAACTGATCTCAACTCTATGCCCATCCATCATAGAGGAGCCCATAACTAGACCCACCACTTCCTTAGTGATGGCCCAGAATGTTTTCGCCAGTGAGCCATTAAAGGGATTCACATTGCTAGTGGCGAGAGAGACCCTGCTTGGTTTCCTTCTTTCCTTGATGCCCAAGAGGGGAAGCTGTTCTGGGCTAACAGCCACAGACCTATATCCACATGGGGACTCTGCCTGGTCATGTCCCTAAAAGCTGTGTGGTCGGGGAGCAACTCAGCAGATATGGCTAAGATGCCCTGCTCTTCGCAGGAGTGATTGGACTGTAACTGACACAAGATGCAGTAAGGGCGAGGTACTTCTCCCAGGGCACGGTTTACTATTCCCTCTTGGAAGGTGGGTAGAGCGGAAGCAGGGCACTGAGGGGGCACCATGGCAGAGGAAATGGGCTAGGATACTTGACGGAGGAGATGCTGGAGGTTGCTGTATGAAGAGCAAAAAGTCAGGAGATGTTGTGACCAGAGCGGAGCAAAATATTTCCAGAGACAGTGAATTTGGACAAAACGCCATTTCAAAGAACGTTTGGTGAAAACATTTATATTTCTTTGCGATTCTCATTTTCCTCAACAACAAATGGAAAACTAAAAACCCACTTGCTCTCACCTTTGAAAAATGTTTGTTGTGATTTTAAAACTGCCAACATTTCATGTCCACAGTATTTGATTGGAAACATTCTGAAATGCTGTTGCAGCAACAGTGTTGAACTCTTGCCATTTCGTTCTGTTTTGGAATGAAAACAATTTCAACAACTTCTTTTTTGTGAAATTAGCATTCGGTTTTTCAGCCAGTTCCAAATGAAACTTAGAAGTTCTCCATTCTGAAAAAAACAACGCTATTTGTTGTCTAGATCTGGTCATCTGTGTTGTCTTTCAGACAGTAACTTTTTTGAGGCAGGGACTGTCTTCCGTTGTGTGTTTGTACAGTGCAGAACAAAAAATCGGTGTGATCCTAACTGAGAGCTTTAAGTACTACTAGAATACAAAATAATAATAGGCACATGCTTATATTGAGTGTCCCGAGGCTGCTCTGCTGTTGAGACACACACAGTTATTTTCCTAAAATTATCTCACTCTTTCACAGGTGAGACATCAATATACTTCCTCTCCGATTGCCACAGTGAACCTGCAGCCGTTCATGTTTAATCCTCTGAGTCTTGTAAAAATGGAGGTATCATTTAGCAGGTAAGCCCCTTCCCTCCCCAAAGAACATTCTCTCTTGCCAGAGGGCTAAAGAAAACATCCTGATTATTTAACAGCTTGTCACTGAAGGTGCTGAAATGATGGAGATTTGGAAGTGCTATAAGAGGCCTGCTGGCTAATAAACTTCTTGTAAAAATAGCTGCTAGGGAGAGGTTATTTGCAGTTGTTGCACTCATCAGAAAAACGACACTGAATTCCACTCTCAAGCAGAAGAGGGTGATTCCCTCTTCTTACGAATCAGGTAAGAATCAGGGTACTTGGGTAAATGGTGAAGAGTGTGGTAATCAGCACAGGACCCTGGAGGAGGGGATCCTGGTCAGAGGGCGTTGCTATCTTGGCAGGCTACTGCTGTGGCATGTCTCCCTGAGCACGCACAGCTGGAACCCCTTCATAACACATCTGGTCAGGAAACATATTATCCAAGCATCAGCTTCCCGCTCTGTCAAATGGAACTGCTCAGAGGGGGCCTCCCGGCCCACATGTTCCACTGAACACAGATCCATTTGGGGCTGCAATCTCAACAGGCCACAGTGTGATGTCTGCCATTTGCTATTTCCCCGTTCCTCCCCGCCAACTTCCGGGGTGTTGAGCTGAGGTTTCTGGGGCTAGGATGAAGGAATCCTTGGCCCTCATTTATCCCTGTCTCCCCACAGCCGAGCGAGGGGACCCTATTCTCAGAGGAGGGAGCGCGGACTGAGGGACTGACCCTCGGGAGGACTAGATGGCTCTGCTGGCTGGTGTTAGTGACTATCTGTACTCCTGCGTCAGCCCATGTGCTGGGCAGCTCAAGGGTTTAATGTTGGCTGTGCCCACACGGCAGGGCTCCCGTCCCGTTAAAGCCGATGGCTAAATTCCCCAACTTAAAAGATTTCAAAGTGCTGGGGCCTGAACCGCCTTCCTTTGAAGGTCCAAGCTGCAGAAGGCCTGTGCTCAAGCCTCACAAGGGAAGGCTGGGCCAGTGGGCAAGCGTGGGGCCATGCGGCTGGCCCTGACCTCTGACTCGGTGCATTGGCTCTGGGGTGGGGCTTTTAGAGGTTTCACTGTAACACTGGGTTTCCCACTCTTCCCAGGATCTTTCTCAGTGCTCAGCCCCAGGCACTGGTATATGCTGGGTGAGTGTGACCTGCCCCAGCCCCATAATGGAGCATGCAGAGCAGGGAATCATGGGACAGCAGCATGGTTCCATGGGTTACGCCGGAGAGCCAACCCGTTCCCCAGCGGGGTGGTGTGGACACCCTTTCTACAGTCTGTGAAGATCTTTGCAAACCATAATCCCATGGGGCAAAGTGAGGTTGTATCCCAGGATTCCCAGCTGGGCACGTCCCAGAGCTGGGCCCGAGAGGCAAGCACACGGCCAGCACCTATCTGGGCATTGCACTGTGCACCCACTAGGAGCGAAGAGACATAGCGCCCTGGCCCAAGTTCAATGCTGTGTGACAGCTCATGCTAGCTGCCACATGAGGGTCCCAGAGATGCAGACAGGTGTGGGTAAGGGTGTTCACTCTTCACCTCCCCAGCCTATGGCTCTCAGTGTCCCCGGGAACAAGAGGAGACTAAATCCAGAAGGATGGAGGGAGAGAGATTTCCCCTAGAAACCACCCAGGCAGGAGAACCTGCCTCGCCAAGGCCCCTGCTCTCCCAATTCCTGCTAGGCCCGGCAGCAGCAGGAAAGCTCTTCACACGGGGTGAAATCCTGCCCGCTGGGAAGTCAATGGGAGCTTTGCTGTTGATTTCAGGGGGGCAGGATTAGATCTGTGGTGCAGGAAGCAAGCAGTAGCAGGAAGCCTGTGTTCTTGAAACTGACAGCTCAGTGCTGCACTCACATGGGTCAGAAAATTGTTTCAATTGGCTTCCAAGCCTTTGCTTCTTTCACCTTTCGCCATTCACCCGTGACCGGGCAACGGCTGCTTTAGCTTTGGGGCTGATCCCACTGACTGAGATTTTACACTGACGCCTCCTCTGCCTACCCCGCCGGTATCCAGCTGCCACAGCTCCCAAAACATGGAGAGATGCAGGGCAATCTCCTTACACTGACGGCGCCCTGCAAATGAGCCTCAAGTCTGATCTGGTGGCTGCACGTGGAGGCACAGAGAAGGGTGCCAGGTGTTATGGTGGTTGGCATGATGTGGCCCCCTTTCCACTAGGAACTCGCCTGAACCACCAGTTCATTTCACACAGGCCACCAATTCCCCTTACTGCTCACCTACGGCAGAGCTGATCAGTGACTCGGGAGACAAACAGCTCCAGGTCATAGTAACGCATACTGGAGCCAGACAGGCCCACCAGAACATCTCCTCCTACCCAGGGCTGTGGGCCTGCAGGTGCTGAACATAGCAGAGCTGCCACGGCTGCTTCTGTGGCTCCACACCCTCTGCCCCACTCTCAGACGCAGGGCTCCTGTAAAACACCTGGGGTTATCTGGTGGGTAAGTGGAGCCAGAGAACCCTACTGCATTCTAAATCAGCTCTTCCCTATGAGGGGCTGGGAGGGCAAGGCTAGTTCATTGAGCCCCTCATTGCTTGGACACAGACCATAACCCTGGTTTGAAGGTCTACGCGCTCTTGGGGGAAGACTCATCTCTTCTCCTTCCTTCTGAGCTGCTCTTTGAAGCACTAGGACAGTCTCCCGCCACTGGTGGTCCTACAGCGTGGTGGCCCCATGGCTGCTCCTTGAGATGGCCAGAGAGCTTGGAAATAATGATCTGAGATGTTTCCAGACAGCAGGGAGACCTGCCTGAGGATGATAATAGTTCTGAAGAGGAGAGGCTCTTGAAGCTGTGTGCTCCTGGCTAGAATATTTACTCTGGCTGCGGAATAAGAAAGGAGAGAGATTTTTGGGATCCCAACAGAAGGACCAACTTAAAGCCACTCTCACAGCCGAGGAAGCACATCTACGACCTCTATTGCTGAGTCAGAAGCAAACAGCATTTCCCTGGTGAAGCTGAGCAGATCCTGTGGAGGGCTGCTGTGGAGTAGAGGAGATGCTGCTATGCCCCAGCATGGAGGATGCTGTACTGGGACAGATGGGAGGGGAAGCAGGCAGATCCCTAGGTGCAGATGGCTCCTGCCGGCGATGGCAGAAGCGATGCAGTCATGTCTTGGTGATGGCTCACAGGGAAGGCGAAGAGGCACTTGTATTTCAGGCTGGCAGGCCCTGAGTGCACAGAGTATACCTGAGGGGATGTTGTGGTAGCTTAAACCTAGAGGAGATGATACAATTGTGCCTCAGGGCTGGAGGGTCCCACAGCCGGTGGCGTAACATAGCAAACTTCACTCACTGGGTCTCGTTCGTGGAGGTTCCTGGCTGCTGTGCTGCCCCGCGTGAGCTGACGCAACCCTAGAGTGCCTCCTTCTCTACCCCTCATTGGAGACCCCCCATTCTCCTTTCCTCTCTCTGCCCAGTGACACCTGCTGCTGGCTCCCCCATTTACAGACCCACATTCACACCTCTCTGTACCTTTGCTGCTATTTCACAGCCTCTGAAGTGTGCTGTGGGAACAGTGCTGCCAGCGCACGCTCCTGGACACTGCCTGGAGGCTGGCCTGGTGTTTCGCTGCACAGCCCTGCCGTGCCGCATCTGAGCTCTTTGGCCTTTTCCCATCTGGCCCTGCTGGGTGCAAAAGCATCTACAGCTGCCCCAGGGCTCTGGGTGGAGGGACTTAGCAGCACGTCTACCACAGCACCCCCTGCTGGCCAGCTGCGGTAAGAACAAGGACAGCAAAAAGACGATACATGTCGGCTGCCGAGAAGCTGCTCTCAAAGCAGCAGTACTGGGGGACGTGGAATGTGCTACAGCCCTATGGTTAACTCTGGGGCCCACCTTTGCCTAAGTGATGTCCAATCCCGGCCAGCCCTCAAGAGTCAAACTGGCAGGGGGCATACACCAAGAGGAAGCTCACCAGCAGCGGGGTAGGGTTGGAGACAGGAGGCCTCCCCCTGCAGGAGACGTGCTCAGCCCAGAGGTGGGCATCTGTCACGAATTCCCTTGTCGCGGTCACGCTTTGCTTGCAGCCCTGGAGAGCCTGGTCTGTAAACGTCCCTTAGCTCTGCCCACGTACGACTGAGATCAGGGGCCTGCAGGCCCAGACTCATTTATTACGAGCTCTCTGGCAGGGCAGGACTGTCCTGTCACTCAGAGTTAGCAGGTGGTTGGGTTGCCGCCTTCGCTGCGCATCCTAGGGGGTTCCGCAGCTTCACAAACTCAGGGCATGGGGCGCTCACGTGTCTCCTTCAGTTCTTCATGGTTAGCACTTCACTGGGGGCTCACAGCAGCCGCAGGGCGGGCGTTAGCACCCCCAGATCCAAAGATCCACAAGAGCTAGGATTGGGTTGTCCCATAATCAGAAACTCCCCAGGCAACTGACGACACGAAGTATGAATGTTTTGCTCTCGTAGACACCTTTCAGCAAAGCCTGCACTGAAGGTGGGAAACCTTCGTTAGTCACGTCTGACTAACGGTGCAGCAGCGACACCGAGGGATAACGGGACTCACCCAAGATCACCGAGCTGGTAAGTGGCAGGGTGAGAAACAGAACTCTGTTCTCCCAGCTCTGCCCTTTGACCACCACGCTAGGCCATGCCGCCTTCTTCAAAAAGGCCTGAGTGCACTGAAGACTTTTGGTACCATGACACATGGGGATTGTGTCAGCACTCGCCGAGGCTGCATCCTGTGAGGAAACAAATGTGGAGGGGATGGAGTGGGCTTGGGGCACCTTCCAACAGAACTTCAAGGAGTATGGGAGAGGTGAGCCTATGGGATAAAACCAACTGCAAGTACCAGTGTGTACACACTCGCACGGTCCAGTGGTGATCACGAAGGGTTGGCTAGCACCAGGAGCGCGCCCTGGCTCAGACTCATGGTGTGATCTTTGGCATCTCTCTACCTCACTTTCCCCATGCGTGAAGAAGGGACACAGCTGCTTTCCCCTCCCAGAGGCCTAGAAGACCTTGCCCATGTGCGCACAGCCCCTGGAGAGCTTCCCACGGAAGGTGCTGTGGCTCTAAGCAATGCCCCTGCAGATAGGTCCCCAGGAGGGAGATGTGAGCCCGCACCCTCAGCAGACTGGTGGGTAGCATTACACATGTGGGCACAGAGGGGTCAGAGTCCCAGAGCAATTAGTGAGAGGGCTGGGGGAAGGGCCAACATGGCATCGTGGCAGGGGGAGTGAGGTGAACTGGCCAGCAAAGAGCAAGGGTCAAAGGGTACGGACGTGGGCGGGAGCGTGAGGTCAGTGGCCAGAAGGAGGAGGTTGGAGAGGAAAGGGGTGAGGAATGGGGGTGAAGACACGGAGGTAAGGCAGAGGGGCAGAGGGATGGAGGGGGTGGAGGTGGCAGGAGAGGAAGGCATGGGGGGAGGGGAGAGAGCTTGCAACCCAGGCTCTGCCTCTGGGCACTGCTTACTTGCATTACTAGCAGAGATGTGACCAAGCCTGCCCCCGCGCTGGCACCGTCTGTGCCCATGATCCTGCTCTCTGGCAGTGGGGCTCCCTGGGAGCAGAAGGGTTAACACAGGCCGTGGTCGGTATGCGCATTCTTTTCCAGGCAATAACAGGCTGCAGCTTTCCAGGAGCCCGGCATCAGGTTACTCTGATCCTACCTGCCCGGCCCCTCTCCCAAGCCACCTCAGTCCACAATCCCAGTGGCCACTGGCTTCAGAAAAGAGCTTCGGCTAATTAGAAGGGGGGGATCCTTCCCCTCCCCCAGGGACCCCTTCCCACCCACTGGCTGCCTGCAGGGGCCGAGCAGTTACAGTCCCTCCAGCCTGATGCTCCATTTCCACTTCCAGCAAGGATAGGTCTTGTGATCCCCACTGGGGACGAAGGGGGGCATCAAGCTGATCTCTGGGAACTGAACTCAAGGGGCTTTGGGGTTCCCAGGGGGAGAGGCACCGACCACCCCCTGAACCGCTCACTCTCTGTCAGTCCCATAGGTGCCAGCATCCAGCTCAGCCCTGGTGCCCTCCTCTCCCTACAGACTCTGCTATTTGCTCCTCACTTTTCCCACGAACCAGAACGGTCAGAAACTGACTTTAAAGACACAGAAGCCGAGAGTCCCTGCCCCGTATTAACCTGACTCCGGGAGCTGGGGCTTTGAGATCACCACCAAATATTACAGGGCTCACGCTGGACATTGCAAACTGACAACACCAACTGCAACTTGTCGCCCAGAATGTCCCCAGCATCTGCTAGCCCAGAACAACCCTCTGGGGGAAAGCGTGGTGCTGCTTTCGGGCTTCTCACATGAAGACCTCACAGTACTTTACAAATAGCAGCACCATTATCCCCATTTTACAGATGGAACAGGGCTGTCCACACTGGGAAACTGCCCGTAACTCTCCTGGAATAGCTGCCCATGGGGACGCTCTGTTCCACGATACACATGATTTTGTTCCAGACGAATTACTCCGCTTTGGAAGCACACAGATTATTCCAGAGTGCCGTGACCTCCATTTAGGGACTGTGTCCCCACGAGGAGCGGTTCTGAAATAGCCACTTGCCCATGTAAAGAAGCCCTAAGTGACATGCCCAGGGTCATTCCCTGAGTCAGTGACAGAGCCCAGGGCTCCGAACTCAATGGTTCCCTCACCTCTCTGAGGAGAGCAGGGGACTGTCCGATCTTAGCGACAAGCCCCCCACGCTCCCCTGACCAAGGCAGAAGCGAGGGGAAGGGGGAAGCTTTTCCGGTCTCCCTGCCCGCTCCTGTTCACAAGTGGAGCCTGTGGACCGGCAGTGCTGCTCCATGAACTCAGTGCTTGGCTCACGCCTCAGCAGCCCTGCCTCAGATCCCTCTTCCCTTGCAGAGGAGCCCGTGGAGTGCTGCAGAGCAATGGCCAGACGGGGCAGAGGTGTAAAACCCTCCATGCCCCTGAGGCGCTCAGGACAATCCCGCTTTCTGTCCCACCTCCTGCATCCTCAGCCACGCTCAGAATTTCCACCCTACAGAGAACCAGTAAGAAGGGGGCAGTTTCAGTTTCTTGGTGGGAGTCCTGGGCCCTGTTCTCTCTCCTCCCCGGGTATTGTCTGCGGCTGCCCTTGCCTTCTGCATCTACCATTGGCCCAATCTCTTCCCCTAAGAGGCTGCAGCAAAAACCAAGAATGAGGAAAGTGCAAGAGATGGTCCTGACCAGTGCTGCATTCCAGCGATTCGATTCACACTGACTTTGCTTAGAGCTTGTCTACATGGGAGATTTCTTCCAGTCATGCCAGTATCACTGAACCACTCTAGTTCTACCAGAATAACCCCCCACGGGGACACTTGTTCCAGACTAAGAATGGCTTTTTGCAGCTTAGTTTAAACCACTTCCAAAGGGACACAAGCTCCACCAAAGAGGCCCTCCTAGACCAGGAGGAGCCAGGTCTCCACTAGGAGAATTGTGCTGGTGTAACTACGCTGCTATCCTGGCACAGCGAGTCAGCGATCCTGGTACGCACACAGCTCAAGGGGGCAGCACTGCAGTACAGCTCTGCCTACGCTCGCTGGGACAGCTCTGTTGGTCAGAATCACACCTCTTCGCCCTCCTGACTACAGAGCTGTGCCGTGGTACCTTGTCTAAGCATGTTATATCAGTATATAACTATCTGGTTTAAATTCACATCCTACCTTATACCAGTATAACCTTCCCATATAGGAAAGCCCTTAGGAGCTAACTGGTTCCCATTTACTGGGAGATCCCAGTTCTGCCACAGACTCCCTGGGCGCCCTTAGGGGTCAGGCTCTGTGCCTCAGTTTCCCCATCTGCAAAACAGAGAATAACAGTCCTTCCTTTCTCCCATAATTTGTCTCTCGTCTGTTTACATAGCAGGCTCTTTGGGACATGTGTTGTATGGCACCTAGTGCAATGGGCCCCCCGAATGCTACCAGAATACAAATAATAAAGTCGAGCAAGCTCTTATTTGACCCTTTTCACCTCTTTCCTCCCCCTCCATCTGTTTCAGAGAGCTCTGCGAGCTACAAGATGGCTGTTCGGCCGCAGCATGCAAAATCCCCCACTGTTAAACCCTTACAAGCTGTGCCCAGAGCATTGAGTGAGCCCTCTGCATGGGGGCCACATCACCCTGAGAGTTGCAAAAATATACGGCCACGGTGCTCAAAAACTCGGGGCAAGTTTTTCCAATCCCACAATGCACTGGCCCTTCTCCGCCCCCTCAAACAGAAACTACACACACAGCCCCTGGATAGCCTGGGCCCCAATCCCAGCCCCTGGGTTTGCTCTCAAAGGGGAATTGTTCTCGAGCTCGCTGGGCTGCACGTTTGACTTGTAATCTAAACAAGGAGAAGAGCCCTGCCTTGGAGGCACTCTCTGCAGGCTGGATTGAGCCCTTCCTTAATTGCAATCTGTGAAAGGCTGAAATGGAGTCAGTGCCACAACAACAGCTGGTAATTGGAAGCGTCTTTCCCTCTCCTCTTCCTGTTTTACAGACACAAGCTGGTTATTGTAGCCACCCTCCAACCCCGCCTCACTTTCTTCCCCCCCAGCCCCAGAGTTTTTCCAGGATCAAACTGGATCTAAACACTACTGCCTGTTGGGTTTAACTACCTGCATTCAGCCTAATGCATGAGCCAGCCTGCGCTCAAGAGCTCTCCCCAGCCAGCCGGCCCTGCCCCAGTGCACTCCCCACAGCACAGCCTCAAATCCCAGAATGAGTCCCCCTGCCATCCACCTCCCCTCATACACAGCAGCGCTACACACACCAGACCCACACACACTCCTGGGCAAAAGTGCATGACACCACATGCACTGCTGCACACCTGCCCAGTCGTTATATCCCACGCACGCAACGCCCTGCCCAGCTCCAGGACAGCAGAGAGGATACCCACGCCATTCACAGTCATTACAAGCTTTGCCTCTCTAGGCCGAGTCCCACAGAAAAGCAGCAAGGAAAGCGAGAGCCAGCGCTCCAGATTTAGGTTCCTTCTAGAAGGGGCAGCCTGGTCAGGGTGCCCCTGTTCCCCACTCCTCCAGCTATTGTTTTATGTCACACTCCAGGAGTTACTTCTGGGCGCGCGGTTTCCTGCTCTCAGTGCATAAGTTGTGCCAGGGTGTGGCAGTTCATAGCCCCTGCACTTCTGGGCTTGGCACATGGGTTACCAAAGTAAAAGATAAATTGCTTGAGCCCGGGCCCCTCTCCCATTACAGATTAAGCACTGCCTGGTTTCCATATGTGCTTGGGCAGAGACCTAGGGTGCAGGTCCCCCCGGCCGGAGTGGGGAAGCTCAGCCGAGCTGTGCCTGCTCATGCCAGCGGGGAGGTTGGCCCCACGGAACATGGAAGATGCATGTCCCAGCGCTAGCGGATAAATGGCAGGCAAGAGTGATGCGGAGTAGCCAGTGCTGCAAGGGCCGTGGTGCCCAGCCTGGACAAAGCAGGAGCTCGCTGTCGAGAGCCCGGGGGCCCCGTCCCCACCCTACCTTCGAAGTCGGAGAGGATCCCCTCAAGGTGGTCTTTGACGGACAGCTGGGACATCCTGGCGCGCTTCCCACGCTTCACCCCAACAGCAGCGCGGGATGCCCCTCCAAGTCTTTAGCGTGGGCACAACTTCGCCTGCCAGAGGGAGAGGGCAGGCTATGGGGAAGGGAAAAGGGGGGAGTGTGACCTCCCCCACCCAGAAACATCCAAGCCAGCCAGCCCCCGCCAGAACCCGAGGGCTTCTGCTCGATGGGACGAGAGGGGCGGAGGAGAGCGAAGGGGAAGAGAGAAGATCCCCTCCCCCCGCTCAGAGAAAGAATGACAGACCCCCCCACACTGGATAGCCTTGCTTGGATCACATTGGCTGCACTGGCTTGCCTGTGCCGGGAGAGGAGGAGAAAGAGGGAGGGAGGGGGGACGTGGGCCCAGAGTCAGAGCAGCTCTTGGCACCGAGAAGTCAGAGAGGGAGAAGGGGCGGGGGAGGTGCACTCCAACTAGACCCGGGGCTGCCCCAGCCCAGCAGGACCAGAGGGGCTGGTAGTGCCCCCCCTCCCCAACGGGGTCTGCCCTCTCCAGGAGTCTCCCCGTGTCCCAGGCAGGCCCAGCTGTTCAGCCGGAGGCAGGCACCAAGGGCAGGGCAGGGATTTCCCCAGCTCCGCTCACAGGCAAAGATCACCTAGAGCTTCTCAACTCCCTCCAGCCCCTCAGGGAGGGACCGGTCCTCCTCTGTGGCCAGACTGGTGTAGCCTGATGCGGGGTCAGCCGTGGGCTGAGGTGTGAGTCAGGGACTCCCAACATCCTGCTCCACTCTGGGGAAGCGCTCAGGTGGGTTTTGGGGTAGCCAGCAGTTTGGGAATCCCCTCCCAGAACAGCTCCCGCAGGAACTGACAGCAAACCGGCCGCGAGAGATCTCAGGGTGACAAGCCTTTGCCAGGCTCCAGGGATCTACAACATGCACTAGCCTCTCGCTGCACAGAGCCTGGGGGCTGGGTGGTGAGGAAAGCAGGCATTTTCCGTGCTCCGCCAACTAGGAAAGCGCCCCCCATGGTAGATTGGGAAGATGTTCAAAATTGGGTTGAGGCTGCTCTGCCAGGCTCCCCGGGCCCAGATGCTCTTTGAGGGGGCTCCTGGGGTTCGGCTTTTCCTGCGGGGGCCTTAGCAATGTGCATCCCAGCCAGCTGCCTAGCAGAGAAGTCGGATTCTTTTGCCCGACAGCCACAACACCTGCGGCTTAGGGCAGTTCAGGGGAGTTGCCGACTCAAGGAGGCCACACTAGCACAGGCCCCACTGCCCATCATCTCCCCCTTTCGGAAGCCTTGGCCCGGAGACCTCTCCCTCTCAGAGCCCCGGTGGGGCTACCTCTCCCTTTCATTAGCCTAAGGAATATCTGCATCTACCAGGAAAAGACCTTGGCATGAGGGGATGAAAATGGCGGGTCTCACAGGGGGCCACTGCAGGGGACATGCCCTCAGAAAAGCAGCCCTTGCCAAAAGAATCTCCTTTCTTAGTAGAATCCGTCTAGCCCAAGGTTCAGAGGGTACCGTGCACCCCCAAATCCTGGCCAGGGCAGCTGGGGACCCTAGCACCCCACCCCACCCATGCTGAGGTGTCTCCTGCGCTCCGCCAGGCTAACACAAAGGCATGAGGAGTGGCTGAAGGGGGCTATTCCAGCAGGGAAAGGGTCACTTTCCTGCTGGCTTGTGCAGTGTCTGGCAGTGAGGGGATTCACCGCAGAGGTGGGAGGAGAGGCGTAGAGACAACACACAGCACCAAACACAGCCTCCCCCTGCAGCGGCTTTCCCAAAACTGCCCAGCTTGACACCATTTAACCTAGCGGCTCAGCTGAAAGTAAACACCAAACGACTCGAGTGCATTCCTGGGCCCTCTCCTGCCCGGGGGTGGGGCGGTGGGGGCTCCAATCCACAAGGAGCACAGCTGCGGGGAGGGCAGCATTCAGCAGGGAGTGCGGCACATGGGGAGATTTCATCATCCAAATCACCACCGCCACTTTCAGGGCCTGCTTGGTGAAAATCCCCTTCTCGTGTTGCCTCAACCCCTCATGCTGTCACCAGACAGCCGCACGGGCCGGGCTGCATCCATGACTCTGAATTAGAGCTGGTTGGGGACTTTCCACAAACTTCACCCATTTGTTAAATCCAAAATCCTTGGCAGGAAGGGGACGCTTGCGACACACAGCCTGACGCAGAACAGTTGGGGAGGGGGGTTCAAAATTGTCCAAACAGACTCGTCTGTTAACAAACCATTCTGGTTTTCCAGTGCAGAGTGACTTTGTTTCACAATTTAAAACTGTCGGGTGCACAAAGTAGAAGGAGGCCTTCCTCCAGAGAGCAATGCCCAAGTCCACGTCTGATGGGTGGCAGCGAGCACCCCCCTACGGACCTGCTGGCTGGGCCGCCTTCTCTCTGAATGTACCCCCTTCAGAGCCAGCTCCGCAAACACACTGAGTCACACAGTGCTGGTGAGTCCTGCCTGCTCCTTGGACAGGGTGAAGGACCAGATACCCAGCAGGACTTCAGCGAACCTCTTATTAACTCCAGATATGTCTAAGCCTCGAGGCTCTTCATGACACTCTTGTCACGAGCAGCCAGTTCTCAACAGCACGCTCTGCTGGCTGGGGGCTCCCGGGTTATCCCTCGGGCCTCGTCTCCTGCTAGTTCAAGAGATATTAAACATCTTCGTTTTTTCTTGCCCAAAAGGAATGGAGCATGTGACTGTGAGAACACAGCTAAAGCCTGGGGAGGAGTGAGGGGGCAGGTGGGGTGGGCCCCAGCCAGCTGTGCATTGATGAGGTAAGAGGGACGCAAAGGACACCCAGAGCAGGCTCCAGATGGACGGTGCCTCCATG
The DNA here is from genome assembly GCA_007922155.1 of Mesoclemmys tuberculata. Taxonomy (NCBI): domain Eukaryota; kingdom Metazoa; phylum Chordata; order Testudines; family Chelidae; genus Mesoclemmys; species Mesoclemmys tuberculata. The sequence goes on from ML675626.1 coordinate 5,962,516, forward strand.
GATCAGTACCACAACCACAGCAACAGCACTCCCAGAAATGGGATCTCCCACCAGCTGCAGGTTTCCTCTTGCTGTGGCTCAGGCTGTTTATTATTTGTCGAGCACCAGCAGCCTGCTCGGCCCTGTATGTATGATAAAGACGGTCTCTGCCCCAAGGTGCTTACATGGGAATGCATGATCTTAGTGGGACCTCCGAGGCGGATGCTGAGGGATCACGAAGCACCAGGAGGATGAATGGCTTGGAGCTCAGTTGGTTTTGTGCAAGCTTACGGGACTTGCTCCTTGTGGTGGAGGCAGAAGCAGCGAGTTCTTAGGAGGCATCGAAATGAGGAGAGGAGGTTGGCTTGGTGGGGAAGGAGAACAGAGACCTGCAACTGTCTGAGGTCTCAGCACGAAGCAGTGGAGGACAAGAGGAGGTAGGTCCATGTGGTTTCTCTCTTACAAGCTAAAGGGTCGAAGTAGGTTCTGGAAGTTGTAGGTTTTGCTAGGCACTGATGTGCACCAGATCCCCTCTCTAAGTGGTTTCTGGCCCACAAGGTGTTATTTACATCTGGTATGTCTCACTGAAATGGTGCCTGTTGTGCTACTCCCTCCTGGTGGTCTCTGTAGAGGTCATTTATCGTGTTTAAAGAGCCCATAATCAACAGCAAAGTGTAGATCAGGATTTAAGTCTCAAATCTCCTTCATGAGCATAGGGTCTGCCCAGCCCTGGATGGCCAGGGCCACTGTCCCAAGGGACGGCCAGCCTTTGGCCCCACTGCTGTCTGCTCTCTCTCCAGGTCATGCTCTGAAGTAGTTCTGCCTGGTAACATGGCCTCTGCTGCCCGCTCTGCAAGAAGTGCAGCTCATGGGGCAAATTCTGACCTAGCACTGGCAGGAAGCCACAGTAATGCCAGCTGAGAGCAGAATTTGGACTGGTGCGTTTAGGCTGAACCAAGGGTTGGGCAGGGAGTAGATCTGATTTTAGTTCCCATAAGATGGGGCCTCTCTTCAAGTCATGGTGGAAGAGCAGTCTGGGGAAACCCACGCCAGGTGTTGTTCCCTGTCAGGCAGATTGGGGAGTTGGTATATCTGGTATCAGTCCGATATACCCTTTTCTTCTATGCAGTGCCGGGACTTTCTCTCTTTAAACACTTCCCATGAATGTCCATTCTAATCCAAAGAATTTACCGCCGGCTTTGGCTGGAGGCACAGCTACGTTTGCATTTGCTTCCTGCCAGCTTCCTAGCAAACTAGCTATTCTGGCAGAAATGCCATAGAAACGTTGGCACACCGTCCCAGACAGTTGATTTCGGACTCCAGTGTGAGCATCAGCCCCAGAGAGCAGGGAGAAAGCGACGCACCACCTGACCAAAGAGTCCAAGCAAAACAGCTCACGTAACAGCTGCTTGCACACCACGTCAGCTGCTTGCACACCACGTCTAGACAGACGCGCAACAGACTCCGGTGACCAACATTATTGGGTGGCTAATTCTCAGGGACAGATAGGTTAGAGACAGTCCTGGGAGATGGTTTGGAAAGAGTGGAGCAAAGGAACAGACTTGCAGAGGAGGGGGAATGCAGCTCAGCTCCTACCCGTGAGGAGCAGGAGCATTAATGGGACAAAGTCTGAAGGCCAGGATGAGTGAATTCCCTCAATCTGCCCCCACCTTTTGCAGCAGTATTACAGCTCCAGCAGATGTCTGCTGCCTTCTGTTGGGAGGGCAGCCGTGGTCAGGTGGCGTTTGGTTTTGACTCTTCTTATGTCGCTCCCTGGTTGTTTTCAAGGCCTGTCTGCTTATTTTCTAACTAAACCATGGCTACTCTAAGCCAGTAGCACGCTGGATCCTTACTCAGCCTTGGGTATCTTCCACAAAATTCTTTGCAGACACTTTGCTACCGGCCATGATACAAAAGGCAGAAACACAGCCTGACTTTCCCATCCCAGGTGGAGTTGGCAGTGTCTTTTGCTTTAGAAGCTGCAGCCCATTGTCTGAGCCTCACCGAGGGAGGAAAGAATCTTGCAAAGTTTATTTAATGAGTTACTTTCCCCGACTGCTTTGATTTTCAGCCCTGTTTTGTCCTTCCATGGCCCATCACCAAATACCTTTCAGCCTGAGAAGATTTGTCCTCTTTTCCAACAGTGTTTCATTCCCAATTCCTTTGCTTTACACTCCTGCGTGATCACCTGTTCAAAGCAGCAAGGCTCAGTGTCAAGGCCAGGAAGGATTATCTTGAGCAACACAACCCCAGTAAATAACCATCTGTCTACCTAGAGGGAGCATTTCAAATGGCCAAACAAATGAGAGTCTCAGACTGATGTGTGTCTCCTCCAGCTGCCAGCACAGGCCAGCCAGGAATTTCCTGGCTATATGGCTTCTGCCACTGAAAGAGCCGGGGCAGTTAGACATGCCCCTTTCACACAGAAGAGGCAACTGGGGCTCATTGGCTAAAGATCTCCTTCCCCTTCTGTCCCCATCAGCAGCAGACGATTCTTGCAGCAAGCCAGTTACCCCTTGATCCCAAAACCATCCCTGCTGTTAACAACTGACATTTTGCACAAGGGGTAGGCTGATAAGCATGGATCAATAAGAGCCATTTGCAAGCTTTGGCCAAAGCCAGAGACTTGGGAGATGTTCTGGGGCAAGGCCCAAATAAAGTAGGAGAGGTGAGGGACCAGCCTTTTGTCTGGATTCATTCCACTTGCAGACTCCGAAGCATGGAGTGACAACTTCACTGAAGCTACCATGGTCTGCAATGGCTTCCACCCTAAATCATAAGTGCACACGCCCCGCTTCTCAAATCAGGGGGAGTTAGGCACCTAAATACCTTTGAGGATCTGGACCTTCACCCCATTGGTAGCTCTCCAAGATGGGCACGTATTATTACCCTCACTTTATAGTTACAGGAACCGAGGCACAGGGAGTGCAAGTGATTTGGGAAGGTCACTGGCAGAGGTGGGGCTAGAGTCCAGGTCTCCTGGATCCCAGCCCACTGGATCACATTGACTCAGAACCTGACCTTTGTGCAGCTTTAGAACCAACTCCAGCACCAGGCCACGCTTGCCCAGATTCAGGAGTGCTGGTAGGCGCCACACAGCCCAACCCAACTGCTTGCTTTTTACCATGCCGCTCCTCCTTTGCAGTTCATACACATACATCAGCGCAGAAGAAAACTACCAGCACGTTTCCATTCCTTGCAGGTTGGCGGAGCGTCAGTGGGCACGTCCCCGCAGCTGGGAGAGGAAGAGCCCAGCACATCTGCAAGCATTGGATGCCATTCCAGCCTTCCCCGTCTCTTGCTCCCGCAGCAGCGGAGACCAAGAGCAGAGGGAAGCATTGCGCTCAGAGCGAGGAGCGGCTCGGAGCCAGCAGCAGAGCGATCGGCAGGTTGTACGCTCCCGTTCAGAGAGGAAGAGTCTGCTGAACTCATCATGCCACTGGCAGGAGAGTCCCAGGTTAGCTGCAGGCTGGGATCAGAGGCTGAGGAGGAGGAAGGCTCTGTCAATGTGAGCAAGGAGGAGACAGAGCAGCACTGTGAAGGCGGTTATGAACAGCACCATGCCTGGGCCCCAAATGCTAACTGAGCCCCGACATGAGCTGGAAAAGCTTGGAGGGTCTCCCGGAGATGGGGATGGGATCTGGACCCAGTGTGGGAAGCCAGAGGACAGCAGGGCAAATTGCTCCGTAGCTCACACTGGCTCCTGTTGGCAGACGAGAGAACGACCCTCACAGGCACTTCTGCTCGGAGGCTCATCCAGGGCCTGGCGAGGGGGATGGGGCAGACGATGCCCGGCAGCGCTCTGCTAGAGACATCCAGCTCCGGCATGTTCCCCAGGAGAAGCCTCAGCTGCTCATCCCGCTCACGGCTAGGACTGCCAAGGCCAGGCTTATGCAGATGGGGGCTCTTGTGAAGGTGGCGCCAGCCAAGACCCCTGCTCTTTAAGAGCTGACGCCTGGGTTGGCTTTGTCCTGTGCTCCTGAAAGTGCCACCCCGGAGGGGGAAGTTGGGAAGCAGCATGGAAAGAGGGCTTGGGATCCCCCTCATCCCAGGGGCAGCTGTGAGCCTGAAAGTCCTCGCTCAACTGTCAGCCCTCCTTCCCCCTCCAACCTGGGGATTAGTGCACAGGCCCAGGAGACGGATGACAGACACACCCAGGTCAGCTGAGCCTAGCTCCCATTGGGAATCTAGCGATCAGACATCTGCTGGCATAAGCCAACACCCCACCCTCCCTGGTCAGCTCCCCTGACGTCAGAGCCTGCACCCTTACAGCAGGACAGCTCCTGCGGCCTTGTCCTAAAGCCAGCAGGGACCTCGCGGAGCACGGCAAGCAGAGAGAGCGGAAGCGGAGCTGCACGGAAGGTTTCAGGCTGCAGCTGCTGGGGATGGAGCCAGGCCAGGCCGCCCACCGACAGGTTCAGCAAGACAATGGAGCTGTGCTGGCTTAGGCCAGCTCTCAGGACACAGAATGGTTCCCATTCAGGGCATCCATCTGCCTCCTGCTCACCCCACCTGTGCCAGAACCGGCCGCAGGCTCCACAGAGCCCCCAGCCCCGTGGGGTTTGAGAGAGGAGTCTCAGCGTCGGTCTCTGAGGGGGCTCAGTCCAGGTACAGAGGTGAGGCCACTCTGTTCCTGTTCTCCCCTTCCCCGCGGCCAAGGACCGAATGGGCCACGAGGCCCGAACAATCCCTTTCCCTGCAGCTGGCAGGGGCTGGTAGCAGTTCTGAGGGCAGCTAGGCGGCTCCGGGCTCCACGCTGGTGCCTTCGCACAGGATCTACCCCTGACAAATAAAATCCACATTCACCCAATGACGAGGAGTGGGCCCCGTCCGCTGAATCCTTTCAGGACGCAGGGAGCTTTCCCACAGCCTGGCAGCCGCTCCCAGGGAAGCCAGCGTGCACTGCCCTCCGGGGACTGGGCTTGGGGGACTCGAATGTCTCCTGAGGGACACCTCGGCCTCACACTCCCTACATTGCCATCCTGCAGGCCCCCAGCCAGCTCCCATGGCCTAGCACCAGGGTGTTCCTGCCCGTGCCATGTCACAGCCCACGACTGACGCAGCCACGCTCAGCAACCCTGGTTCTGCAGGCACAGGCTCTCTCCAGGGCACGCCGCTGGCCACAGCACAGCCTCTGAGCGCCGACCCAGCTCCACACAGCCGTTGGCACATGCAGCCACCAGCACATCACTGTTTGCCATCGTGGGGCTGCCCAGAGGCCACCCTGACCCGGCTGGGCTATGAGACGGCCATCAAGGGGCATGGTCTGTCAGCCATGCCGTAAGCGTGGGGCTCGCTCCTGGGCACGCGTCACCGAGAGGCACAAAGGGGTAGGACCGGGACCCGGATCTCCCCTCAGCACCCCCTGTAGTTCCCGGGGAAGCCAGGAGGTGGCACTGAAAGACAGCTGACGGGCTGGGGCGGCACTGCCGCGAATTGTAACCACGGAGAGCCCCAGCCCTCAGCGCTGTGTTGGGTCTGGCTCTTGCTCCCTTAAGCAGAGTCCCGTGGGCCCCGCACTGCTCCTGCAGGATGGCAGGTTTGGGAAGCCCAGCTGAGGCCAAAGTCCAGCAGCACGGATGGGACGGGGAAGCCAGGTTCCCGACGGGCTCAGGGGGTGGTGGAGGGGCACGGCTGGACTGAGACAGCTGCTCCAGGCTGGCCCCGGGGATACTGAGTCACAGTGCTAGACATATGCAGCCTCGGGAGCAGAAAGGGGCATCACTGCCAGGCCTGCTCCATACCGCCAGGCAGAGGGGCACCCGTTATTGCTTCCAGCCCAGCCACCGTGCGTAGGCTTTACCCAAAGCCTGGCTGGCAGACGACACCCCTACGATGCACCCAGCTCCCTGGCCAGACGGCCCAAAGGGACACCAGTGCCTCCCCTCAGCACAGGGCCAGCGAGCGCCGCTGGACAGACCCACTCAGCACTCCCTGCCCCCAGCCTGCCCCCTCCCCTGGGACAGGCCGCAGGGAATCGCAGCCTGGATCGCCGGGTTCTTACAGTGCAGCCCGCGGCTGCTCTCGCTCCAGCCAGAGTGTGCAGAGACGCAGGTGCCTGGGACCCTGCCCAGCCAGACTGGAGGGTGGCACAGCAGCTCCTCTGCTGGTTTTGGGGACCATGCTCTCGGGCAAGGGTGCTTGGGGGTTTCTGCTCAGGCACAAACTGACCCCAAAGGAATGGCAGCAAACTGCGCCCAGTTTTCTTAGCCACCT
>ML675626.1:5969110-5979811 GCA_007922155.1 Mesoclemmys tuberculata
CATGAAGCACCAGTGCAAGAGCCACGCCAGCAGCCAGGCCGGCGCTGTCAGCGAGCTGGAGGGTGCTGGAGAGCAGCAGTCTGAAAGCAGGTCGTCCATACCGGCTGCCAGTCTGTGCACTGGTAAGCAGCAGTCTGTACAGCAGCTTCCCTTCCGTCTCCCGCGCACACTGGATGGACGTCACGGCCTGGCGCAGGAGCCAGTCTCCAAGTGTTTCAAGACAGGAGGAGGAAGGGTGCCAGGCAGTGGAGGGGGTTGCAGCAGACAAAGGCCTATCATCCCCTTGCCTTCAAACCAGACCCTTCGGGAGACAGAGCGCCCCAGGGGAGCAGACCCCCCACACCCGCAGGGGGGCCTTCACAAGCCATTTAGCTGGGAGCAGGGGGAAGGGTGCGGGGGGGTGACTTTGCCCTGATCAGCTACACCCACCTGTCCCACCTGATCCCAAATCCCCACTCGTCCTGCCCCACCTGCAGGGCTGTGTCACCTTGGCATGACAGCTGCAGAGCAGGGAAACCGCCTCCCCCTATGGGAGCTGGCAACCTGGCCCAGTCTCTGCCTCCCACCCAGGTGAGGTGCTCTGCAGAGAAGCAGCCGCCTCTGGAGAGTATGGAAGTGTGCCGCTGCCCCACACCTCTGCAGGCCTCTCCTAGCCCCTCTGGGAACAGGCAAGCAGCCTCCGGGATGAGCAGGACTCGAGCGATCACTCTCACCCATCAGGAGCAAACAGCTCACGGGGGCATCTCTACAGGGCAAGGGGCATGCCCCGCTCAAAGGGTCGTGCTGGCCCGGGAGCCAACAGCAGCCGGGCTCCTGTGTCATGGGAAGAATTAGAAGTTGGTCCAATAAAACCTTCCTGGTGCATACGTGTGCCACGGGAGCAGGGTCAGAGGGAGGGGCTAGGGTAGGACTGGACTGGCAGGGGTAAGGGGCACTGGCAGAGCTGGGGGAGAGCGGGCAGGGCCGGGATTGGAGAGGCTCTAGGTAAAGACACTGGGCTGTGAAGCAGAAGCAGGGGCTGTGGTGATTCACAAGGGCACAGCTGGACAGACAGTGTGGACAGACAGTGTGCAGGGGCGGAGAAAGCACAGATGTGAGATGCCTTGCACTGGCATATCTGCGACTCAACGGCTCAGATCCTGCTTTGCCCCCTAGGACATGGCCCACCCACCAAAGCACCCAGGACCTGCCTTCAAAGCAAACCAAACCCAGCACGTGCGCACTGGTGCTGACAGTGCAAAAGCTAGAGATTACGCTTCCTCCTCTCCGGCCAGTTGTCTTGGGGCACAGCCTCTGGCTGAGCTCTCCATTCCGCCCAAGCTCTGCTCAGCACAGCGGGCCGGGCAGCCAGGTACCGCTCTGTGACCCTGGGGGCCTGTCTGGGCTGGCCTCAGCTCAGGCACAAGCTACAGAAGCCTAGGGGCTGCTCTGATTTATGCCATTGGCCTAAGACGCCTAATTCAAGAGGTCAGTGGAGGATCAGCACAGCACAGCTCGGACACACCCTCCACACCAGTGTGGGTATGGGGCAGATGGCACAGTGGGTAGCTCTGTGAGCTTGATGTCGAGAGAGTTCCCCCTCCACCAGGGGAGTTCGCAGCTGGCTGTTCGCAGCCAGAAACCGCCCACATTGCACCCTCTGAGCAGTGCAAAGGGGCCAGATCACAATGGACAATCTGGACCCCTGTGAGAGGCAAAAAGAAAAAGCTACAGGCAGAGAGTTAAACAAACACCTAGAAATGGAGGTATCTCCGAAGGGAGCGAGGGCTCTGTCCTTGTAGGCGATGCTGAAGTGCTCTCCTCCCCCTGAGCAGGCAGAAAGCTAACTCGGCTTCTCCCTCTGAGTGTTTCCAGGCTCCACGGAGCATGGAGAAAGGAGCCTTGACCCTCAAGGCCTCTGGGTGGATAAAATAAGCGGCTCTGAAAATCTCTACGAGACACACACAACACTGAACGCACTAGGGGCACCCAGCAGGGAAAGGAGAGCCTCCCGTCTCTCTTCTGCTGCAGAAGAAACAATGAAAAGAGGGGCAGAAGGCAGTGCTATAAACCATCTTACGGTGTGGCTGAGAATCCAGGCGGGGACTCTGGGGCAACCATGCCCCATCAGACAAAAGTCTGGTGCAAGCTTAAGTGCGCAGGTAAGTGGAGCACAGGTAGGCTGCTGCCAGCAATGTGCCATTCCTTGGTGCAGCAGACAGACGAGCAGTTAATGGTTTGTCTCAGTTACAGGAGAGGCCAGAAAATAAAATGTGAGGGCTAGATCCTGGTGCAAACAGCACAGCTCCATTGAAGTCCTGTAAGGTAGATGGTTACATCAAAGGGACATTCCTGCAAACAGGCGGCTTTTCTATGAAAAGAACAACCGAAATCCCTGAAGTCTGGCTGAGAGAGACCGTCCGTGAGCCAGAGAACAGGTACAGACCAGTGAATATTTAGTAATCCCAAGCAGGTCTTTAGCCTAAACACAAGAACAACTGAGGGAGAAGTTCCAGCCTGGTGAGCGTCACCACTCACAGAAAGCAAGGGAGCCCAGGTATGCTACAGTCTACCCCATGGGATGCTCGCTGGCCAGACAGGACTTTGTTCACCCAAGGATGCCAAGTGTTCTGCCAAGCAGCCCATCTCTTGCCATCTGGGGCAGCTCCTGGTGGGAGTTAAGTGGAGTCTGCTGCGTGCTGGGGGTTTGGGGGAAGTGGGGACTCTGGAGCATGAAAGCGGGCCTTGCTGTCAGCTCGCGGCTGTGGAGTACTGAAGGATGGGTGGACTCTCCCTCTCACTCCTGGGGCCAGCAAGATCATGGATGGGAAGTGCTGGAAGAGGGGGCTCGATCAGTGAAGAGCCACTCCCCAACAACTGGAGATGCTGATGCCCTCTCCCCAACATGAGATACTGAGACTTACCCAGAGACAGACTGCCCCAGAATTAGAGCCAGCCAAGCCCTTTTCCTGCTTTGAGACACCTGCCTCCACGTGCTTCCTGTATTAACCTCCCATACTGTTAACTATTGAGAAGAATTACAATCACCCCAACGTAATGGGCACTTCACATATAGTCAGCGAGACACGGGTCCTGCCCAGGACAGCTTATGTCCTAGCTAGCCAAGGCCAAGTTCCCACCCTCACTCTGCCACTGGGGAACTTAGAGACCAAAAGTGACTTGGCCAAGGTCACGCCGGAAGTCTGTGACAGAGCCAGGAACTGAATCCAGGGCTTCTGACCTTTGCCGGCGCTTTGTAGAGAACCAAAGCGCTCTCCTCCTCGCCCTGCCTTTCACCCCTTACCAGCAGGCTGAGCTCACTGCTGAAACAGACCCTTTAAAATTAAAGCAAGGGGGACCCTTCCCCAGGATTTTAAAAGCAAGAGTGTGAGCATGTTTCCAGCAAAGACAGGAGGGGTCAGACTCCTCGGCTTTCAGTTTAGGCCTTTTTATCTCAAGGCCGCTTTGCTTCAACTGGTGGCAACAGGCCATCGGCTAGGAGTGTTCAGTACAAATAGCCATGGAACAGCCATTGCAAGCCTGAGCTGAAAAGGAGTAAAACCCACTGGTGCCCTCCTCCCAGGAAACAGTCTGACCAACAGGGAGGGATGGATTTATTCCCATGTCTCATCCCTGGGATCAGCTCTGACCCTCACATGCATTGCCAGCTCCTCGCAGAGCAGAGTGGCTGCACGGTTCCCTGTTGTTCGGGGTGGTGTGGTTCCAGCACATCGCACCACACGCCCTATCAGAGGGAGTCAGAGAGCCATTGTGTCCACAGCTAGGTAACTCAATTGCATGAACAATCTGGAGTAAAAGGGGAGATCATTTGAACAAGCTGAAATTAGCAGCACGTCCCCATTAGCAAGGCTGCAAGAGGCAGTTAACTGATAATGAACAATCTGCCTCAGCCAGAATTGAAGTGGCTTGAGACTTTTTTTGTCTCTCTCTGTAATGAGATCAGAGCCGGAGGATGGAGGGACGAAGGGTTGCTTCTTAACGTGTTTTTCTCTGAAGATCAGTTCAGGTGGGAGTGACACAATCTTCACTGGCTCTTATGGGGATGCGCCAGATTTCCTCCCCTGCCCAAGGGTCTGTCTGTGTTGGGGAAACTGGATTAGTCCTGGCAGGGGGAGAGGGGTGCCAAAGAGGGAGCAAGAGGAGGGATGGCCTTGCAATAAAGGCATTGGCCTGAGATCTAGGTTTAGTTGCGGCTCTGCCACAGACTCCCTGCACTACCTTGGCCAAGTCACTTAGGGCCAGATTCACAATGTACTTTGGCATTGCAACCCTTAACCTCTGGGCACCCCAGGGGAATTCTCTGCCCCAAGTTAAGTGCCCTAAACAATGCCTGAGGAGAGTTATGTGCCTAAGAATGGGATCCTCAGAGGCCAGCAAGCTCACTGCCTGCCTGCGCTGCCCCGCCATTTCTCAGTGACCAGTAGCGGGGCAGACAGGTCTAGGCACGCTCAGAGCATGTCTACAGGATCGGGCCCCACTGATGAGCCAGACTAGGTCCACAGCATCTGAGAATCCCACACTGGGGCTGCAGCTTGTGCAAGGGTGCTAAGCCGCTCATTAGTGATGGTGCTAGGATTTGGGCAGCCTTGTGCATGCCCACTTGCCTTGGCTGCCTCCAGGGTCAGGCACTGGCTGAGCAGGGGGTTTTGAGGATTTCAGGAGTGCCTAAATGTCAGTCGTTAGGGGCCAAAGTATCTTTGTGAATCTAGCCCTTAGTCTCCGTGCCTCAGTTTCCTTTCCCTTTCTGCTACCATTGGTCAGCCTTGTCTATTGCAAGCTCTATGTCTCTTACTACATGTATGTACAGCACCTAGCACCGTGGAGCCCAAGTGTAGAATTACTGACCTACCTCCCTGAAAAGCTCATGTCCTCCAAGTTGGTATAAATATAGATGGCTGCCACCCCTTGAGTCAGGCCTGCCATCCCAGAGGGTCTGGATCTTGGACACATGAGCGCAGGGCTTTCTTTTCCACCTTCCAGGCCTGCACACCCCCGGCTCAGCAGCCTTGGAGGGGGTTAGCTAGGGGGTTTCATGAGACACTGCGTAGAAGGCCACCTTCCACAGCCATGCGTGGCCACCGGAAGAGCTCCAGGCTGGCAGCTGGCAGAGAGCCAACATGTTTAGCTGGGCTTTGATTGGCCAGCTGCCTCCCTCCAGCCACAGGCGAATCCTTCCTTCCCCAGCCCAGGCAGTCCCCACAGCCTTCTGTGACCCCGCAGCCCCAGCCCAGAGAAGAGGAAGCAGGACAGGGCTGCATAAGAAAAGCTGCCAGATCTAAAGCTTTAACTCACAGCTTCCTGCAGCCAGCTCCAGCTCCAGCTGCTGCTGCTCTAGACCCTAACTCCCACTCCTACCTGTGGAGGAAGGAGAGAGATGTTGCTTCTTGCCCCCAGCCTGCCCCTCACTCCTCTGGCAAGCCCCACCTAGAAGATGTAACTTCTCCAGGCCAGGTGCTCTCCCTTCGTTTGCAGCTGTTAACCCCTTCCCCACCTGGCTCAGAGTGGTGCACCATCATCCCACCACCCTTCCCCTAAGGCTGGGCTACACTACAAAATGTTACCAGCCGAGCTTGCCTTGCCAGACAGCCTTGCCTGCATCCGCTACAAGTCCTGCCGATAAAACCCTGCACTTCAGCGGGTGAATTTAGACCCACTCCCCCAACCAACACAGACCTTGTACTGGTATCGTTCTACCAGCACAATGCCTGGGTGGATGCAGAAATACAAATACCAGTACAAGCAGTCCTCCAGCAACAATCCTACAGTGCTGCTGTCCCCATGGCTGGGACCTACTGATCAGATGTTTGAATGCAGCTGCACAGGGATCACAGATCCCCCCCCACACACACTTTAAAATCCCCAATGTGTTTTGAGAACACCTCTTTTCCTGCCAGCTCACCTTTGCAACCGAAGAGTGGTGCGGGGAACAGGGGGATGCTTATCCACAGAGCCACACATCTTTTGTCAGTACGACCTGATGCTGCAAGGATGCAGAGCCCCACCAAAGTTGACCAGACGTGAATGCCCTCTCCCAAAAGCCCTGTGTCGGTAGCCATATGCTAGCGGAACTTTTGCCAGTGAAATGTCCTAGCGTAGGCAAGCCCTTAAGTGAACACACAGGGCCTGGCTCTCCATAACTGCACTGGGGGCAGCAACTAGGAGGGAACCTTTAAGCCATCTTTTTGCTTCTTGTATCCTGGGGCCACACAGAGCCCGCTCCAGCATAAGTAAGGGTCGCCTCAGATCTGCTCTAATTCACACTCTGCTGCTTGCGGTCCCCTGCAGCCCCTGGGGAGCAGAGAATAGCTGTAGTGCAGCATATTCTGAGGAGTCCCAGGACCTGGCGGATGGGCCTGGGGGACCTTCTGCACATGGGTATTCTCAGGGTGCCGTTTCCCTCTTACTCTGAGGCCCCTTTATGTTGCCAAGGTGGGGCAAAAGGGCTTTGGCAGAACTGAGAATCCAGCCCTCGCAGCTTAGGGTAGGGGAACAGAGAGAAACCGGCCTGGAAACAGTCTCTCCAGCCCCCTGTTTGTGACACAGAGTTCATTTGTGGCTGCCAGAGAAAGCATGCACCATTTGTGCCTGACACAATTCTGTCTGGACAGAAAAATACAGGAGCAGCCCTGAGCTCCTTTGTTGGCGTGTGGGTTTATGAACTAAATAGATCATGTTATTTATGATCATATTATACTCCGGAAACTGCAAACTGAGGGGCTGCACACTATCATTGGCCACTTTCTACCAAACGTGAGTGTCGTAAATCTAACCAGCTTGTGAGATAACATAGGATATAGCTTCTGGACCTGGGTGCATTGCCAGGGTGTCTGCTCTCAGCCCCACGCTACACAGGATGCAGTGTTGCACAAGAGAGAGGCAGAAATGCAGCCAGTGAAATATAGCAGCATATGTGTACGGTGGATGTCTCTGGCTTTGACAGGGAGGTAACAGCACAGTAAACATCATGGGCCCAGTTCTCCTTTCACTTACCGGGGTGTAAGTCAGGAGTGACTCCACCAAAGCCAATTGAGTTACAGGAGGAGAACCAGGCCCGTACCGTGCAGTGGAGTCATTCCTGATTTACGACTGTGTAAACAAGTGGAGAATCAGGTCTAAAATCTTCCCTGTTGTATGGTCTCTTGGTCTTGTTCCTGATGTAAAGATGCCTAAATCACAACCAACCAGCACCTCTGTTGGCAGCCTCGTCCCCCAACCCCTGTGTGCCCGTGCCACGGGCAGCCAGACTACTTCTGCTTGTGCCCTTTACATGCAAGGGGCAGAGAAGTCACCGTGCTGCACTACACCCTCAAAAGAAAACCTGGTGACCATCTTACATGCTCACGGTCCCTGGGACAAGTGCAGGCAGCTCCTCCACGAGCAGTTAGAGCTGTTCTCAGCCTCCCTGCCTCCTTGGTACACGGGCACCAGCCACGACTGCAGTCACTGCTCCTGGAGCAGTGCACCCCCACCGTGAACAGCAGCCGCCCCCGGAGCCCTGGGCTGGCACGTTTTGTTCTGAGTTCTTTGGCAGCACACACTGCCGCCTGCTTCCAAGGGGAAAGGAGTCTGATGTCTTAGGCACAGGCAGACTTCCCTGCTAAATGGCAATTATTAGGAATTAATTAGGAAATATTACGGCCGAGAGAACTTGCTGGTACCATTCCCCACCTGCGCAGGGCCAGACGGGCCAGCAGGGCAGAGCACTGGCAGAGTCCAATGGACCACATCGTTCAGGCCGGTGTTTTTAAATGGTAGGTGGAGCTGATGCATTAAAAACCCGCTCCCAGCATGCCCCACACTGAGCATGTTAACATGACCTATCTCCACTGGTTTCAATGGGCGGTGGGGCCAGGTTCAGGCACCGCAGAGACATTCCTTTGCTCACACTTCCTAGGTAACTAAACCCTTGGCCTAAGCTCCCACCCGACAGACGTTTGCTTCCAAGGTCTCGGACCTAGGACACACAATGAAAGGCCCCGGCTTCCCAAACTGATGCATCCTTCTCCTGGAGGACTGTATCAAGAGTCAAACTCTCAGATGTAGAACAGCTGCGCACTGCACAGCTTTAGTGTGTTTGTCCCCACAACACCCCTGTGAACTAGAGAAGGGTCATTTTCTCCAGTTTAGAGAATTGCAGCTCAGATCCCCAAAGGTATTTAAACCCCTGTGGATATTGGCCTATGCAACAAGGTACATAGCAGAGCTGGTAATTGAGGCCAGATCTCCCAAATCCTAGCCTAGCACCTTAACCACTGGACCAGCAAGTCTCTCTGCCTCACAGACGTGTGTAGGTAGGGCCATTTCCACCCGGGGGGACACTGCGACATGTCACTGTTTGGTTTGGGCCCGTACTGGGATGAAAACGTTGACATTTCAAATTTTTGAGGAATGAAAATTCCAATAAATTTCGATTCAGAAATGTCCAAATGTTTATTGAACTGACCCAAAATGCATCAGTTCATTCTCCCATGGCAGGGCATTGCATCACGGGAGGTGTAGTCTGGGAGCCTGATGCCCCATTTCCTTCCTGTGTGCTGGCTTCCTCACCAGACTACCTCTCCCATAATGCACCCAGAATAATGGGACTCCCATAGTACACCACACAGCTTGGGCAGAAGGAAATCCCCATTGCATTATGGGAAGTCGTGTTCCTCCAGAAGCCCAGAGAGGATCAGGAGGCACACAGGAGAGGATGGGAGACCAATCAACAACTCCTACAATGCAATGTGCTCAGAGGGAGATGAAGTGAAACAGTTTGTTGAACTCATTCGAAACAAAACGTTTCAGGTCAGCTCCGTAACCAGAACAGTCTGATTTGCACCAAGTCAACTCAAAACGTCAAGTTGTTTAGCAGGATTCGCCACCGCTGAGGTGGGCATGGACCGCGGCGTGCACCTCCTGCTGGAGCTCCTTTAGAGTCCACGTCGAGAAGACCGAAGCCAAGGTTTGCATACAAAACAACGTTCTCAACAAACTGCTTACATCAAAGCAGGCTGAAGACCTACGCGCTCTGCAATCCACAGCACTGGCCCTTTGCTATTTTTCTGTTGAATACGCCTGTGCCACATGGACATGGTTCCCTCACACAGGGAGCAAAACCCTGAGCTTAACATCACCTGCTGCTATATTACAGGATGTCCTAAGTCTACCCATGTCAACAGCTTCTACAGCCTGGCAGGAGTAGCTATTCCTGCATAACATCAGCTGTAGGCAAGCCCTAAGTGACTTGGTCAGGGACCCAGGCAGAGCAGGGAACTGAACCCAGCGCTGTCACAACTTAACTTAGCCCCCTAACCACTGGACCAGTCCTCTTTCCTCACAGGAGCAGACAGAGGATTTCCACTGATCGCCAAGCACAGCAAGATAACAGCAGTCACCATTCACAAATACCTTGAGGAAGGTTAGGGCTGGGAATTTCAAAGGCTCTGAGGAAATTTGGTGCTCATCTCCCATAGAAATTCAATGGGTCTTGTGTGCTCTTTGAAAATCCCAGCCTATGGTGTCAAAGTCAAACTGCTTTGAGGATCTTTTCTTCCCCTATGTTTATGAATGCATGCAGTGCTGGTGGGCAGTGCTAGCTCTTAGGGATTCGAATCCTCTCTCTGACCTGAGCTGTTATGTCTCGTGCCATACAAACAGAGAAGTTAGGTAAAGATGTAAAATGCTCTTGCTGGAAGGCTGTAGCATAGAACAACTTTATTTCTTAGATTTCAGAGCGGTAACGCACAAGACCCCCAGAGCAGAGCAAGACAAAGCAGCTGGCTCCCAAAAACAGCCAGGCACAACTCACCCCACCTTTCTATAGGCTGGCTTTTTGCAGTTTGAATGATTGCATGCTTCCCTACGGAGCCCTCTCACGTGCAAGCAGGATGGGGAAGCCCCAGAGCATTGAAAGCAACAGCCCTACAATTTTCATTCAGTTTCCCATACCCCATGAGAACTAGTACAGCACAGGGTGTGGCAGCCACCTCTAGCTCCTCACCTCTGACTTAGAGGGGCCTGTTTTAGGGGTGAGAGAGGAGCTCTCCTCTGTAGCCTACTAAGTCCAGGGACTCTTTCCTGAGACTACCTCCACGGCGGACCAGTTAGTGCCCCCGCTCTGAAGTGGACACCAAGTCACCTACTGGGAATGGAGAGTTCAGCAGGCCATTTCCTCCCAGGCCACTGAACAGCTGCTAGATGAGAACAACTTCTGGGTCTGGGCTGGCCTTGGACTGGTCCCCTAAGTGTGCCAGAGATGGCTGTGACCTGTGCCAGTCCCTGGACAAGACATCTCTAAACACACTATCTCGCCATAGTGGTAACCCTGCAGCTAGAGGTTGGCTGTTGATGACAGAATGGGGTTTGTAAGTGCTAGTCTCAGGGAAGGGACTCGCTAGGAGAAAAGGAGATGGAGTTAAAGGGAACCCTGCTGTGGTGGGAGGTTGGCAACCAGGGAAATAAATAGTAGACACAGCTTTTCATCAACTCTGTCAATCAAGAGTAACTCCAGGATGTCAGTGCAATTAGAGTGGCAGGAAACATGAATCAGGCCCTCTACCTTTGCCACAGACACAAAACTGGGCAACCTTCCATTCTATTGAAATGGGTCCACTCCAGCCTCCGACATCAGACTGCATGTTGTGTGTGGTGCCGCCGTTCCATAGCCCCTCTTATCAGGGACAGCACCATCATCTACAGTGAGTTATGAAACATGCTTGT
>ML675626.1:5984811-6001168 GCA_007922155.1 Mesoclemmys tuberculata
GGCCTTTGCGTGGAGAATTACATCCCTCTTCTCACCGAGAAATAAAAGCAGGATGGCACTGAGAGGACAAAATAAAGTTGTGCAGAGGCGACACTCCTGGAGAGGTGATCGTCAGTGGCGGACACTTACAGGACAGGCAGGTGTCGGAGGTGCAGGTAAAATTCTGCTATAACACAGAGTAAAAGCAGACAGGCAGGGCAATACTTATCAGTACTACCCCTTACATGTATACAGTGCCTTTGAAAGCAAACGCTCCCACACCACTTTACAGTCGCTGGGCCAAAACCACTGTCCCACTGCTGTAAGTCTAGGGTAATTGCACAGTAATTCAGTGGAATTACTGGAGTTTCGCAGAGGTGAAGCATGTAGATTCGTAGATTCTAAGGCCAGAAGGACCATTATGTTCGTCTAAGTCTGATCTCCTCTATGACCCAGGCTGTAGAGCTTCCCCAGAAGAATAAGTCCAAGAGCAGATCTTTCAAAAAAGCATCCAATCTCGATGTAAAAATTGTCAGTGATGGAGAATCCACCATGACCCTTGGTAAGTCGTTCCAGTGCTCAGTTCTTCTCCTTGTTAAAAAGGCACGCCTTATTTCCATAAGGCAGCATCAGGCCGCATCAGCACCGCACAGGCGAAGAGCACTACATCTCTTACTGAAATGTTGCCTGCTGCTATGCTCCCCCCCAGAAATGGTTAGCATGCTATCCATAAGCCTCAGGCGGGAAGTGAAAAGAAGCAGTCTCTCACAGAAGCTGCCGGGGGAACAGGTACGGAGAATGAAATCACTGAGGTGCAATTGGGCCAGAAAAATGGCGTTAACGACACCACCAGATGTGAAAAAAAAACTACCATTCAATCATCAAACAAGAGTAACGACCTCCAGTCCTGAAGCATCACTCTAGTAAGACGTGGCGTTCTGGAGCAGTGCTGGAGAACACGTTTGGTTTGTTTTGCTCAGAAACAACAAGGCATTGGTTCCATTGTAATGACTGAGTTGTGTTGGCTTTTCGGTGGTGCTCATGACCACAGTATTTCAGCCCCTCACAGTCATGCATTTGGCCTCACAACACTCATGAGTAGGGAAATATTATCCCCATGTTACAAATGGGAAACCAGCCCAGAGAGATGAAGGGCCCAATTCTACTTTCAATGGAATCATTAGGCAATTAGTTTCAATTGACTTCAAAAAGATCAAAATTGTATTTACAGGGACTTACTGCAGCTGGGAATAGAATTTAGCCCTCCTAATTGTCAGTCTAGCACCTTTAGAAGAAGGCTATCCTTCTCTCTGACTCAACCAACTACTGAACGCACCGGACCCTGGTTTTCGTATGAAATCTGACATCACAACACGGGAGGGTACAATGTTGAAACTGGACAGTGCAAAAATAACAGCACTGAACTCATCGATCCTATTCCTCTGCATAGCGTTTTGCAAATCAGTCTGAGTTTGTTTCTCCCATGCTCCCCCAAACACAGTTTTGAATTTAGATACCAGATGTCACATTGATTTAAAAAAAATCAGTTTGGTGCTTTCAAAGACACAGCAACCTACTTTACCCTAATTACCAACCTCTGTGAATGGAGGATGTGCTGATTCAATACACACAGTTAGAACCTGAGAAAGCCATTCCCGAAGGAGTGTTTCATGAGAAATACACCATTCTACAGGTAACTGGAAGGAATCTCAGCCATTGCACTCGTGTATGGAGAGTGGCAGTAACAAGCTTTCTGGGAATTAAAATAAGAATAGTGAGAGGACCTTCATCTCGGCAGATTCCTTCAAAAATTAAACAGACCAAGCATTATTTAAATTTAACTTATAAAAGGAATCTCTCCACGAACAATAAACCACATGGAAGATACCGAAGTGGGATACCAAAGACACGTCAGTTTCTCACAAGCGGTTTACATTTTGGAAATGAGCGATTTCCTTTTAATTTGTTTTGGGGACAGTTGGTGTAAATCCTTAGCTGGTGTAAATTGGCAGAACTCCATTGACATCAGTAGCTCCGCTGACTTCAACAGAGCTATGCCATCTGGGGATCTGTCCAATGTCCACAGAACAACTATTGAGAACTTTCGTGGCTGCACTGCAAAGTCAAAGGTTAGGGAAGGTTAAGAAGAAGAGCCTTGAGTGAAATTCACTCCTGCGTAGAGGATCAATGCAAGGAGGATCCCGGGAACTACCGACCAATCAGCCTCACCTTAGTCCCTGGAAAAATCATGGAGCAGGTCCTCAAGGAATCCATTTTGAAGCACTTGGAGGAAGAGAAGTTGATCAGGAACAGTCAGCATGGATTCACCAAGGGCAAGTCATGTCTGACCAACCTGATTGCCTTCTATGATGAGATGACTGGTTCTGTGGATGTGGGGAAAGTGGTGGACGTAATATACCTTGACTTTAGCAAGGCCTTTGATATGGTCTCCCACAGTATTCTTGCCAGGAAGTAAAAGAAGTAGGGGTTGGATGAATGGACTGTAAGGTGGATAGAAAGTTGGCTAGATCATACGGCTCAATGAGTAGTGATCAATGGCTCCATGTCTAGTTGGCAGCCAGTATCAAGCGGAATGCCCCATGGGTCTTTCCTGGGGCCAGTTTTGTTCAACATCTTCATTAATGATCTGGAGGATGGGGTGGACTGCACCCTCAGCAAGTTCGCAGATGACACTAAAATCAGGGGAGTGGTAGATACGCTGGACGGTAGGGATAAGATACAGAGTGTTCTAAACAAATTGGAGGATTGGGCCAAAAGAAATCTGATGAGATTCAACAAGGACAAGCACAGAGTCCTGCAGTTAGGACAGAAGAATCCCATGACTGCTACAGACTGGGGACTGACTGGCTAAGCTGCAGTTCAGCAGAAAAGGACCTGAGGGTTACAGTGGACAAAAAGCTGGATATGAGTCAGCAGTGTGCCCTTGTTGTCAAGAAGGCTAATAGCATATTGGGCTGCATTAGTAAGAGCATTGCCAGCAGATCAAGGGAAGTGATTATTCCCTTCTATTCGGCACTGGTGAGGCCTCATTTGGAGTATTGTGTCCAGTTTTGGGCCCACCACTACAGATAGGATGTGGACCAGTTGGAGAGAGTCCAGCAGAGGGCAACAAAAATTATTAGGGGGCTGGAGCACATGAGTTATGAGGAGAGGCTGAGGGAACTGGGCTTACTTAGTCTTGAGAAGAGAAGAGTGAGGTGGGATTTGACAAGAGTGAGACGTGTCTGGCTGGGATGTTTTAGCTGGGGCTGGTCCTGCTTTGAGCAGGGGGTTGGACTAGATGACCTCCTGAGATCCCTTCTTACCCTAATTTTCTATGATTCTACAAGCACTTTCATGACGGAACTCAAAGCACACCATGGAAAAATGGCAGCCTGCTACTTCTCCCACATGGAGTAGTGGAGTGTTTTACTCCCACAGCTCCCCCTCTGGCCACCCTCCCTGTTATTTTGATAGGGACAGTGCTGCTACTGTGTAATTACACAGTAATTAAATGTAGTAAATGTAATGTTAATTACATTTCCATCTCTATGTTCCTCTCTGATGCATGTGAAGGTGACAAACTTCAAGCTCATAGGATATAGTGGGCCCAGAGCAGGTGGAGAACTGAGGCGGTGGAGGCGAATCATGACAAATTTCAAGATCAGAATTTTTTTTTAAATGATACATTTTCATTTAATTTTTTGACAATTTTTCACAAATTCTTTATTGTAGCACATGGAATTTCTAACTTCATGGTTATCATTTTCCATTTCTGACAAACTTTAAAAAAAGAATCCCACTAAGTGATTAAGATGAAGCCAAAAAATTAATCTAAAAAAAATAATTTCAACATTTAAAAGGTTTTTGGAGCTATCTTGTATTAAAAATGGAAAAACAAAGGAACATTTTTTATCATTTCAATCAAAGTGTTGCGGGGAAAACAAACAAACCAAGGTTCAAAGACAGGCACTTTTCAACAAAAATACTTTTGGTCCAAAAAAAAAAATTGCCTACTGTTAATTAGGCCCAAATTATGACGGGCCTGGACCTTGTCTGGTCTCAGATGGTGTACTGCGTCCAGTTCTGGATGCAACATTTCTTCATAGAAAAATAGATATTCAGAGCATAAAGCATGTCATGTATATAAGCAATAAGTAAACAACTTGTCTTCACTAGCACATGAGGCAGTGTTAAAACATGTCTTAAGGACTCATGTTAGCTAACATGATCGTTAAACATAACGTGAAGTCAATGTGGACAAGCACAGGGTCTGTTTAACATGGTGTCTGCAGCCCTTGGTTAATCCCTGTTGGATCCATAGGTTTAATTTACAACCAGCTGTTATGATGTTAAACACAACTTGGCCCTGTCTGTGCCTGACTGCAAAGCCATGTTTAACATGTTAACCAACTCGGCTACTCAAGGGTCTGTGTTAATACGACCTAATTGTCAGGTGCAGACATTTGTCCCACAATAGCTGAGATACCATACTCAAGTAGTTATCAGTAATTCACTCTCAAACAGCAAGTTTATTTAATGGGGTCCAAGGGATGGGGGATAAGCCCCAGGGCACTGGCCTGTGGGGGGCACCGGCCAGGCCCTCGGAGGAGGAGCCGCCCCTTTGCTGCCTGGCAGCCCCCTTGTACTTACATTTGTGCCTTCTCCATTAGCAGCAGCAGTGCTCCACGGGGGGTTGTCTGCGGGCCCATTTCCCGCTCTCCCCCATTCCCACTCCCTGCTGCCCCACAGAGGGGGAGCAGTGGGAGAGAGCAGGAAATGGGCCCACAGACACCCCCCCCCGCGGGGCGCTACTTCTGATGTAGCGGGGCGCAAATGTAAATATTGGCCCCTGGGTGCCGGAGACCCACAGTATGACGCTGCCTGTAGGGGTCAATCCAGGGGCTGGTTCTGCTCAATATTTTCATTAATGACTCGGATAACAAAGTGGAAAGTATGCTTATAATGTTTGCAGACGACACCAAGCTAGGAGGGGTTGCAAGCAGTTTGGAGGACAGGATTAGAATTTAGAATGACCTTGACAAATTAGGAGATTGATCTGAAATCAACAAGATGAAATTCAATAAAGACAAGTACTACACTTGGGAAGAAAAAGGATCTGGGGGTTGTAGTGGGTCACAAATCAAATATATAAGTCAATAGTGCAATGCAGCAACTAGAAAGGCTAATATCATTCTGGGGCACATCAAGAGAAGCGTCATATGTAAGATGTGAGAGGTAATTGTCCTGCTCTGCTTGGCAGTGGTGAGGCCTCAGCTGGAGTACTGTGTCCAGCTCTGGATGCCGTGCTTTAGGGAAGATGTGGACAAACTGGAGAGAGTCCAGAGTACAGCAACAAAAATGATAAAAGGTTTTAGCAAACCTGACCTATGGGGCAAGGTTAAAAAAACCAGGCATTTAGTCTTGAGAAAAGAAGACTGAGGAGGGACCTGGTAACAGCCTTCAAATAAGTTAAGGTATAAAGACAACTGTGATCAATTATTCTCCATGTCCACTGAAGGTAGGACCAGTAGTAATGGGCTTAATCTGCAGCAAGGGAGATTTAGGTTAGATATTAAGAAAAGCTTTCTAACTCTGCAGTAGTGAAGCTCTGCAATGGGTGTCAAAGGGAGGTTGTAGAAGCTCCGTCACTGAAGGTTTTTAAGAACGGATTGGACAGCCCGTCGGGATGATCTAGGTTTACTTGGTCCTGATCAACACAGGGGCTGGATGAGATGCCTTTTCGAGGTCTGTTCTAGCCCTATGTGTCTATGAATAGACAAGGGGTGAAATCCTGGCCTTACTGAAGTCAGCAGAGTGTAGTATGTATGGAGTATTGTCCACTAGCTGGCGCGTGGGGGGGGGGAGAGGCGGGGGAGGAGGGAACTGGGAATCAGGACTCCTGGATTCTATTCCAGCAGTGCACTGACTTGCAGTGTGACACCAGTTTCAAACTGCATGGGATCATTCTCACTTTCCTGGGCTGACCAAGTTTTACAGGCCGGAAAATAATTTGGGGTTGGCAAAATGTCCTTCAGGGTGATTCTCACCACATGGAGATGAGGTGCTTACCTAGGAAGATCAGCTTCCCGCTCATCCTCTACCTCCAGCACTGAAAACCAGGCAAGGGAACAAGAACGTCTCCTCTGGCAGGGAAGGAAGTTAGAGACGAGAGCTATTGCCATGTTAAGTGAGACAGCCCGGAGAGGACAGGGAAGCAATTGGTAATGAAATTCCCACCCTCCCTGCCTCTCTATAATCACTCTACAGACGCACAGCTCCAAGGCTTTCATTTTTTGTTCCCAGCGATTGCCCTTGCAGTGAAAATACTAAAACAAAATAATTCCTCATCTCGTCTAAATTACTGGAAGCAGAGACTCCAGCGGGGTGGGGAGAGAATGCAATCTCAAAATGACACAGCCAAAATACCAGTCTGCTTACATGTGAAATCACCTCTGATCAGCACACGCAAATCTGGGGTCTGCGTACTATAAGTAAATACAAAAATATCAGTAAAGCATATGAAGGGGAAGGGAATAAGCCAGGCTGGGGGAGGCTGGGCAGACTGACTGGGAACATATAGGGGCTATCCTTGCCTGTAGGACCCTGAAAAGCAAGACTGTGGCTTGAGTTACAGCCAACTAAGGCCACTTGGCTTCTAAATGAGAGCATCCACACAGCAAGCTTCATGTATATTAATGAGACTCTGAGTGAATTCACCTGAACTCCCCATGTTGACCAGCCCTAAGACACACAGCAGATGACGGGTAGGGGATAGGGATATATCACGTACGAGCAAATGAAGATAATGAAGAATTGGCACAGCTTAGTTAGTGACATGTGTTAGTGTTGGACTCAGTATTGACGCTGCAGTGGCTGAAGAAATCATGAGACAGCCCAACCTCCTCTCTCTCCACTAAAAAGAAGAGATGATTTTTAAGCCAGAGATTTAAAATACACTTTTCCTTCTGGTGTCTGAGTTGTTACACTATACTAGGGTCACAATTTCCAGCTTTTTTCCCCCCACAACCATGATGGCTAGAAACTTACCTTTTATTTAAGGAATGCAATGTTGTGCTTCCAGAAGCTTTAAGAAAAAAGTTGGCAACATAGAATTTTTAACTGGGGGGGATGCATCAGCAAGAGAAAGGGAGTGGGAATAAGGAAAAAGAGGAAGCTCCTCATGGCCAGGCCATGAGAGTTTGGTAGCCCCCAACAGGCAGAGCAGATACGTAAGGAGATTAACCCTGAGAACTGGTCAGAACATTTCCCCATAAAAAATTACAGTTATTTCCCCCTCCATTTTCTTTGATTTCCTCGGGGGGGAGAAGGGTGTCACTGAAAAACCAAAAGGAAAAAAGCTTTGATTTCCAGCAACCAAAAGTTATAAATGTAAACTGAAAAATTTAGTTTCTCAGTTGCTGAACACACAAAAGTTTGGGCAGGGGGGAGGAGGGTCAAAGTTTCTATGAAAACCTGAACATTTGCAACAAAAGGCCAATTTTTCAATCAAAATTTCTTCTTTGTGCCAAAAGCCATTTTGAATTAAAGAAACAAACCAAGAGCATGTATTTATTAGCTTAACCAAAACAGCAACCAAAATTCACACCAAACATTCACTAGAAATTATTTGGGTAGCTCTAGCAGAAGCTGAATTCCAGCACTCAGCCCCCAGAGCCTCGACTACCCAGAACCCAACATGCAGGCACTATTTACTGTCTGGGAAAATGGTTAGGTGGCAGTTGGAAATGTTAAACAAGAGGCTGGAAATGTGACTGTTCCAGTCCCTGCTTTTACTCACTCTTCAGTAAAACAGTTCAGCACAAACTTTACAGCAAGCGGTTAAACCTCCCCTCAGTGCTTGTGCAGACAATGGAAAGCCATGCTCCAGATGGGATTCTCTGTCAGTGCCAGATGTCCTAGGGAAGCAATGGCGTGAGGTCACACATCCAAGGTGTTCTCCAGATGCAAACGAAAGAGAATAATACTGGGCGTGCCACCAGAAAGAGAGTCTTCCAACTGCAGGAGGATTACACTGCAAGCCTTTAGGAGGCTGAATGGCAATAAAGACAAATGAAGAAGGAACCGAGCTGGAAAGAGACTCGCAGAATGGCAAGGCATGGGTAAATGCAGCGGTGTATAAGCTGAGTGATGTTAACAAGGGGAAGGCACAGGAGTTTAGCACAGCATGGAGTCCATTTAAGGATTGTATGAAATGTTCATACAATGTTCAAGAAATTAGCTCTGCTGTTTCCTTCAGCTCCCCTGGGGAATCCAGGGGCCATATGGATAGATTTAAAAAACACCACGGACAAAAAGCAAAACACCCACTCACCCATAGCACAGAGCTTAGCGTAAGCAAGTGCTTGCTGACTGGTTAGGGTTTGCTCTCTTTATTTCTTGTTATCTCAGGCGTCAATGAACCACGTCCAGGTTCAGCTGATGGTTTTCATTACCAAGTAGTTTGTCTAAAACACACGTCTTATTGAACTATGGCTTTACCGCGTCTGGTGAAGGGTGGCGGGAGAGACTAGAAACATGGGGTGGAAACTCTTAATTAGTATTTCCAAGAGTACAGGCTCATTGTGACATAATCAGCCTCTGTCAAGCGCACAGCTAAGATTGTTTCAGTTACATGATAACAGGAGCTAAGGTCACACTCAATCCTGTTTGCAAGCCTGCAGGCTCATGTGCGTGTACAACAGAGCTTCCCAGCTGGTTCCCCAAAGAAGCAGTCAGTCGCAGGAGGATGGCTCGTGGCCTGCAGAGAGTTCTTTTCTTGCTTACACCAGTTTTACACAACCAGCTTCAATGGAGTTACGTGAGTCACACCCATGTGAAACGAGACTCAGGCCCAGAAATTCCAAGCCTCTCTAGTGGGGCCTGGATTGACAATCACAAAAAAGGAGGCCAGCCAGTTGCAAACGGAAAGCAGCAGATCAAATGCCACTGTCGCTTGCCCCCTGCATCCCCAGTGAATCCAGTCCTTGAACTGAGAGCACTACGGCCTGCTGTCTCTGGGGCTGAAGTCCCACTGCACTGCTCTCCCTCTAAGTTTCTTGTCTCCCACCATGGCCAGTAACTCAGGTCACAGCAGACATGCAGGGCCAGATGCTTAGCCATGACGTGGTCCTGATCCATGACTAGGGCTCCCAGGAACTACGGTAGTACAAATAAATAAATCAGGACAGGTTTGGGCCATTCCCGTAGTGCACAGTGGCCCGAAAACCAGCTCAGCAGGCCATGGGAAGAATGCCGTATCAGATAGGGTACAGCCATTGTAAGAGTTTCTCTGTTACATCCATCACTGGGGTCAGCTGGGGGGTGACTTGGGAAAAGGGATGTGTCTGGGGCATCCCTGTGCCCCATGATCACTGGTGCTGCAATGGCAGCTTGGGGCTCTTGGCAGCTGACACAAGTTAGAGCTCCCTTTGGGCGACTTTCATGTGCCTGGGGGCCAGGCCTGGCCTGGCCTGGCGCAGACTGGGCCACAGTCATAGGAAAGCAAGAGAAGATCCCCTCATCAACATTTTCAGGGTCGAATTTTGACTTTTTGTTGGAAAAACCACTCTCCCTCATTTCAGTTTTTGATGGGGAAAAAAATGGAGGAAGCCAGACCCTCCCCCTGGGGAGTTTCACTTCATCAAGCCCCTGCCCAGCACCCCAATGGAGTAGAAACGTGTCCCCTAGGAATTGAGCTGAGTCTTCATCGGATACTGAGCAGTCTCCAGATGGCAAGAGCTGTGCCATGTGAGCTAGAAAGGAATGCCTTTGTGTCCTGATCCCTGCCACAGCCAGCACTCTAGATTTGCTTGCACTCTCCGTGTTTCCCTGGTTCCTATACCTTTGCACTGGAAAGCTGCTCATTTCCACCAGTCGCATGCGCAAACACCTCCACACAATGCTCCAAACTTCAATATCTACGTGAACACATTTGGCGTGTGTTACGATGCTGCACTCACCCAGTTCTCTGGTTGGCTTAATGTGCGACACACACCCATTAGATCCCACTCCCTTACACGGCTCCACACATTTGTAAATGTCAGCATGTTCAAGGCTGTCAGCCACTTGACATGTCCTTCACGCCCGCAGGCACATGTTGACACATGTCAGAGCCCATCCTGTTAGCCGGGTGTTAACACATGTCAAAGGCTTGTCTTTTCCCCATTATTTCATAGGAATAGCTACTAAAAAGGCCCTTTGGGGTTCACACAAGGGAGGCATCAGGACAGAGCATGACTGAGATTTACGCTGGGCTCTAGAAGGTAAACTAATTGCAACCTTAAGAGTTTGGGACGGGGGCAGGAGCTGTGGCAAAACAGCAGTACAAGGGGATAACAAAAGTGCCAGGGAAAGAGCATTCGTTCTATTGCTTGTTTTCTATTGTACCGAGATTCTGCTACCATTTTCGAGATGCTCACTCTGAAGCTGCCTGGGAAGTAAGGCCCCAGCTCAGCAGTCTATCTCTACTTGGAAAGACAGTGCTGTGCTTAAGTGTATGCTTTATAGGGTGGATTTAAGCATGTGCTTAAAGGCTTTGCTGAGGTTGGAGCTAGGAGAGCTCAGATTGGGAGTAGAGGGGGATATCATGTTCATGGAATACAGAGAGAAATTAGATTTAAAAAAACCATAAGACACCCTTCCTAGAACAATGTGACATTACTTCATTTCTTAGAAGGCACCAGAGCCCGAAACAGAGTGACCCAAAACAGGCTGCTCCATAAAACAGAGTGCCTCTGATCATGCACTTCCCTACAGAGCCTCCTGCCTGCAAGCAGGACCAGGAAAAAAAAATCCTGCAATTTAAGTACAGTAATTCTTAAACAGACAAGTCTGCTGGGGACTGACAAATCTGTTGCATTCTGGGATCAGTGTCTGTGCCTGGATTCAAACTATGTGACACAAAGATCTCTCTAGAACAAGTGGAACCAGAACACTTAATCCAAACAGCCTCGGCCTTTCAAGTACTTCTAATCAGATTGCAGAGAATTCTGCTAGAGCAGCCAAGAAACAAAAACATTCATAACTCAGAATACGGAGCGAAAGGGAAGAACTATCCAAACTCACTCCTGGTTTGTTCGCCTTTATACACACTGGGTCCTATTCTGGGGCTGTACAGGTGCAAATGAGAACAGAATTTGGCCCACTAATTAGAAAAATATATCATTAAAATCTCCAGATTATAAATGAAATCAGCAATATGATGAATCCTTATTGATTTGTATAAATGGTACAGTAATATAAGGCAGGTCACACTCTACAATGCAAGAAAAAAGTGGCATAGAGAGTATAACTAAGGAGCAATTATTAGGATTTCTCACTTACATCATAATACAGGATAACTAGTGTATAAACACTCTATAGTCAATGATTGTTAATAAGGTTTACCCGATTCCTTTCTTGCTGAGGGCAGCAAAATAGCTCAACATAAAAAGCTCCTCTAAATTCAGTTCAATTTGTTACAATTCACAAAATGGTTCTTTTTAAAAAGCCACTAGGTGTGCTCCAAATCAGGCCTATTTTCAAACAAAAACCATTTGCCTTAATGGCATGAGACAATGCCCATGCTTGCATGTGTCTGACGCACAGAAAAAATGACATCAAAATGTGCTGAAAAGCTAATGTGAAATCAACCGACGCAAACTGGCAACAACTCTCCCATTCAATGCCATGGACAGCCGGTCGCTTGTTTGACCTGTGGCTGCATGGGGCACCACACGACAGTGTTGGAAAAGAGAAATTCTAGCCAAGAACACCAGCAGCTGTCCTGGATGTCCTTTGAACTAGACTTGGGAACTTGTTGTAAGGCACAGGCCTGGAGACAGATGTGACCTATTCCTGCTCATGCCACAGGCTCACTTAAGTAAGTTCTCTCCGCCACCCTTTCATGCCCACTGATTTCATGTGACAATGGTGAGACTCGCAGAAACAGGCACTACGAACACCGCACAAGGAACGATGGGCCAGACTCTCAGCACTGTTAATGGGGCTGCACTGATTCACACCGGTCGATAGGTCTAGCTGGGTTTACTAGTGGTATCCTGACAGCTATTCTGTCCCTGTTTCACTGTGAAGGCTTCGCCTAGAATCTCTGCAGCCTGGCTTCCTGCCACAGTTTTAAAGACACACCCTGAGAGGTGCCTCCCTTCATGGCCGAGAGCTTTTAGGTATCTGAAGTTGGGCAGCCAAAGCCAGGGGCAGCGTCCCCATCTCCAATCTGGACACTCGAACACGCCCTGCCCCCCGCTGGTTTGTGAGGCTGACTCCACTGAAGTGCTGGAGGTGGGCCGGCGGAGGGTGTGAGAGAAGGGGAACATGCAGCATTAATGGCCTCACAGAATGGACAGGAGCTTGCTTTGGGCAGACAGTGCCACTAAGTCACGGCTCCGCATTGGGGCAATACAGCAGCAGGGCGAGACCATGCCTCCTGAGCTCCCCTGAACATGTGCTGGCTGCATTACCCCTCAGGAGGCTGCAGCATACGACCACTCCAGCCTCTCTGGGAAGGAGAGGGCCAGGGCCAGCACTGGGGAAGGAAAGGCCGGGCCCTGGAAAAGGATGTGGTGGGGGAAAGGCAACTTGTGCCCTCCCACTGCTCAGCCTGGCCCTTTGGAAAGTCTCCCACAGCACATCACATGGTGCCGGCCATCCCATAATATGCTACGCACGGAGACGGTTGCTGGGACGGAGTCATTTCAGAGCGACATGGACATGGCAAAAGCTTGGGCGTGCCAGGCTTCTCTCCCACCTTCTCCTCCCTCCTTCTCGCAGGAGAGCTCTCCAGTTCCCACAGCTCACAGCTCCCCGGTGCTGGGAGAAATGATGGCGGGTGGGCCCTGGCTTGTCATGCTGTCGTTGGACAAATTGCCCAGTGTAGGGGTGGGACTCACTGGCCAACATCTTCCCTGCTGGCTGGGCATGACATAGCTCATGGCTCTCCTCACTAGCAACCCTGCCAACAGCTGCGCCAGCCTTCCGATGGTCTTGTGACTCAGCCCTCTGGCCAGCCCAGTCGGAAGCCTCTCCCTGTCCAGTGTATCAGTGTCTCACACAAAGCATCTCACACACCTCTAACTGTCAGTACGGCACCTTCTGCCCACCCTGGGCTCCTTCGCAATCCAGACTTCACCCTCTGAGCCTAAGCACCAGAGCCTTTGGGAACCGAGCCCAACTCCAGGCCATGCTCACCTTGCATTGGTTTATAATCCATTTCGACAAAGGTCGCAAACCCGGAGCGAGTCTGGGTGGTGTCTGGCCAGCGAACGGGCTTGGAGAGACCCAAAAGGGGCAGAAACCTGATTTGCCTCACGCAGTCACTGACACTAGTGCAAGATGCCAGTATTCGGAGCAGGCAACAACACGTCTGTTTTGCACAGGTGTGAATGACAGCACCAGGGGCAAGTGACAAGGAAGGAGCAGAGCCCTAGGGTGCAATTTTCAAAGCTGATGGAAGGACTTGGGGCCAAATTTTCAAAGGTATTTAGGCTCCTAAATACCTATGAAAATCTGCCCCTTGACGACTTGGTTCCCACAGGTTTGAATTCAGTGCACGCGAGCTGTCTGCCACCTTCAAAGGCAAGTGAGAGACAAAGGCTGATATTGTGATTGAGGCTCTGGAGGCCTGCGTTCAGTTCTGGGCTCTGTCACAAAATCTGGGGCTGATTTTTGAAGGCATAAATGGGAGCTAGGATGGCAGTCCAGAGGGAGTTGGTGCCTTGGCGTCTTTGACAATCCCTCTCTATTATTACAGCCATGTCTACTCTAGAGGACACAGTCAGGAACCAACACCTCACTGTGCATGGCGCTGTACACACACGATGAAAAGACAAGTTCCTAAACCAGGGAGTCTCACAATCAAAACTTCTTATGCAACCTTGGTCAAATCATCTATTGTGGGATGTTCACAGCAGCCTAAGGGAGTTAGGTGCAAGTCCATCGAGATGTAATGAGAGTTGGATATGTATAGGTACCTCCCCATGGCAGCTGGTTGCGTGCTTCCCAGAGCAGGGAGAGTGTCACACACTAGCTCTGTTCGAGTTAGTGCATTAACAATAGCAGCGCGGCTTCGGTGGCACAGGCTGGTGACTGGGGCTAGACACCCTAGTACATACCCCGCGGGGCAGGCAGTTTGTACACGAGTGGCTAGCTCAAGCCACACCCCACATTATCGCAGCCGCAGAGCTATTCTGAGTGTGCTGACTCCTTTAGGATCTTCAGAAAATTCCAGCCTCGGTCTCTGCTGCTCAGTTCCCCATCTGTCAGCACGGCGATCACACGCTTTCCTTGCCCCCACCCTCTGTCTGTTGTGCTTCTTTGGACTTGAAGCTCTTTGTGGTCTGGACTGTCCATACAGCGCCTAGTACCATGGGGTGCTGATCTCAGCTGGGGCCTGTGTCTGCTCCCCTCCTACAAATGGGGAATGATCAGGAGATTTACACGTGGGGGGAGAGTTTCACAAACAGCAGAAGGGAAAAATAAATAAGAAAAGAAAATGAAGCCCCAGGGGAAAATCTATCGGAGCTGCCAAGCAGCCCTTCAAACGTGAATGTGAATTCCAGCGCTGCTCATTACAGGGAAAACCAGGGGCATGCAGCACTGTTTGCCCAAAAGATGAAGGGAATGACGGGCAGCTCCGGGGAGATGAAAGGAGCAGAGAGGAAATGTTGGCTAAACCCCCCTGCAGCCTGTGGATGGTTGCAGGAGGGGGGAGAGGGAACAGCTCTACACCCACCAGCTTATAAACAAATCAGCATTATCCAAAACCCTCTGTAGTCAGGGCAGCACCTGGACTAGGGTCTTAGACCAACAGGAATAATCATGAGGCTATGGACGCTGCTGAGCTGTGCAGCAGCCCAAAGCGGGCCTGATCACAGGGAGGCATCTCCGAAGGCCAGGAGCAGCCGTGTGTGACACTGTACAGGGATAAGGGAGGTGCTTGGGCTGAGCTGTGAGTGAGCCAAGGAGGGAGGGGAGCCGACCAGGGCTAGGAGTGCAGGAACAAACGGATAGATTACCAGGTGCTCAGGCTCCAGATGGTTACACCCAGGGTCACGGAGGAACCCTTTATCCTAATACGAGCCCCAAGAGGCAGCCACAGAAATAGAAAGGCAGCGCAAACAGAGCAGGGAATGCTGTTAACACAGTGCATTGCTAACCAGTGGAACTCACTGCCACAAAACAGAATGCAGGCTAAGAGTTCAGCAGGATGTGACATAGGGTTAGACATTTATATGGCTAATGCAAATCCCCCCTCACCTCCATGACCTTGGATAAGGAAAAGGAGGCTATAGACTCTGCTGCTTTGGAGCATGAGCTACCTGATGGGGAGATAGGAAGAAACACCCCCGTTTCATAATCGTCACTGCAGGGTTTTACCTCGTCCTCTGACGCAGCCGGTGCTGGCCCCTCTCACAGACAGGACTCAGGGTTAGATGGACCTTGGGTCTGATCCAGTCGGGCAGCTCCTATGTTCCTCTGAGCCTGGGCCAAGGGGGAGTCCTGGCTTCACGTCTTGGGGGAAGGGTGCGGTGGCGGAGATGCCATTACTCTGCACCGGAGAGCAAATACGTGTTGGAGGGAGCATCCTCCGCAAGCCCAAAAGAACACCCTTTCCCCCAGCCACCCCACCTCCTGTCTGCGGGAGAGATGAGACGGCAGCGTCGGAGCTCACGGCTCTCCCGCTCCGGATTCCTCCTGCCCTCCCTCCCCAACCAGGTGCTGCTCCAACCCTCTTCTGCACTGGCCTAGCCTGTCCTCTCCGAACGCGAGAGGAGGCTTGACATGCCCAGCGACCCTGCCCGTATTCTGCAGCCCTTTCGAAGGGCTTTGCCTCCAGCCCCCGAGACCTCACTCCGGGAGGATGCCAGTGGCCCTGCAGATTGTTGGCGGAGAGCGTGCTCGGGCAGTCCAGATCCCAGCTGGGGTGTGATCTGCTGCCAACACCTGGAAGCTGCAATTGGGCATCTGGGGCCAGACCTGTAGCTCCCCCCTTGCTCTGGCTGTGCCACGAGCGGGCGCAGTGAAGACACCAGCTCACGGACCCTCTTCCCCAGGGCACAACCCGCTCTGCCAGCCTCGGCTTCCCCTGCGGGTACCAGGCCCGTCTGGAGCATCCTGCCACTTTTCCACGGCGGGGCGCTGGCCTGGGGAGTGGGCAGGGACGCCAGCCCTGCGCCCCGCCCCGCCGTGGCACTCCCGGGGAGACAGAGCGAGATGCTGGCCCAGCTCCCCGGTCTAAATCCGGGGTGACTCCGCCGACGGGGCCGGGGTTCACACGGGCCGCCCCACACGCCGGCGGGTGCGGAGGGCAGGGCGGCTGCCTGTGCCAGCGCCGGGCAGCGGCGCCCCCGGGGCCAGGGCAGCCGGGGGCGGAGCGAGG
>ML675626.1:6001568-6076008 GCA_007922155.1 Mesoclemmys tuberculata
TGGGGCGGCAGCGGCGGGGCCGGCGGCGGGCGCAGTGCCGGGACGGTCCAGGCGCGGAGGCAGCGCGCTGCGCGGCGGAGGTAAGAGCGCGGGGCGGGCGGGGAGAGCGGGGCCGGGCACCGGGCTGTGCCCTCGCCGCCCCGGACCGCTCCGTCGGGCCCGGCTCCAGCCGCCGGGGCTGCCCAGCGGGAGCGATCCCGCGGGGAGGGGCTGCGGGGGTAGCCCCGGGCTGGAGGCGCTGCCCCGGGACGGGACGGGGACGGGGACGGGGCCGGGGCCCCAGCGGCTGGCACGGCGCTAAAGCCAGCGCTGCGCAAGGCTGGGCGGAGGGGGGTAAAGGGCGGCCTGGCTAGATCCAGCCCCCCACCAGCACCATCCCCTGGCCCAGGCTGACTTGTGCCAGCCTGGCACAGCCCAGAGGCTTCCCCCTGAGGCTGCGCACAGATGGGTTATTCGCATAACACCCCTCTTCCCCCCCCCCTGCCAGATGTGACCCCACCAGCATGAGGGCACATGGGATGGACTGGTGCTGGGACCCTGGCCAGCCTGATCCGCGCTGCAGGGAGGCTGGGTGGAACAGACAGAGAGGTTTGCAAGCTCTTTAATACTGGGAGAAGAAGAGACAGAAGCGGCCACAGGGTGCCACTGAGCGGGGCTCACCAGCCAAGTGACTGGCCAGAGTCTCCACTGAGGGATGTGTTCACAGGCGGTGGGAGAAAGAGACAGATACCCAGACAGGCAGGGGGTGGGACTGGGGGATCTTGACTCTCTGCTCCTGGTGTGGTGTAGGACAAAGGCTGGGTGTCAGAGGGTGCCCTAACCCTTCAGGAGTCGGGGGCAGAAGACCCCAGTCCAGTGACTTGGAATTAAGAGGCCTAGGAAATGCCTGCTAGCAGAAAAAGGAAGTGGTCTCTGGGAATTAGCAGTTGGATGGGTTGGGAGAGTCCCAGGACCCTGTCTGTTTAAGGGCCAGGGACCAGTTCCTCTGTCCTGCTACCAGGCCATTTCCTGGGCCTTTTTTCCATTCCAGTTGCTTGGAATGGGGTCTTCTGCCCCCTCTACTCTTCAGGGGCCAGTGTGCCCCATTGTTAAATTGGCTCATGTAGGGGCATGGCTGTATCTTTAACAGCCTGGGCTAGGGTGCGATTACCATTAAAAACAGCACCACGCTGCTGCTAAAGCAGGAGAAAAAGCGCTGGGTCTTTCAGGGGCTTGGAAGGAGGTGTCAGGGTACTTGGTATCCTTAGGGGGCAGAAAGCTCTGCAAAGGTGGGAGAGGAGAGCATGCTCCTTCAGTTTAAGATAGCCAGGCTTTTATTTGCCACCCCGTCATGAGAGAGGTGTTGCGGGAGGTGGATGTTTGAGTCAATACCTTCTTCCCTCTCCCCGCTAATCAAATATCACACCTGCCCCCTCTTCTCCTTTTCCAGTTCTCCCTGCCTCTCAACTTTGTGTTGAATTTTACTTCGAATTTGGGTTGTTTTAAGTTAAAAAAACCCTCAAAAACTAAATGAATCTTTTTCTGTGGTGGGCTGAATGAAATGTTTTGTTTGACCCAAAACAAATGTTTTCTCGGTGTTTTTGGTGCGGCCACTGCACTGAAAAACTCCGTTACTGGCGTAACTCTTGATTAGTACCAACTGACGCTACAGAGGAACATCTGCACAGGTACATGAGTGTAACACAAGGGAGAGGATCCCGGACCTCTAGCACTAAAA
Organism: Mesoclemmys tuberculata; assembly: GCA_007922155.1. NCBI lineage: Eukaryota > Metazoa > Chordata > Testudines > Chelidae > Mesoclemmys > Mesoclemmys tuberculata. The sequence goes on from ML675626.1 coordinate 6,003,286, forward strand.
CTATGAGCCTCCATCATGCGAGCTAAAAGAGTAGCTCCTTTAGTGAATACCTATCCTAGGCTTTTATCCTTTGTACACCAGCCACTAGTGCGGGACTCACCACACACACTGACGAGCAGGTTATATGTGCCTGCCACAAACAAACATGTCACCTTCACTTCTAGGCCTGTTTGTCTCAGGGAGATTTGTACCAGCGTAGCTACTTCCGTGATGCATTCCTGCAAACCCCCAGTGCAAATGTGCTGTGCTGATGTGAAATGGGGCTTACTTGGTTTCAAACAGCTTCATTGGCGTGAATACACTCGTACAATTATCCACAGTATAGACAAAGCCACATTTGCCCTTCCTTCCACATCTATGGCCAGGCAGAGCTGCAGACCCAGATATTTGCCTTTCTGTGCTGGTGCCATTCCCTAGGAGGCAGCAACACTTCAGATAGTCCCATTTCCACTTGCTAGCGCCTTTCCCATGAAGAAGCCTTAGCAGCTCATCAATTCACTGAGTGAGTGAGAGAGAAATCTTGACTCTGCAGAGGTTGACAGACACCCCAACTCCCCTATTGGGAATGGGATAAAGGTGGGAGACATGCTACGCTGTACACTGCAGACAAGTGTACTCGTACAAACGTTTGCAGAAAGGAGATAAAGGGAGGCTGTGGGTTTGAAATAAGGATGACTGGTGGATGGCTTCCCCCAGCTCCAGTGAGAAAGGACAAGCAGCTGCTTTCTGCCCAGAAATGTATCCCACTTTACTATACTTACAAATGTGTAGAGGAGATCAGCTTGTGAGATTTCACTGCTGGATTTAAACCCAAGGTGTTAGCCCTGATTCAGCCTCAAGATCAAATGCCAGAAACATGTGCATATTTCCAAGTACTGTCGACACAGCACAGATCTACTTCATTCGCACTGTCACTCCTCAGGTCTGAGGTTTATTTTAATCTCAGATTAATCTTCCAGCCCTTATGGCTGTGGAAAAACCCTTTCAAATGAGCCAAATACAAGGCTGTGCAGCCAGACAACCTCGCAGGTGTGAGCTGCCCTCTTCAGCACAACAGTTAACACTGAAGCCTAATGACCACTTTAAATAGCCAAATGGTTAACTGCTTCACTATCAGTCCCCTTAGCAGAAACATCCCGCTATTCTGGGATAGGGTAGAGCACCACCATTTCCCTGGACTCCCACCCACAGCTGTCAGCTCTCTTAGGGGAATCAATCCTAGACCCTTATCCCTTTCAGTCAGATTTTCCAGTTTCCACGCACAACGTTATGCTTTCTGTCTGAGCGACCTATTTTAGAGGCAGGGAAGCCAGTAACCACACAAAACACAAACAAAAAAAGCAAAGTTGCCGTGTGGGAGAGCGTGAGCACAGCCGGTAGGTCTCCTCTAGAACGTGCTGCATCTGCTCTGAGTTGCCCCTATGGACAGGCCAACTCCTTTACATGCACTGTTGGGGAGCGGCATTTATAGCCCTGTGTTTAGTGGCGCTACAGTTAATTTAGTGGAGCCGGGTGGAGGAACACACTGTATATTTATACAGTGTAATAAAACTCCCTGGCTTTGCAAGTGTGTTGATTTACCACAGGAGCCTCATTGCTGGAGTGGGAATGCTGCTCCCGTGCTGTAATCAGTCAGGCTGTCTGGGAGGCAGAGATGCTGCATCGGTCAGTGTGCATAGGTCCCAGCTACGGGGGAGCTCTGCCTTATCTGTGCTGGAGGCAGGCAGGGCTCCCCAAGGAGCCATCCTCTCTGGCACGGTTGCTCCAGGAGCACAGCCGGGTGCGTACTGCAGCATGATCCCAGGTTCAGGGGCAGGGGAGGAGGAATTGCCAAGGAGGGAGGGGAAGCTCGTAGACACTGACTGTGCTAAGACAGGGCCCTGTCTCATTCCGTGCGTTCTCTGAGCCAATAGTAAGTAGCAGGTCGTGCTGAAGAGCACTTGGGCCACAGAGCTGCAAATGGTGTCTGACCCTCCCAGTCATCCGTCTCCTCCCGTCCTCAGTAAGATCTCTTACCTCTCTCTCCCTGCAGGGCTCCTGCATCTCCCCTGAAGGCAGAATGACAGAGCATGAGGACTTTGCCAGCCTGGCTGGGTACTGGAACTCCTCGGACAGCTATCAGTTCAGCCCCGCCAGCATCATCGTCCCAGTGGTCTTCTCCCTCATCTTCCTCTTGGGCACGGTAGGCAACAGTTTGGTGCTGGCAGTGCTGCTGCGCAACGGCCAGATGGGTCACAACACCACCAACCTCTTCATCCTCAACCTCAGCCTGGCCGACTTCTTCTTCATCATCTTCTGCGTCCCCTTCCAGGCCACCATCTACTCTCTGGAGGGCTGGGTCTTTGGCTCCTTCACGTGCAAGGCCGTCCACTTCTTCATCTACCTGACCATGTATGCCAGCAGCTTCACACTGGCTGCCGTCTCTGTGGACAGGTAAACAAGGCCAAAACCTGCCTCAGGGCTGCTGGGCCCTCCCAGATGCCCTGTGCCTGGCCCCTGGAGCTGGATGGCTCAGGGTATGGGCAAAAGGGGGCTTGTCCCCACCAGGTCAAACCCAGCCTGCATCAGTAAGGACCTAAAGCCTTTCCTATGCAGTCTGTGCCAAAAGGGCTGGAGGGATTTTGTACAGTTCCTCTTAGACACGTGTCCCCTTCTTCCAGGCCAAGGAGATGTAGCCTCTGCACTCTCCACCCTAGAAGTAGCCCCACCAGGACAGCTGGTGCTGCCACTGGCTGTGTTTTTCTAGAGGAAGGATGGTCCAGTGGTTAGGACACTAGCTTAGACCATGGAGGACTGGGTTCAATTCCCTGCTCTACCACAGACTCCCCGTGTGACCTTGAGCAAGTCACTTAGCCGTTCTGTGGCTCAGTTTCCCCCTCTGTACAATGGGAGAATAGTAGTGCCCTCCTTCACAGGGCTGTTGTGAGGATAAATACATTAACGCTTGTGAGGTGCTCAGATAACATGGTATCAGTGGCCAGATAGAAGTGCCTAAGCTAGATAGAATCTAACTTTGTGGGTAAATAGAGGACTTGCCCTTCCACAGCTGTCAGACCATTACTAAAACACATGGACTAATGACCAGTTTAGAAGCCCCAACATCTGTGCCAATAATTCAGTGAATGCACCTGGTGCATTCAAACGGGGAGCCAAACTCAAGTCCTGGTGTAATCCGCGACGACTCAGCTGGCTCCCGAGCAGGTGTGCCTGCTTAGAGCAGGGCTGAATTTGGCCCTAGAGCTATCGAACAATGGACCCAGTTTCATATCACAAAACTATTAAGCCTGATCCTCAGCTCGTGTAAGTCAGCAGGGCCCTGCTGCCTTTAGCAGAGCTGTGCCGGTTGACACTCGCCGGGATTTTGCCTGAAATGCAGCTCAGGGTGCGTTCAAGGCAGAGTTCTGAAAGTATGGTTTGGTTCATGCTGTGTACTGGGCCCTGAGTCTGCTTTGACATGGCAATGTACAGCAATGTAACTCTGCTGATTGCAGCTGACCTACTGCTGATGTACAGCAGCGTGGCAGATCAGAATCAGCCCGTTTGGTTTGCGATAGGACATCTGCCCAGTCATGGCTGTGCTGCCCCGATCTCACCCTTCAGTGCAATAGAGCAGGACGTATATGTTCTTTCCCTGGATCACGTGCTGGGCGTGGTTGGGTCACCTCCTTTTCCCTGTTTGTTACATTCACTGCTGGCAGGAGTAAGGATGAGACATTACCCCTGTGATTGAGAGACCCACACTGAAGGGACTGAAGACAGAAAGGTGTCAAGAGTCCTGCAGATACTACATCGATTGGTTCTGTCTAAATATTTACAGATAGTTGAGCTAATCTGTGCCTCAGTCCCCATTTGTAAAATAGAAATAATGATACTGAATTTCTTTGTAAAGCACTTTGAGATCTACTGATGAAGTGTATTATATAAAAGCTATATTCTATATACAGTAATAAATGACTATTGTTATCTTACCTTACATATCACCTCTCCTTCTCAACGATCTTAAAGTGCTTCTCAAGCTATATAGGAAGCACTATTACCAATCTATTAGAATTCTTTGAGGGGGTCAACAAACATATGGACAAGGGTAATCCAGGGGATATAGTGTACTTGGACTTTCAGAAAGCCTTTGACAAGGTCCCTCACCAAAGGTTCTTAAGCAAAGTAGGCAGTGATTGAATAAGAGGGAAGATCCTCTCATGGATCAGTAACTGGTTAAAAGATAGGAAACAAAGGTTGGTTTTCACAGTGGAGATAGGTAAATGGTGGGGTCCCCCATGGATACGTATTGGGACCCGTGCTGTTCAATGTATTCATAAATGACCTGGGAAAAGGAGTGAACAATGAGGTGACCAAATTTGCAGAAGATACAAGATAGTTAAGTCCAAAGCAGACAGCGAAGAGTTACAAAGGGATCTTACAAAACTGGGTGACTGGGCAACATAATGGCAGATGAAATTCAATGTTGATAAATGCAAAGTAATGAACGTTGGAAAACATAATTCCAACTATACATACAAAATGATGGGGTCTAAATTAGCTGTTCCCACTCAAGAAAGATCTTGGAGTCATTGTGGATAGTTTTCTGAAAACATCCACTCAATGTGCAGCAACAGTCAAAAAAACTAACTGAATGTTTGGAACTTTAGAAAAGGGATAGATGATAAGACAGAAAATATCATAATCCCACTATATAAATCCATGGTACACCGACACCTTGAATACTGAATGCAGTTCTTGTTGTCCCATCTCAAAAAAGATATATTAGAATTGGAAAAGGTACAGAGAAGAGCAACAAAAGTGATGAGAGGTATGGAATGGTTTCCATATGAGAAGAGATTCAAAAGACTGCGACTGTTAAGCTTAGAAAAGATGACTAAAGGGGGACCATGTAGAGATCTATGAAGTCATGAATGGTGCAGAGAAATTGTGTTATTTGGCCCTTCACATAACATAAGAACCAGCGGTCACCCAATGAAATTGATAGTCAGGAGGTTTAAGACAAATATAAGGAAGTGCTTCACACAACTTGTAGGATCCGTTGCCATGGAAAGTGGTGAAGGCCACAAGAATAACTGGGTTAAAAAAAGAATTAGATAAGTTCATGGATGATAGGTCCATGAATGGTGAGTAGATAAGAAGGTGAGGGACACAACCCCATTCTCTGGGTACCCCTAAGCCTCTGATTGCCAGAATCTGAGACTGGACAACAGGGGATGGATCACTTGATAATTGCCCTGTTCAGTTAATTTCCTCCGAAGCATCTGGGGGGCCACTGTCAGAAAACAGGATCCTAGGCTAGATGGATCATTGGTCTGACCCGTGTGGCCATCCTTCTGTTCACCACTGAAATGCAGCCCCTTCGATAGGAATACCCCAGCGGTTATTTGTTATTGATATTACTGCAGTGCCAGGAGCCCAGCCGGGGACCAGGATCCCATTGTGCTAGGTGCTGGCTGGGGTAAGAAGAGAAGAACAGGATCCGCAAATGAAAAGGCAGGGGGCATTAAGATAGACCAGAACTGGACCAGGACTGCAGGGGCAAAGCGCCAGTACTCCTGAAAAAGAGGCTGTGAGAACTTCAACGATCACGTGCTCAGGTGCCTAGATTTATATCACAATGGAAGCAGTGATTTATGAGTCACTACTAGCATTTACTGTAAGCAATCTTTGGAGGTCTCCCATCCAAGTATTGGCTTAAAGCTGACCCCAGTAGCTTGGGAGTGTGGACTGAGTCCTAACATGAGGGAATGTGGCTCATGGTGCCTGAAGTTCTTCACTTCAGGCAGAAAGTCCAAGTTCAAGGTGTTGCCATGGGAGATGAGAGGCTGCATCTCTCCGGCTAGCTCAGAATCAGGGACAGTCTCTGAAAACGCCTCCAGCTCCCCAGCATCGCATTCTGCCCACCTGCTTTCAGGTTATTCTCCACCTCTCCTGCTGTGTAGCATTGCTGCTGCAGAATGTTGCTGTGCTCCACCCTAGAGATGGCTGCACTTCAGCTCAGGATGAAGCCATCCCTGTGCCTAGCCTGGGAAGCGCTTTGGGAGCTTTCCAGATGGACGGCACTGCAGAGACAAGCTAGGATAGTGGTTGGGGTGACCCTTGTGCCGGCTGGCTTATTTCCCTGTGCTGTTGGCTGTGCTCTGTTGCCAGAGGCATGGGACAGCTGAGCATCGCTCTCTGCTTGACGAGGACAGGCTTAGACTGGAGCAGTGAAGAGCTTGTGCTTGCATTGACAGCTACTCCCCGTTCCCCGCAGCCTCCCGTCCACAAGTCAGCGAGGGTCCCAGCTGTCTCCTTTCCTAGCTGTCACCCGCAGCAGGGATCCTGCCGAGACTGTCACACTCAACACGTTTCAGCTCTCCTGGGGTGCTGCAGACAGATGTTCCCATCAGCCACTCATCCTCTCTCCCTGCTGTTGTGTGCCAGGGAGCTGAACACAGCGCTCTTCCACCTGCAAGCTGCACTGCTCTCTCAGCCTCCCAGTGCTTGATCAGCTCCTAGCCTCATTCTCAGCCAGGCAGAGGCACAATCTCTTCCTTTCAGCAGAGAGGGATCCTGTGTCTGTGTGGGCTGGCCAGTGTTTGGTCCTTCCCTCTCCTGCTCCAGCCGGGTTTGGGAGAGCCATGGAGGAACACATTCCATCCCTGGGAAGTGGGCGTATCGCATGTTGCTCTTGAACAGCTTCCCCAACCTCACCGCTCCAGCCAGTGCTCAGGGAAACAGTCCCAGTCCTCTTTGTTTGGAGGGTGGCCTGGGTTAGAAAAATACGAGTGTCCAGGAAGAATCCCACTAGGAAGAAATCAGTGCCCTATGCAGGGTCGTATTCTGAAGGAGCAGGGTTAGGAGGGTGAGGCCCCTTCCTTAGTAATGTGACCATTTGCTGAGGCTGGATATAGGCAGAAGGGGAGAAAGGTAACCACTACCATGGGGCAGCAAAAATCCACAGCGACTGTGTGTCCAAGACAGTCCTCTGTCCCTCTAACCACTGCCTCTTTGGTTTCATCTCCAGGTACTTGGCCATTCGCTACCCTCTGCGTTCCCGGGAACTGCGGACTCCCTGCAATGCAGTGGCCACCATGGCTGTGATCTGGGGTCTTTCTGTGGTCTTTGCTGGTCCATACCTGAGCTACTACGACCTGATTGAGTGGGAGTCCAGCTACATCTGCATGCCCGGCTGGGAGGAATGGAAGCGCAGGATTATGGACACCAGCACCTTTGTCTTTGGCTACGTGATCCCTGTGCTGATCGTCAGCCTCTCCTACACTAGGACCATCAAGTACCTGTGGACGGCCGTGGACCCCCTGGAGGATATGTCAGAGTCTAAAAAGGCCAAGCGGAAGGTGACCAAGATGATCATCATCGTGACCATCCTCTTCTGCCTGTGCTGGCTGCCCTATCACGTGGTGATCCTGCGCTATCTTTATGGGGACTTCCCCTTCAACCAGGCCACCTACGCCTTCCGGCTGCTCTCCCACTGCATGGCCTACGCCAACTCCTGCCTCAACCCCATCGTCTATGCCCTGGTCTCCAAGCACTTCCGCAAGGGCTTCAAGAAGGTCTTCAGCTGCCTCCTGAGGAAGAAGGCCCGCAACAAGGTCCACGTGGTACACACTGCCCACATGGTGCCTGGCTTCGAGGCAGGCTCCACTGAGGTATCCCGGATGAATGAGGAGATCAACGGGCAGCAGAACGGCTGCGAGCTGGATGCAGGATCCCTCATGGTCCAGCCAGGCTCCTCCAAGCCCCTTCACATCTCCTAGAAACAAGGCTCCATCCTCTTGGACAGCTGTGCCATGTTGCCCGTGGCAGGGAGAGGCCTCCCTTTTTGCTGGATGATGGAGAGGACATGAGGGAAATCCCCAGAGAATCCCACTCCTACCCAGGCCTAGTGCTCTCCCAAGCACTGCAGCTGCACCCCCTAGGCAGTGTGCCGGAATGGGCTTGCCCCTGGGAAGGAACAGACCCGGTTTCACACTGGAGCCCCAGCCCTGCTGGTCTCTGCGAACGGAGCAGAGACCGGCAGTACCAGCCCAGCTCCTTTAACTGCGCCCAGGCTGGCCTTGCTCTAGTTGAGTCCCAGCTAGGCAGACCTGCTTTTTGCCTCACTTCTCTGGCTTCTTGGGCTGCTGAAAAATCCCCATCCCACCTGCCCTCCCATCTCCTGCGCATGAAAACCTGGCCGGAGGGAGATTCTGACCCCTCTGCTCCCTCTAACACAGGAGGCGGGGCAGCCTCAGAGCAGAGAGCAGGGAACTCAGCAGGCAAAGCTGCCTGGGGCTGCTCTAGTCGTGCTGTCAAACGCTCCCTGGGGGAACGTACAGTGCCAGCCTGTCCCTCAGCCGCTGCTTGGGGCACCTGTGGCACAGCACGCCATTTGCCACGCGCATTTGCAGCTGCCCCGCGGATTCTGTTGTGCCGGCCAGGTGCTTGTCACTGGGTTCCCATGACCTTGGCCACGTGCTCATCTTTTGACCTATGGTCCAGCCCTGAGAGGTCAGGTTCCTACTCCCCACCCAGCCGTACCTGCCATCACCACAGCACAGCCTGTGTGTGTGAGCTGCCCGCTTCCCCGGCCCTCACTGTGCAACTTCCTCGGTACCTGTGCTCTGCACAGCAGGTGAGGCCACTGCAGTGCAGCCTACGGGGCAGGTGGCTGGAGGCTGCTGGGACAGCTTGTCTGAATCTGTGCCAGTTGATGGACTATGCCACGGCCAAGCCAGTCACTATAACCCGGGTGCCCCTAAAGCAAGCTGTGTTCATAGCATGGGTGCACAGCAGCCGGTGTGTCTACTTCGGTGCTCTCCTTCGCGTGTGGCACACTGGGGTCTGCGAGTGAGACGGGGCTGTACATACCGTGCAGGTGTCTTTCTAACCCACAGCAAATAAACGTGGTTTCCTAATCTAGGCAGCGATGGGGCCTTTGTCGATATTCTTTGTGCTAGGAGCAGGGATGGGCCCCAAAATTCAAACCTGGGTTCAGATGCCAGAGGATCAAAAGGAAAGCAGAAAATGGCCCTGTGAGTGCCTGAGCAGCCTCTTCCTCTCCCAGCCCGTTCCTCTTCTCCCAGCCCTGGCAGTGTGGGATCTCTGGGCAGGCAGCCCAGGAGAGCGGGGAACAGGTGGCACTGCTAGTGCTTTGTGAGAGCCCAGTGCTTGTGTCCATGCCACGTTGTGTGGATCGACCCCGCACTGGCAAAGCCCCTTCTTCAGATCAAGGATTTTTCAGCTTCCTGCCAGCCTTCACCTGGGCAAAGCGCGTCGTGCACCACCTAGCAGATTCCTGCGGGGCCGCCTCCCCATCCAGTGTAAATCTGCAGAGCTCCACTGAAATCAGAGCTCTGTCAGTGTGCACCAGCTGAGGACCTGGCCCACTGGCTCTGCTGTCCACCCAGCCCTTCCTACGAGGACCACAGCTCACTTGCCTTCCTGACACAAGCGCAGTGAGCTGCCTGAACCGGGCAGGCTCCCCACGCCTGCCTAGAACTAACGGCAGCCAGGGAAAGCAGCTCTCCAGCCCAGGAAGGAGTCGTCAATGGGCCAGGCAGCTTCCGAGCACCAGGATGGAGGAGTCCTGGGCTGAGGGGTACGCGCGGGACCCTGGCTGGTCAGGCTGTGGTCGAGGTGGGACTAGAACCAGGTCTCTGAACACTTAGGGGCCCTTCCCACTGCAGCCCAATCCTGTGCTAACCCAGGTGCCGATCAAAGCTGTGAGGAGACCATCTCCCTTCTGCCAGTGGCTCATCTGCTGATTCCACTGCCAGACCATTCACCCCTCTCCCAGCAAGACAGGGCTCCTGATGCCTGTGAAGGCAGAGAAGAAAACCCTAGATGAACAAGGCCAGCCGACAGAGAGAGGGGCCACGTGCCCTCGAAGGCACATGCTCGCAGGCACTTGGTAAAGGAGAGCAGAGAGAAAGGCAGGGCGGGGGCAGTAATTACTCCAATTGGCTGATACCGTCACGCAGGCCCCGTGCCAGACGTTTACCAGCAGCACCCACTCCTTGCTCAACCCCAGACGAGGAGGGAGCAGTAATTGGGTCAGTGGCTGTGAGAGACAAAAGGCCTCTGCTCAGCATGAGGCCGGAGCTGCTGGCAGCACGCACGTGCCTCTCACCCTTAATTCGCCATCCAATTCAGACAGCCAAGCACGGCGCAGTTCGGAAAGCAACCTCGCCCCAGTGCACAGTCCAGCTCGCTCCTGCTGGGCCCAACGGGCAACCAGGCTGTGGGATGGAGCCACCAGCCTAGCACCACACTGGGTCCGTCAACTGAGCCCAGCAGCAACCAATGGGGGCTACTGGCATTTCCACTGAGGGCGTCACGGCGCTGCTGTCCTTCAACAGCCCACGTCCCCGCCGTGCAGCCAGACTGTCACATGCCCTGCACCCCCTGACACACTGAACCGCGCACAGAGCGGAGGGGCGTACGGGGAGGGGGATCATGCTGCCCCCCTGTTCACATTCCAGTGGCCGCGCTGACCAAGTGTAGTGCCAAAAACTTACCGGCAGAGTTTGTGACTGGCCCCTCTGCCTCCTGTCCTCTCTGCCCTGGGCTGGGCGCAATGAGGGAGCCGCGGGCCAGGTCAGTGCCGCCGCTGGGGATATCAGCAGGGGGGCGCCTCGGCCAGCACCCCTCCAAGGCTGGTGTCCTGGTGCATGGACCCCTCCTTATGCCACTGGTGCCGCACCTGCCGCCCCCACAGCGGTGGGGGTGGGGGAGAGGAGGGGATGGAGTGGGGGAAGTAGGGGAGAGTGGAAAACGGGCCCAGAGATCCCTCCCTTCGCAGGGCGTTGCCACCAACAGGGGCGCAAATACACATATTGGCCCCCGGGTGCCGGAGATGCACGGCACACCACTGACAAGCATGTGTGCAGGTACACAGGGCCCCCTTCAGCCAGACACGTGTATAATGCACCTCTGCCCCGGCTCTCAAACAATCAAGCTGCAACTCCTTCACATGGGAGCGACCCAGCCTGCCAACACACACTGTGCCCTCATATCACACATACACATCCCCCTAGACACAGACACTGCACCAACCCATTCATGCACCAACACCATGAAGTACGGACACAGGCAACCTGCCTGTCACCTCTGCAGAGAATATGCAACACACTCTGAAAGCTGGCCATGAAAAGAGGGACACCTGCCAACACACAACTGCCGCTTGGGAACGCACACGCACACTTCCCCACCATGCTCACAGTCAGACACCACACTGAGAGCCAGCAACAGGGATCTGGGTTCCAGTACTTCTAGCTAGTCACCCCTCCACCCCCACATCCAGGGGGGCACCCACCACCAGCCTGCTCCTTAGACACATGCATGTGGTTTCAGGATGAAAAGCACAGAGCTAAGCATGCAGGAAAAGACTGCCAGAGCTCAGCATCTTTCCTTGCAACATTCATGGGTGCTGCAATGGTGCCTCATTTCTTTGGCACCACCCAAAAAGGTTCTCCCACCCTCGCTTGCTGTCTGATCAGAATCTCTCTCCTGGCTGTCCTGTCTCCTTTGCCTCCTCTTCAAAACACGCAGCTGATTCCACTCCAATCTCTCACGAACACAGCTGCTGCTATTTAACCCCCAATGCTTTCCACCATGGGAAAAATCCCCTCCTTTCATTCCCCCCTCCCCTCTTGCCCGCCCTTTGCTCCTCCTGCAGATGTTGTCAAAGCCACTTTGAGGGCCAAACAGAAAAGGGTGCTCAAGAGCAATGGGCGCTGCTAGTGTGTTCTTCCTATGAGATTCAGCCCCGCACATGGCCTGTGTGTTGGCAGGTGTCCCTCTGCACATGGCCTGTGAGTGACCACAGGACTCCAGTGGTGTGCTGGGTCTCTACGCAGGGAAGAATTTCTCCCTCCCAGGATATGATCAATGCCCACAGGGTGGCAGGCCTGGCCCCACTGAGCGGGGCTCTCAAATATGGTGCTGAAAGCTCTCAGCACCCCCATGCTGTACAGGTCGGATGTTGTGAGCACAAGCTGAAACTCAGCACTATTTGCACCTGCCTCTGCCTGGCGGGAGGTGCCCAGGAATGTTGTAGACCTACAGACGTTATGGTTTGTCTTGGCAGAAAGGGTAATGAACATAAATATTAATGGCCCCAGGTCCCAGCGATGGTATGGCTGGGTCCAAGCGATTTATTATGAGACAGCTGCTTTCTGGATTGGAAATAAGCTGTAGATGGCATGGCTCTGGAACAAAGAGCTGCCTGCACGGTGATCTCTCCAGAGCCTTTTTTTTTCCCCATAAAAGTGCCCCCAGCCCCCCAGGCAGAGATGTCTTAGCAACAAACTGCACAATCAAGTAGCTTTAATGAACTGATCAGCAGTTTTTAGAGACAACCCAGAGTTTCCGGGAAAAGAGAAGGAGCAGTTCTTCAGGAGGCAGTTTATTACAAAGCCACTCAGAAGCACCTTAGTTAAGGCCGAAACCCGCTCCAAGCCCTACGTAGCCAACTCCCCTCTCACCTGGGGGAGAAATGAAAAACTCCCTCCTTTGAGCCTGAAAAGTGTCCTGGCTTACTCCCACGCCATCGGACTATTGCTGTGCAGAGACAGGACGAGGTTACTCCAGCGGCAAGTGACTGTAACCCTTCTGCCAGGTGGAGCTGGCAGCAACAAAGGCCGGGTTCAATTTCTAGGGGTTCCTTTTGATAACACAGAATTGGCTCGAACCCCCACCCAGCAAACTGGGGAAACTACACGCCACCGCTGGGTGCCTCTAAGAGGCAATACTTTCCCTCTTGCAAACACTGAGTCTATGTATGGAAAAGAAAACTTATTATAAAGGGGACTGGCACATGGCTTTAATTTGAGAAAACACCGCAAGCATGATTTGAAAACGTGACCATGAGCAAAACTCCCACCCCAGCGTATTTTGGGCCGCGTCCTTTTCCTCAGTCTCTTACCTTGCGGTGTGAAAGTCCGACAAACAAGTGTCCCTTTAACACAGCACTCCCCTCTTCTTCTCACTCACAGTGGTCATCCAGAGTCAGCGACGACCCAGAGTTTTGAGGTGTGTTCGTATGAGCTGACCTCCCACCCCAGGGGGTGGGGAAAGGTGTCAAGCAATGCCTCAGTTGCTACCACTGCACTATTCACTGTGTCAGCTGCCCTGCCTTCATTCACTCCACCGCCAGCCACTCCGCTGTCAGCTGCTGCACCATCATTCATGCCACCACTGCCCCCTCTACTGCAGCCTCTAGGATGTCTGCAGTCTCATCACTTAACACAGCTCTCAGTAATTTCAGCTGTTAGTTGAGGAGCCTCACTGCTAGTAGTGCAGGCTGGCCAGTCTCTTTCACCAGGGACACTGTCCCATAAGCAGGTCTAAGGCTTAGCACTTAGACCTCATTATCAGTGATTTCAGCTCTTGTGAGCCACAACAAAAGACTCTTCACTGAGTCTTAATCAGCTCTGTCCTTAAACAGCGGAGAGAGGGAGGGTGAAATGATGTCTAGGGCTCTTAGGCAGAGCACACACCACCAGGCAAAACACCCCTCCCCACCCTCTCTCAACCCCACTGGGCTTTGGTACCCCGGCCTCCTGCTTAGTGAGTGCAGGTCAGCTGAGTGTGAACCCCTCAGGCACGGCACGCCAAGCACAGTTCTGCTGCTCTTCATTCACACAAGAATGACACTTCATTACCCCTGCACTCAATAACGAAGTGACCGGCAATCCAACTGCAACCAAAGCAGCTCCGTCATGCTGTGCACCTATGCAGAGGGGGCGTGGCTATGCAAACCAGGTGGGTTCCTGAAGTCTTCTCCCACAGCTCATGTTCAGGTGTCAGGGGAGAGCTCCCTCAGACGCTGCTCCCGTGACTATTTGACATGAGTCCTTTTGTGCCAGAACTCAGAAATGGTTTGGTTTGAAACCTGGAAACTTTTAACATGGTCAGAGCTGTCTCTGATCTCCTCATGGAGTGGTTTCTGAAAGTTACAGTCAATAAATAGTGTTATTCTCACTTTCGTCTGCTACTTACTAGTTATGCATGAAGCTTTCCTACTGAAATTGAATCTGCACAAGTGATCCAACACCATGCGTTACTCATTTCCTAACCTTCCATGGGGGATGCTGGATGCACCTGGGAGAGAGAACCCAGCTGCATTCTGGTGAACATTATAGATCCCTGGGAGACTAGGGAAGTGCCACGGCAGTGTACACCTGAACAGTGCCCCCTGCTTCAAGTGCTGAGCTCAGCGACCACAAAGCTGAAACCAATACACTCAACACACACTGTGACCTTCCAAGATGCAATCCAGACCAGTGAGGTGCTGTGTCATCACCTGCCCTGCAACCTAGGGTGCCTCACAATACCTTGCTGCTTTAGCTCTCGCCTGAGTTGCTCACAAAAAGCCTGCCAGGCCAGCATGGAATTCACACCCCAGGTGTCTGTGTCCAGTCACAGCCCTGGTCCAGAGCCTCTGATCTCAATAGCCTGTTCACAAACACTAGCCATACCCTGGCTCTCACCGGCCTTGGTTACTATTGGCAGAATGACCCCAACACACTCCCAGGCCCAAATTCCGCCCCCCCCTCCCCCCAATAATTTGCGCTAGACAGCTCAGATATATTAGGTCCATGGGCTCTCTAAGAGTCCAACACACAACAGCTTACCCCCTTAAAGGGAACTACCAAACCAATGTACCAAACACGCCAGAACTGATCACACAACCAAACAAGTTTAGTAACAGTTTAGATGACAGAATTTGAAGTGAATTCAAGTATTTACACTTAGAAATGGTGACAAGAAAAATAGAGATAAAAACACTTTCTGCTGCTAAAATTAAACTAGGCTTGATTTAAGGCAAAGTTCTTACCCACATGATCCCATCAGCATTACTGACCAACCGTTTTGGTCAGGACCCTTCCCCTAAAGTCCAATGGCTGTTTCTTTCGTTTTCTTAAGTGCAAAGAGAGATAAAGAGAGGGGTGTCTCGGGGTGTTTGCCCCTCACTTCTATAGTTCATTTTCCTCTTTGAAATGCGAGCTTGTGAGAGTGATTTCTAGGCAAAAGTTCTTTCCAGCTGAGAGCCAGACATCTGGGGAAAAGTCCCACACTATTTTTTCTCACCCCTGTTTGCTGAAATGCAAATTGCCTTTGTCCCCTGCCTTCCCCCTTTTGTTATCTGAAGACTCCATTTACAGTTTATATGTACATTGTCAGAGTACAAACCCCTTTATTTAAGACCAGCTTGACTCATTTTCCTAATTCTTGCTACGAGAGTTTGAACATGCCCCACCAATGTCATTCAGGGGAAATTCATATCTTTACATATAATGATGCCATTCACATTTCACCATGATATTATTGACCAGTGAATTATGAGATTTCAAAAGATACTTTACAAGGCATGCTTTGTGCAAAGATTACTATAATAGGGTGTGAATACAGGGTGCATTCGGTCACACATACCTACTTCCAGTACCACCTGGCTGGCCCTCAGTCTTTTGTTTGTTTTATTTGTATTACTGTAGCACCTAGGAGCTCCCATCTTGGACCCATTGTGCTAGCAGCTGTACAAACACAGATCAAGGAAGGGCCTAAAGAATTTACAATGTAAGTATAAGACAAGTGATGACAGGTGGATACAGAAGGACAGACAGGGGAGCACAAGGGAACAATCAGGCAGTACTGGCCAGCATGGTTGATTGAGGTCTCAGCACACCAGTGGCCTAACCATCCTAACTTTAAATTCACAACGCTGGAAGTGCACAGGATCTAGTTCAGGAGATGAATATAGTTGAACCGCTTGGTAATAGTGACCATAATATAATAAAATCTAATATCCTTGGAGGGATGGGGGAGAAGAGGACACCAAAGTAGCCCACCATTTAATTTCAGAAAGGAGAACTATACAAGAATGAGCAAGTTAGTTAAACAAAATTAACAGGTACAGAGCCAAAAGTGAAATCCCAGCAAGCTGCATGGAAACTTTTTAAAGACACCATAATAGAGGCTCAATTTAAGTGTATATTCTAAATTACAAAACCTAGTAAGAGGACCAAAAAAGTGACACCGTGGTTAAACAAAGGAAAAGAAGCTATTAGAGGCAAAAAGGGCATCATTTAAAAAGTGGAAGTTAAATGCTATTGAGAAAAAGAGAAAACTGTGGCAAGTGAAGTGTAAAAATATAATTAGGAAGGCCAAAAAAGAATTTGAAGAACAGCTGGCCAAAGCTAGCTCTCAAGAAGTAACAGCAAAAAAATTTTGGAATTTGGAATTTTGGAAGCTGCTAAACAACCAGCGGGGCCACTGGATGATGGATATGCTAAAGAAGCACTCAGTGAAGATAAGGTTATTGTGAAGAAACTAAACAAATTCTTTGCATCTGTTTTCACAGCTGAGGATGTGAGGGAGATTCCCAAACCTGCGACATTTGTTTTAGGTGACAAATCTGAGGAACTGTCCCAGGTTGAGGTGTCAGTAGAGGAGGTTATGGAACAAACTGATAAATTAAACAGAAATAGGTCACCAGGACCAGACTGTATCCACCCAACAGTTCTGAAGATACTCAAATGTGAAATTGCAGAACTGCTAACTGTGGTATGTAACCTATCATTTAAATCAGCCTCTGTACCAGATGACTGGAGGATAGATAATGTGATGCCAATTTTTAAAAAAGGCTCCTGAGGCGATCCTGGCAATTACTGGCTGGTAAGCCTATCTTTAGTAGCAGGCAAATTGGTTGAAACTACAGTAAAGAACAGAATTATCAGACACACAGATGAATATGATTTGTTGGGGAAGACTCAACACGGTTTTTGTAAAGGGAAATCAAACCTCACCAATCTACTAGAATTCTTTGAGGGGGTCAACAAGCATGTGGACAAAGGTGATCCAGTGGATATAGCGTACTTGGATTTTCAGAAAGCCTGTAACAAAGTCTCTTGCCAAAGGCTCTTAAGCAAAGTAAGTGGTTATGGGATAAGATGGAATGTCCTCTCCTGGATCAGTAACTGGTTAAAAGAGAGAAAATAAAAGGTAGGAATAAATTATCAGTTTTCAGAATGGAGAGAGGTAAATAGTGCTGTCCCCCAGAGGTCTGTACTGGGACCAATACTGTTCAACATATTCATAAATGATCTGGTAAAAGGGGTAAACAGTGATGTGGCGAAATTTGCAGATGATATAAATTTACTTAAGATAGTTAAGTCCAAAGCAGACTGTGAAGAGTTACAAATGGATCTCACAACACTGGTGACTGGGCAACAAAATGGCAGATGAAATTCAGTGTTGATAAATGCAAAGTAATGCACCATACATATAAAATGATGGTGTCTAAAATAGCTGTTACCAGTCAAGACAGATCTTGCAGGTTTATGCTGTTATGCTGTTTATGCTGTTTACCCTAAGCTCAGCAAGGGCTGACGTTTTCCAGCTCACAAGTCCCTGGGTTCAGTGCCTGCAGATGATCCACTCGGGAGAGTTCCTGCAGACGCAGAGGAACAGAGTCAATCTCTTTGCTGCATTTGGGCATGGGTCAGGGAAGTCCCTGCCCTGGAGGCATCGCAAGCTCTGACTCCGTGTCAGACACATGATCCTGCTGAGAAGGATTTTCCTCTCCTGTTAAGCATGTTCCCGGCAGCACTTACTCAGTGCAGGGAGCATAAACTCATGTCCTGCACTAGCCAACAATGAATCTGCCCCAGGGGCTATGGGTTCCCATTTCCCAAATGCAGAAGGTCAGTTCAGCTACATGTCAGGGCTAGTCTGCACAGCAGCTGCTACAGCGCTTCATTGCCACTGTAGCATCGTAAGGTAGAGGCAGCACACAGCAACTGAGGGGATTTTCCTGTTAATCCATCTCTCCAAGAGGTGGGAGCCAGGTCAGTAGAAGAATCCTTCCCATCAATCTTGCTGTGTCTACACCAGGCTTTAGGTCAACCTAACACTCAAGGCTTAGGGTGATCCCGCTCCAGGTGTGACTTTTTTCACAGCTGTGAGCGAGGTAGCTAGCTCCGTCTATTTTTTAAGGATACGCAATGAGGTTTAGAAAGCCACTTGCTCGTTCTCCCAGCTGAGAGAGCTCCCAGCCAGATGCTCATTAACAGCTATTAACCAAGAGTGCTTTAGCATAACTCAGGTTCCTTTCCCACTGCAACAACCCAATAGCTCTTAACAAGAATGAACAAAAATAGTCATTGAAGCCGCTGTATGGAAAAATCCCCCAAGATCCAACACCCCATGAGAGGGAGACCCTCATGTTTGGATCAAGAGGTGGCAAACACCCACACCCCATCGGAGCTGTAATTCACTGAGTCAGGGTGTGATTTCATTGGAGCAGTTGAGTTAATAAGTTGTGATGTGTTTGTGTATCTTCAGAGGAACAAAAACCCCTAATTATTTCTCTGAACCATCCAGGAGAGAGCTGAAGAGCCCATGGCTGGGGTAATTAGGGAGTGGGAGTGTGTTGGGGTCACCTTGCTGGCTGTAACCAAGGCTGGTGGAAGCCAGACAGTGGCTCTGGGGTGAGAGCTGTTGAACTAGGACTAACGAAGCACAGACATGCAGCACATGACCTACACACTTGAGGGCTGGTTATGAGCATTCCAGGTTGGGAGCGAGAGCAGCAAGGCATTGTAAGGAGCTCAGGGTTACAGGGCAGGCTGACACAATCCTCACCGGGTTGGATCACACCCCGAACCACTTGACTCCTTGTCCTCTCAGACCAGGCTATGCAGTCTGAAGCCCGGCTGGGCAGTGGTATGTGGTATTTCCCAAAGCAGCTTGCAGCCCAGTTTAGACACTGCCAAGGAGGGGGGGCTACATCTCCCTACTCTCCAAACCACAAAGCCCATGCCCAGGGATAATCAGGCCACATGGCCAGTGCTGCCAGGGTTTGAGAGCAACACACGGTCAAAATCTGTGCCGATCACAGCACGGGCCATTCATTGACTCGAATGGTCCCGTAGTAAATCAGTGGCGAATTTGGTCTTTCATGTGCCTCTGTATTTAGATTAGAAACAAGCACAGGCTGGATCTGGATTTTGAATGCCCTGAAGTCTAGGGATTTCAGGCCAGCCCCGTGTGAAAGTATCATGAGATGCAGCAACACCAGTGGCTTGGGACAGACAGCTGGAGCTAAAGTTTGAATGGGGTTTGCCAGCCTCTGGCCCAGCAGGGCCTAGAACAGCTCTGGTTGCTGAACTCTCCCTTGTGACTGCAGGAGCCGTTGCTGCTCTGCCCTCCGTGCTTCCAGAACTGGTGCTGAAGCCGAGTCTTTGCTGGGCCAAACGTGCAACAAAAGGCTCCATGTTCTCTGCCTGCACAGAGGGGGAAGTAGATATCCCACTGTGGCCACCGTGTGCAGCACAGCCATGGCCCCCAAACAGACAGTGCTTTGCTAGACAGAAGAAAATCCGCGTAGAGGAAAGAAGCCTGCTATTTAGTTGAAGAGACCCCGCCCAAAGTAAAAAACCTGCTCAGGGAGCACAGAACCATAGAGATGTAGGGCTGGAAGGGAGCACGAGAAGTCATCAAATCCAACCCCCTGCCCTAAGGCAGGACCAGCTAAACCTAGCCCATCCCTGACAACATTTGTCCAAACTGTTCTTAAACCCTCCAGTGATGGGGATCCCACCACCTCCCATGGAAGCCTAGTCCAGAGCTTAACCATCCTTAGAGTTAGAAAGTTTTCCTACTATCAAACCTAAATCTCCCTTGCTGCAGGGTAAGCAGATTACTTATTCTCCTGACCTTCGGTGGACATAGAACAAGTGATCCCCATCTTCTCTATACCAGTCCTTACCACATTTGAAGACTGTTTTCCAGGTCCCCACATAGTATTCTTTTCTCAAGACTAAACATGCTCAATTTTTTAAACCTTTCCTCAGAGGTCAGATTTTCTAAACCCTTTATCATTTTTTGTTGCTCTCTTCTGACTTCTCTCCTATCTGTACACACCTTTCCTGAACTGTGGTGCACAATGGCCACAGTACACCAGCGGAGACTTCACCAGCACCACATTATTCAAGACCAAATCCATAGCACAACATAAACAAAAGGCATGTGTGTGTGGAGCATTCCTCCAGAGCCATTCTCTTCAGAGCAGCTGCTCCCTTCCCTGGGGACTACCTTCTTCATGGCTGGGTTTGAATGCCATCCAGAGTGCAACTGTCTCAACGGGTTCCCTTGAGGGACCTCCTCTGGGTCCTAGCATCCCACAGGATGTTGCTGTTGCTTCTCTCTGCTACGGAAGCTGGGATGTAGGGGATCCATGGCATGAAGGCTTGTTTGGGGAACAGAAGATCCTGTTGCACCGGGTCAGAGGCTTCAGTCCCAGAGACACCAGTCATCTGGGATGCATTCAGCATCTTGTGAGGGAGGGAGCAGAGCAAGTGTGCCAGGGATCCAGCCAAGGGTATTAGTGTGTAATGTACCGGGGTTGGTGTTAGGTCTGAGAAATCCCTTGAGGTTTCCTCAGAGGGCCATGTGCTAAGGCCAAGGGCAGAGTGAAGGAGGGGTCTGGATATGGGCACAAAGCCAGGGCTCGGATGAGGGTCAGGCATCTCAGGGCAGAATCCTACTGGGTAGCTGGCCTGACCCAGTACAACGTGTGGGGAGAGGGTAACCAACAGTCACAACTTCCCAGGCAACTTGTGAGCACTGGCACCACATGGAGTTAAGACAAAGGCTGCGAGAGCCGGCACTGATAGAGCGGACCTGGACACACAGCATGACGGAGTGCCCCAGAGAGGCGTACAAGAGACCAGGTGCAGGAGGGCAGCACATGCAGATCCCAAGGACTGAATGAACACAGCTTGGAATCTGGCCCCCTGCTCACCCTATGGGGGTTGAGCCCTCCCAGGGTCTACTGGACTGGAACGAACAGCAGGGCGGGGGTTTGTGTACTGATCCATCTTTTTTAAGAGGTTGCTAGCAAATTAATATCCAAGAGTAAATTTCCTGCACATTTCAAGCAAACTGGCTGTGGGGCTCTCAGAATGTGCTGCTGGCTGCTGGAATACACGCGCACACTAGGGAGCACTGTAAAAACACTGTAAAACACTGTAAAAAAGCTAGTTATTGGTTTGCAGTGTGATCCATTCAATGCTTTGAAGATTAGGACCAAGACCTTAAACGAGCATCAGAAGTTGACAGGAAGCAAGTGGAGGGCCTTGAGCTCAGGTCCAATGAACTCATGGCAGCCTAAACCAGGGCCAAGCTGAGCAGCGCCTTCTAGAAACCTCATCTTCAGACACAGTGAATTAGAGCATTCCAGCCTGAAGATGATGAACAGCTGGATCATTGTGACTAGGTCCTTGTCCAGGAGGAAGGGATGATGTTTTCCAGGGAGCTAGAGCTCGGAGAAAGTATTTTCAGATGCTGATGCTGTGAGCTAGCCCCTGATCTCCTTTGAGGCATGTAGTCAGGGATGAGAGAGCTATTGGACTATTTACACTTGACCTTACTACTCTAACTTCTTGCTCACATCCACTTTCCCAGCTGTAGCAAAATCAGCCTTTGAAGGATCTTTATTTCACGCAGATCAGTGACTGTCACTCTTCAGAAGCCCAGCACCTGGTCTTTCCCTTTGTTCAGGCAGTTCTGTTGATCATTTGGGGGCATCTATTAAAGTGTATTTAGCGAAGCACTTCGTTTATCTACAAAACGATGTCGCTCCATATTGTGCACTGCCCCTGCCTGAGCTTGGAGATCCCAGTGGTGCTTTGCTGGGTTGCTGAAGCTCAGAGCACACTTGATAACTATTTCATAACCTGTGAATCCTCTGGAACGGCTTGAAATGTTCAGGCCATGGGAGGACAACAACACAGAGCAATGCACCTGAAACAAATCCCAACGGAGAAGCTATTTCAGTGAACAACGGGCATTGCCTCTGGTGAAATAGCAGCAGCCACATGGAGACACAATGTGCTCTGGACGGCATACAAGAGATGGATGCTTCCCTTGACTATGACTATTCAAATTGTAGCTCTAGTGTACCACCACTGTCAGGAGTGTCGTACAGCAATGAATCTGGGCCAGAGTTTTGCTGCTGATTAAATATTATTTCTGCAGAGCAGTGGTCAGTTTCTCTCAGCTGGTCATTTCTTTGCAGTGCTCTGTCCTCCGAGTTTATCTACCGTCTCCTATTCAATTACTGTCTGCAGTAACTACCAGGAAAGTTAGCTAGTGGGCAGACAACAAGGGAAGCAGCGCAACAGTGGTTTGAGTTGCCAGTATCTAAGAGATTGCTGTGAGCAGCTCTTTCAGTGGTTCCTCTGCCTTTTCTATACTGTAGCTCCATGGTACAACACAAAAAGTGAACTGAACGCGGTGACATGTCTGGCCAAAGTTGCGGAACCTGCTCCAAGGAAGCTTTAGCCATGGTCTCTGAAACCCAGCTGAACACAGATTGATCTTGGCAACAGAGACTCTTGGTGCCTGCTCTAGTGCCTTGTTTATATAAGACGTTTGAGTCTGCCCCTGCTTCCCACTAACAGACTTGAGTTTAGGGCCTTTAATGATAGCCGCTCATGCTTCCACCATGGCAGCTCCTGTGTTTAAATCCTGCTGTTAGCTCCAGCTTGGTCACAGTTCAAGATGCTCATCATTCCAGTGAAGTCACAGAACAGAGTGAGTTAGGACCGGGTGCTGCGCTCTCTTTCTGCATGACCGCGGGGGAGGGAGGTTTCCAGAACCAGATTTCTATTGTAACAAGGGGTCACAGTCTGGAGGGGGCAGAGTGAATTCCAATGAAGAGGCTATGGCAAGCTCTTCAAATCTCACTAGCTGGTCTCAGCCTTGTTACATCAACTGTGTTCATGCGACACCACACAGAGCAGCAGCTGAGTGAGCAGGTAAGTGACACACAGCTGCTAGCACTTAAGCCCCTGTCCTTTCCTTGCTTTATTTAGCTTTAATACATTTGATTACTGTTTCAGAGCCATTCAATGCAGTCAGGCCCCATAATTACCAAATTACTAAAAGGGACAGTTTGATGTTAGCTCAGCAATGAAGAACAAATTATCCATTGAGCAGGGTGGGGTAAGAGGAAGAACACCTGCTTTATGAACTTGCTTTATTCTGAGCTTCTCCTTCCCCTGTTATTTTTGAGAACATTCAAAGAACAAGTGAGCTAGAAGCTGGAGTGAGCAAATGGGCCTCACGGCTGTGTCTGATCTGTATCAGGTATACCTAAGTCCATCTCACACTTACATCGGCTTGCATGGGGCTTTTAATAGAGCGACTTGCCCTTTTGAGGCCAGAGGCCTGGGGCCAGTCGACTCTAGTTATGAAGGAGGCAGACCTGAACAGGATCTGATGATTCTTCTAGAAGAGCAGCAGGAGGCTGCAGAGAGGGGAATACTCAGGAAGAGACAACCAGGGTAAGCGGTGGCAGAGACTTCAGAAGAACTGCCGAGAACCCTCAGTGAGAGGGAGAGTCGTGCATGTCTGACTTACCCCAAGGCGCTGTCACTGCTGCCTGCCTTTCCTCCCGTGCTTCATATGTGGGCAGGGCTGTTGCTCAGCCCTGCCAGTGGGTGGGTTGCAGAGAGAAAAGGTGCTGAGGCAGTACTTCTCCCAGCCCACAGCCTTTTCCAGATTAGTACCCCATTACTTTTTGCGCTGCAATTGCCTCCTGCAGCTTCTGTGGCATGGGGAGTTTGTGGCTGCATTCCACCACTGCAAGCTTGCTCAAGTGATATTCCATCCCAGAAGAGCCTCCCGCAGGTTTGTGCCAAGGTAAACAGGATCCAACTTTGATGAATTTTATTCTTATTATGATTTTGCTGTCATTTGTCACTTATTCTTATTACTATAAAGAAAAATATTTGACAGGCAAAGCTAAAGTAGCAGGTGCAGAAAGGTGCATTTGTTTTGTTTCGAAACCATGGAGTGAATCAGCAATTACCAGAATCTCTGATAGAAGCTACTTCCAAAAACCAGTGATCATAATTAGTAAGAGCTCATAATCCAACAGACCAGACTGAATGCATTTATGGGGCCACAGTGATTCAGAGGAAAGACTCTCACACACACAGAGTGTGGCAGAACTACTGCATATTGTATTCAATTAGCAAATGCATGGTGAAATCCTAATTAAGTAGCAAACATTATAATTGAACCTAGCAGATTAGCTAGTTCAAATCAATTAGCAGGAAACCAATTCATTGCATCAGAATAGCACATGCTTTGTGTAGAAACAGGCTCTTACATTTGTACATGCAAATATACATTATAATATACCCAGGCACACAAACATGTAATCCCCACCCAGCCAGAGTCCCAATTCTGTACATGTAATTTACTGGTTAGTGTGCATTGCAGGTCCCCTTCTGTGTCTGATTCACATAGGCTAGAGGGCTGTAACAGCCTTCGCTCTTTCACTCAAATTGTAGCAGCCCATGCATTCAACTTTGAGGTCCCTAGTTTGGTTCCTAGCTTGCTGGCCATGACAGCAGTTGTCACAGACACAGAGATAATATCTTCTGTCTCTTGAGCGTTTTTTTGCCAGCAAATGGATTCTTTTAAATGTTATCACTTTCACATGCCTTAGTTGAGTGTCTGTCAAGCACCCTTTGCCCGCCCACATAAAGGCAATTGCAGATGCCTCTTCCATCAGTGGAACTCGCTTAGGGCCAGTCTCCACTGGGAATTTTGTGGCGTAACTACATCCCTCAAGCATAACCCAAACCCTGAGAGACATAGCTATGTTGACCTAACCCACGAGTGTAGACAGCAGTAAGTTGGTGGAAAAATTCTTCTTTTGACCTAGCTACCACCTCTCGGGGAGGTAGATTATCTCCATCAGTAGGAAAACCCCTCCTGTCAGCACACGTAGTGTCTACGTTGAAGTGCTGCAGCCATGCTGCTGTAGCGGTTTAAGTAAACATGCCTGTGATCAGCCTGTTGGCCATGCCACTCAGGGTGAGTCATATCCTCAGCCAAATGCAGAAAATGAAGTCTCAGTCAGATAGAATGGAGGGAATAGATGAAGACACAGGAGAATAATGTATCTGCGTATTTATTCTCACCAGCATTTTTGGCGTAGGTAATCCTTATGATAATACTTTGGCCTTCTTAGCTCTGGTGCATTTGGAGGCTCTCAAAGTCCTTTACAGACACTAATGAATTCAGTCTCTCAGCCGCCCTGCAAGGTTGTAACTCGGTTTCACGATAAGAAAACAGAAGCGCAGAGGTTGCCAGGCCCAGCAACAGCAGTTTTGGGCCCCCCACAGAACAGCCAGTGGCCCCCCTGGAAAGGAATGGCTGAGGTCCGAGTGGGCTTCCGCTGGAAATGTTTACTTCTTTCTTATTTGCCAGGCAGGTTCCTGGGTGGCTGAGGAGGCAGTATCTGCTCCTCAGCTTCCCAGATCCCTTGGACTCCCCTGGTAATTACTGATGAACCCAGGAAGCTGAGGAGCAGATACCTTGTCCTCAGCTGCCCAGGAACCTGCATGGCACATAATGAATAAGCTCAGCTCAGGGGAGGGGTGGAGATGGCAAGCGGCAGGGACCTCCGGGATAGGGTGTGTGTGGAAGAGATGAGGATATGTATCTATCCTCCCATTCAACTGGGCCCTTTTAAAATCGCTGGCCTCTGGGCAATTGCCCCCTTTGCCCTCCCACCCCCTCTCCCCTTCGGTGGACCTGGAAGTTGCATCAGTTGCCCAAGGCCATGACAGAAGAACCAGAAAAACCACCCTGCTCTCCTATCCTGCAGTGCTGTACATTAGCTGCAAGTTATCCTTCCCTCCACATAGAGGGGGTTTTAATCAGCGAAGAGAGTGGGTAGCAGCACTAGGCAAGGTCTTTCGAAGTGAAAGCAATTAATAGCTAGAGATGAAATAAATGCAATTCTGGGAAGGAACAATTGTATCTGTATAGAATGCATTCAACTGAAAAACACACACACTCAAAACAAAGACATGAGCAGTGCAATTATCCACAACAGAAACCTGTGTGCCACATGTCACAAAAAAACTCAGACAAATCTATGCCGACTATAGAGTCTAACAGCACACAGCCACAGCAAATCAGAGATTGACAGGTGGCATTACCCCTACACTTTAGATTGAAGCACTGCAGGCCATCCTGGCTTCCCCCAGCAAGCAATCAGGTTAGACAGACAGTTGTGCATCACATGCCTCTGTGTGGCGGGGAGGGAGGGCGGCTATATCCTCATCAAGATTGATACAAGGTGATGGGATCACTCCATGCAGGATGTTTGTAACAGAGGCTAATCTGCCTCTATAGGAAATGACAATAGCAAGAGAAGAACTAAGAAAGTCTATTGCAACAGTGAGAAAGCATCACTAAAAGATCAAATTCCCTTTCAGCCCCATCTTCATCTGCTTGGAAGAGAAAGACATTAAATCCTATGTGAAGAGTGGGCGCTGCTCCGGTCCTTTTAAAAGGTGCTTAGATCTTAATATTCATAAAAGGGTTAGGAAAATCAGATGACTCTCCAGTGTTTGAGGATAACAATTAAGATATCTCGGCACATAAGCCAACTGCTACTTTATGGGCAACCACTGACCAAATTGCTCTCTGCAAAACTACACGCTTCCCATACTGAGGCTTGTGAGTGCTACTCAAACGCTCCGTCCTATACATCATTTGAAGGTCAAACATCTCAGCACATGAAGATTACCGTTTGTCAGCTCAATCCTTTCTTCCTTAAGAGTCCCCTGGAATTGATTAAGCCCTACCCCACAGCAGCTTTGGAGGGAGAGTTGAGATTTCTTCTCCACTGTTCAACAGCATGCATCTTTCTGGAGCTCACGATCAGCTCACTGGACGAGGAAGCCAAGAATTTTAACGCTTTCTCCCCAGAATTGATCCGAGGTGGCAGGACATTCTCTCTCGAGGTCCCGGGTTACAAGCAACGCACTACACATGACTGGGATGTGTACACATGTGCTGCTCTGAGCTGGGTACTTGTCCATCTCCCTCCTTGCCAACTCAGCACTGGTAGGGGAGTCCAGGTGCACATGGGGGGACTCCACAGCCTTCGTTCAGAGGGATCCAGACCACAGCATGCTTGTGCCCGAGTTCACGCAGCCCAGAAGGACAGCATGATACCCACACCACTGAATGAGCGCTGGCGTTCACGGGCGCAGCGCTTGAGTGCATGATGCTCCAGCGCTGGGCTTCACCCTTGCAGCCAGGATGTAAGGAGATCCACGCACTCATGAGCTAGTGCCAGACTGCAGCCTCGCAGCGACTGCCAGCCCCACTCAAACACAGGCCAGCAGGGTTAACTCCACGCTCCTTTTGCTTGTGGGAGGGTGCACATGCCCCGTGTGCAGAGACAAAGATAAAGAGTGCCATATAGCTAGTATTCCACTGGTTATCCTTGGAAAGGGCCACGGCCCACCCCCATCACCCTTCTGCATTCAGATGCTGGTTGCAGCCCTCCCAGCTGCACGTCCACAGCTCTCCAGTGCTAAGCCATTCAGGGTACGTCTACACTGCAACAAAACACCTGCAGCTGGCCCGTGCCAGCTGGCTCAGGCTTGCAGGGATCTTGCAACAGGGCTGTTTAATTGCAGTGTAGATATTTGGGCTTGGGCTGGAGCCAGGGATTTAGGACACTCAGGCTGCAACTCAAGCATCTACGGCAATGAAACAGCCCCACAGCCTGAGCCGAGACAGCTGCAGGTTTACTGCAGACGTCCCCTCAGTGGCTAACTGCGCTTCCTCGCCACTGGGTTCCCAGGGCCTCTGAGTTAAAGTGCCAGGGGTCACTGCTGTGAGGAGCTGCGGAAGGAGCATGGTTTTGCTGGTGTGAAATTGTCAAAGAAGGTGGCTCTGCCTGAAGAGGCAGCCTGTCTTCCTGCGTTAGCAGCGGAGAGCAGGCCGCATCAGGATGCTGTCATCTCATTTCACACAGGGTGCTAGTCACATGGGAACACCCTCTGTTCCAGCCCTGGATCAGCCAGAGCCGGCGGGAGGCTCGGTGCAGGGGAGAGTCAGAGACAGAAAAGCCCAGCTGTGCCAGGAGGTCAGAGAGAGAACAGGGCCGGGAGGGAGGGAGGAAGGGCAAGAGGAGGGAGAAGGAAACGTGAGGCCTGGTGGGGAGGAGACCAAGGGAGAGCGGAGCAGATGCTGCGAAGGTGAAGTGGGGCAGAGTGAGAGAGCAGAGGAAAAGAATGAGGCAGAAGAGGGGTGACAGCACTGACCTACTCCGTGAGCCTGCCACATGGTAGAGGACAGGCTGCACTCGTATTGAAGCCCAGAAGCCACCAGCAGAAGTGGCCCACAGTTGTGGGGGGTCTTCGGCAGAGTGAGAGGTACAGGGCTCCCCTCAAGGCCTCCAGCTGTGCCACACATATCATGCTCCCACCTCCTGGCTGAACACTGGGGTACCAGCTGGCCAGGCTCCAAGGAGTACAAGTGGGGATGGACAGGGGCAGGAAGAGATCTGTGGTACAGCACATTGGTAACACATGTAGGGGGATAGTGGGGAAGGAACTGGGAACAGAAGCTGAGCAGGGAGGCGCTGGTGGTCATGGAGTGGGTCACATCAGCCAAAATTGGCCTCTCTTTGGAGAAGGTGGGTTCCCGGGCCTTATTGATATTAGAGACCATAGAGCAATAGGTCAGGAGAGGACTGAGACAGATGGACCCATTGCTGTCCCATTTCTCACCAGCACTGATACAGGGGCTCAGTCTGCGTGACACCAGGTCCTGCATCTTTCCTTGGTGCTCCACGGCTGTTTGCTTTGGGGTGCAGGCACGTGCACTCTCTATCCTGTGCCCCCCTCAAAGTTCTCCGGGCTCCACCCAGTGTTGTAACAGCATCTGTTCTGTTGAGCAGATGGACTGAAATTATATATCTATTTTCCCATGTGAATTACAGCTTGGTCGAGGCAGGGTATTTGATTGTTTATAATTCTGTTAATTACATGCTACTCCACTAACAACAAACTGTGAAAGCAGAGGGCTCATTAGGTTAGATTTGCATGAAAAGAAGCTATAGTTTAAAAGGTCTCAGGTCTGCGTTTGATGTGATCTGGTTGAACGTCCGCAGAGACCAGCGAGTACGCAGCCCTGCAGACAAGCAGGGGCAGTGGTAGCTAGAAGAGCAACATGTTCCCCAGGCCCCAGGTTCCATTCCACCATGAGAGCAGCTGGGATGAACACAGCTCTGCGCTCCTCACACGTTCTGCAAAGCCCCTGCAGCAATAGGCCGAGTCTGGAGAAGGGGAAAGTTGCCCCAAAGCCTCCAGTCCCTTATGGGATGCCTGCACCCAACCGGCAGGAGTCCATGACAAGAGCAAGTCATGTCTAAGAGCTGGGGTGGTGCTGTTCTGCTGCGTGTGATTATTGCAGCCTTGAGCCCAGCTCTCCTGCTGACAATGGTAGATACTGCGGAGATTCCCCCATGAAAGGCCCTGTGAACCAAGAGCAAAGCAGTTAACAAGGACCTGATCGCCAGGCCTTCAGATGAAAGACCTGATGTTCTGCCAACCAAGTTACCCCTCTAAGATTAGCTTTACCATCTGCACACGGGGCAAGGATGCTGCAGACTCACAGCACATCTCCTGCCAAGCTTCGGGAGGGAGGCGGGGAGTGACTGAGTGTACTTAGGTGCTTTGTCCGTGACTTTTTACAGATCACCGGGGGGACCCTCCTTCCATCAAGAAAATGTATTCACGGTGGCAAGGGACGGGCAGGGTCATCTCTTGAGCACCGAGTCCATCTATTGGAGAAGCAGGGCTGCATTCACTAGACTCCCTCCTCACATGACGGGGACAGAGAAGAAAATGTACAATACATAGCTAGGCACAGAGTCACCTCATGCTCCTCCGAAAACGGCGCACTTGAGACCCAGAGCACGGCAAAGGGGCGATAACGGCACATCGAGGGGCTCTCGTTATGACCCATCCAACAAACCTCTTAGAAGTGACAATTGTTGGAGCTGCCAGGAATAACCCCACTGCTCTTACACAAGTCCCATCCTTTCCCGGCACATAGGCTGGCCAGGGTCTCAGACAGGGCTTTGCATTCCGATTTCAGAGGAAGCTGATATTTGGATGAATCTTGATAGTAACACCTAATACACCAGTCCATGGATGGCTGCATGGGGACACCCGGGCTGACATTCAGTGTCACACTTCTGAACTTGTACATAATGCCTCTAGGATGCTGCACGGATCCTCTGTGTCACTTTATTGTGTAGACTCCATGCTGGGCCTGCCACACACATGAGCTGTGGGGGACAGGGAGTGGGGGAAGGAAGTGGAAGCTGCAATTTCTGCTTACAGGTGATCAGAAAGGGATCTCCAGAGTCCTGCTAATGAAAGAACCATCACCACGTTGTTTTAAGGTCATTAAGGGACTGGTCCAAAGCTGACTGGAGGTAATGGAAAGACTCCCATTGACTGGAATGGGCTTTGGAACAGATCCTAAGTTCATCAAAGACAGGCTGCAAATGAGAGACCTTTTCACCATGGTGGGAGGAATATGCTGGATGAGAAGGAAGCATTGCAAAAGACCTCCGGGGTTGAGCAGAGGTCCTGACATCCCTCCGGCACTGAACAACTATGTCCCCTGCTCCACCTCATCCTCTTCGTCCATGACCTTGTCCTCGGGGACCTCTCCAGTCCAGGGGGAATTTCTGCAGATGGGGAGATACCTTTTGAGCCACAAGTCAAATGAAAGGCTTTAGAAAACTGTCTCAGGGGGCAGGGGCAGAGGCAGGCGGTGGAGGAGCTCGGAGCAGCAATGGCTTGAGCAGTCAGCCAGAGTGAGAAGATGCGGCCCCTTTGAGAAAGATGCTGGAGGAAGCTGGCTGCAGTCAGTGGGTGCACAGGGGAAGCCTGAAGACCTGGGGGCATCACTGCTGCAATTTGTATTTATGTTTCCAGGGGCACTTTTCATGCCTCACAGAGAAAGCCCAAGGCCATGAGATCTGGTCGCCTCCTAGAACTGCCCCATCTGAGAACTGAGACACCAGTAGGAATTTTTATCTCACTCGGCACTGATTGCGCATAAAGAGCAGGCCAGGGCACCGTACTAGCCTGTGAGATGTAAACCCACCTGCAATGGGCAGTGTTAGTCCTGGAGCTGGCATGTGAGAGTTTGATTTCTCCGCGTGACATCTCCCCCATGTGCCCCACCCTTCACAGCACATGATCCATCCAGGAGGCATTAGCATTCCAGGAGGCTGGCTAAGCCAGTGTGAGCCAGTTTCTCTCCCGCCTCCCTGGGGTGTCACTAGCATCAGCTGATGGCCACCCCAGTGTTGTTTTGCAGTGGCCAGTTCTTGTTTACTCTCAGGGTGCCAATGTGAGTTAAATCCTGACAGTGAAGGAAAGCAGATGCCTGGACCAAAGCAGGAGGCAGGACTCACACCGCACAGATGTACCCAGCTGCAGGAGAAGGGAAGGGGAAACTCATGCAGAGCAGAGCGAGGGTCCAGAGATCTCTGCCATGGAAGTACCATCAGCTCCAGCCCCAACTCTTCCATCCCTCTACCCCTGCTCGCAGACAGCCCCAAGATCCTCACAACCTCCCCCCGACACCATTCTCTCTGCCCTCCTCCCCTGTCTTCAATAGCCTCTTCCCCCCTCAGGCTGCGTATGCCAGTTTATACCAACTTCACTGACTGCACAGGGTTCTTAAGTCTCCCAGATAATCTTGGTCTAGGTGGTGGGGTTTGCTACACTGCAGCCTGTGTGCCTGTTCTTGCCACTTAATGATGCTTTCCCCACCCCTTTCTTTTAAACAAATTACACGGCATTGCATTACTTATTCTGAAACTAGTGATTTGATTGATTTCAATTAGCTAAATTATAGCCCCCTGCCTAGCCTGCACATTGTCTTCACTGTAACTGGCTAGCCACGGGACTGGATCCATTTGCCTCTTGCTTTAGACTGATCCAAAGCATTGAAGTCAATGGGTGTCTTTCCACTCCCTTCAATAGGCTTTGGATCCAGCCCTGAAGCAGGAAACCAGGGATTCATGTGCATTAGATTGTAAATTGTTATATGCCATTTGACATTAAAATGCTGCAGCTGTAATATATTGGTGCTAAAAGGCTTGATGCATGGAAATATTTCCTTTAAGGAGAATTCTTCATTATCTGAGTTAATACTCCAGGGATTCTGTGACAGATATCCAGCAATATCCTTGAAAATCTTATGGTATTAAGTCTATGTAATATTGCCAACCAGGACTGTATGTTCTCTCCCTAAGGGAGAGATGTGACACATGTTGCAATGCCAGACAGTATTCTGGGAATCCATTGTTCCAAATGAATAGTTTTATAGGATTGTGTTCTATTCCACAGGAGAGGCCAGCACAGCTCCTCTGGGAACAAAGAGCAGTGGGTGATGATTGAGGCAAAGCAGCCCTCCCGCCCCGCAAGAGGTACCACCAACTGGGGAGGGTCACATATACTAATTCAAACTAGATTCTCCAGAGACCAGAGGTAGTACCAACCAGGGAGGGTCACATATACTAATTCAAACTAGATTCTCCAGAGACCAACAGACAAAGGAAAGTCTTTTGGATACACTGACTGAATTTAAACTGACTCAGGGCCTTCTTTCTGATCCAGCAAATGGACAGAACCTGCTGTCCCAGTGAGGCCCCCAGAATCTTTGTTGAAGGTTTGGAAGGACTTGACCCACTGGGGCCCCATAAGATGGGCAACCTCTGGTGAGCTTTTAGCTTGTATTAAAAAAGAACCTACACACATTTTCGGTGTAATGCTTTCACCTTACGAATAGTGTGCTTGCTTAGAAAGAGCAGTGTGGTAACTGATTTAGGTAAAGCATTTCCTATGAAGCATTGATCCAGCGCTATTTATTCCCAGACCCTTTGATTGCTGTTAGAAAAACATCTATTACCGGCTTTAATGCGCAATTGCCTTTGAGGCTACAAGTGTCGTTTGAAGAAACAAGACTGATTTTGGCTCCTTGCTCTGTGACTGGCTCATTCTCCCATTTGTGATCTCCAGCACTGAACTGCACACCAGGTTTTTAATTGCAGATTGGTTTACGATGGGTCACAGCACGCCCAGCCTCACAAAGGACTCTGGGACTGTTAAGCCTTTTTCCAGAAGAGCAAGGAAAATGACTGCCAGGAGGCCGAAGAGCTCCTTGATAACATTTAAATCATTGATACCTATCAGCAATAGCACTACTTGAGTGGCTCTGCCGGGTCTATATTCTAACTGCAGGGTGCTGGGCAATCAGAGCATTCACCAGCGGTCGCTTCTGGGGAGTCAAATTGCAGCCTTGCTCAATAACTACCTTCTCTCTCCTCCAGTCAGTGCTTTCTAGCTGGTGTGTTTAGTAGCTCTGGCGACACACAGGTTTCTAGGTTAATGTGTTACAGGCAGATTTAAAGACAAGGCTGGCCAGAAACAAGAGCTCTGTTTCACAAAAGCTGTAGAGGTTTCAGCATAGCATTGGGGTTCATGCCACATCAGAATGAGACACATTTCCAAAGAGGCTTTTCTTTTTTGTTTTTTTAAAAGAGGGATGATCTCTCCCTCCCACTCCACAACAGTCAACAGACTAGTGGACAGGACGCTCATCTGGGAGGTGGGAGACCCAGCTTCAAGTCAGGCAACCTATGTCTCCCACCTCCCAGGTGAGCGTCCTGTCTGCTGCACTATTGGCTCACTGGGGAATGGGATGAGATCTCTCTTATTTGGAGCAGACGTTCCCCTCTGGACCCGACAAGCCCTCCCAACAAAAGTTTCATGGAGGCCAACCCATTTTTGCAAGAGTACAACTTCAATGAATCAGAGAAAAAGAAAAAAGTGTCATCAGTAAGTTCCCAATCAGCTCTATTTAAGACACAATAAGCAAGAGAAACCTCACACAACCCTTGAATAGGTTTTTGGAAAGCTAAATCAATAGGGTGGGAACAATTATCTTACAGGCCAATGAAGCCAAAAGATGGAAGACATCTTAGAGCCCAAAAGCGTCATTTCAGAGGACCGAGACCTTAGGTCACCTGGGGTCATAGGATAGGAGCCATCACCATAGGTTGTGGAGGCATCAAACTGGGGGACTTGCTCTGCTTTGATTTTCTTAGGCCCAGCTTTGCTTTCAATGCCTGTTTGGTTTGGTGTAGCCTACATGGAATCCTGGAGAGAGTTTGCCTAAGCCTGTTAATTTATGCACGAGCCCATCTCTCCCATTCACTTGTCCTCCGCTGGGTGTCAGCTTATTCACCTGTTGCCTAAATTCTAAACTGTGAACTCGCTGGGGCAGGGACTGTCTGTCACTTGTGTATAGTGGTTAGTGCAGGACGGTCTGGAAAAAGGACGGGGCTTAGGAGCTACCTCCACGGAAAGAGCAATGACCATGGACAGCCTTCTTCTTACAGCAGGACCCAAGCCAATGGGCTCCCTTCTGCAGAGTGCAAGGACTACGCAGAAGCAGGATTTCAGTCAGTGCAGCCTTGCGGGGTGGGGTGACATAACCAGAGGTCAGGAAAATCAAGGTTCACTTTACTGTTTCCCTGACTCTAAAGTTGGGGTAACCAGGCGCAGAGAAGTTTTAGTGACTTACCCAAGGCCCTAAAGTGAGTCAGGGCCAGAACTCTGGAGACCTTTGGAGTTCCTTACTCCCAACTCCAGTGCACGGCATTAGACCGGGCCTCCCTCCAATCCCTGTCCTTAGCATTCCCCTAACTAGCAGAAGGCAGCCACTGCTGCTCAGACACGCAAGGCTTGTTGAGCGCACAGACGTGATTAGGGACAACTCTGTGTGGACATTTGTTCTGGAATACGAGTGTCCGCGCATGGAGCTAATCAGGACCAGCTCCACAAGTCGACAAGCCAAGTGTGTGTTTAAAAATACACGACTGGGCCCATCTGACATTTAACTGGCAACACTTCAGCGGGCCCCTCTCGCACACTACTCAAAAGAGGGTCACCGTGACAGAGGGGCAGCCAGACCAACTCTGCTACCCTAGGCGACGACTCAGCTTGTCTGTAGTGAGAGCAGCCTCTGCCTGCCTCACTAACAACACGGTGGCTTCGAATTCTCCTGAGCCGGGACATGTATCCACTGACCCCAAGCCGGGGATGCCAGGCAATTTGGAGAACAAGCACCTCGCCGAATGCATCCAACCCCATGACTCACCGGTTCAGAAAGGAAAGTGATGCTCAGAGAAGAGGCACTCAGGACCATGCTCCAGTCCAGCTCAGTCAGTGGCAAGCCAATGTTGTGGCCTGTTATTCCTCCCCATCACCTGTAAGGCACGGGAAAGAACCTCGTTAGTTATGCTCTGCACCTGGGAGGTGACTAGCGGCTTGCCTTCTGGCCAGGGGAGGCAGAACTAGGCTGTAGAAGGAGAGACGAGATCCCCTGAGCATCTCCCTAGGGAGGGCCTGGAGGAAGGTCCAATAGTTCGGGACTGGCTGAAGCTAGAAGGCAGAGCTACAGGAGCAGGGTGAACTCCTGTGGTGGGGCTCTAGCACGGAGAGGAGCTGCAAGCTAGGGGCTGTGAGGGCCAGGGAATGAGACTGAAGCCTGGGGGAGTCTGAGAACCCGGTCAAGGGGCGTGACAAGAAGTTAAACCAGGAGGGGCAAAGGTTTAGAGCTGAACCCAGAAGGGGACTGAACTGTTATGTGACTTGGCTGAAGAGCTGAGCTACAAAAGACAGAGGGAGAGAGTCCAGAGAAGAGACCAGCTGGGTCTGGTCATTGCAGCCAAAAAAGTAGCCAGCAGAGGGGTGACAGTCAGAGTCCCCTGAAATGCCATGTCTGGGTGCGAGGGGTGCCCTAGAAGTGAGGAGGCACATTGACATGCCCTTCTAACCCTCTTGTGTATGGACAAGGGCCTCCATTCTCCAGGGCTGCTGAATCGTTTTGCACTGGGAGCTTGCTGTTGAATGACTCATTATTAAGGGCTCCTCTGCCTAGTGCAAGGGAGCTTCTGGTGCCTATTGATTGCCCAGCATTAACTTCGCAGCCCAGTCCTGTCTGCTTCCAGGAGGGTAAGATACTGCGGAGCGGCCATCTCCCAGGATGGTCCCATCAGGTCCTGCCCCTTCATACATTGCACAGCCCTGACCTTGCAGTACCCCCATGGACAGGCTTCTGAAAGGCAAAGTGGATGTGACACTCCCCATTTCCATGCCTCCTTCTTGTTCCTTCCTCCCACGGGGACAGACTGTCGGCATACGAGGACTGACAGCTGTGTCCTGGCAGAGTAGCAGCACCCTGGGAGACAGGGACAGCACGCTGAACTTCAGAAGCTCCGATTTACACCCACCCGTTTGCAACCTGGGACAGAGATCCTGGGCTAGCTATAACAGGCTGGGGAGTGAAATGGCAGAGTGACTGTCACAGTGCAGAAATTTGGCTTAGCCCAATCTTCCCAGTCTGACTGTGGGGCAGCGATGCAGATGGTCAGACACATGGTGGAGCAGGACACAGTCAGAAGGTTGGAGGATGGACTGCAACACATAGTTACCCTTGCTGATCCAGCAGTAGGATGGCTGAATAATTTAGCTATCGGCTTGTGACACGTACAAAAGAAGCAGAGAAGATTGCCCCAAGGCATTATTACATCAGGAACACCTTTATCTAAACAGCCTTGGGTGCTCACTGCCACTTTGCACACATGCAACAATCAGCCCTCTCATTCTCATTTATATTACCATAATATCTAGAGGCTGCAGTTGAGAACCTGACCCCCATGGTGCTAGGAGCTGTACATACAAAGTAAGTTCCCTTACCATAAAAGTTTACAATCTAAATAGACAAGAAAAAGGAAGAATCAGCCTCATTTTGCAGAGGGAGACATTAGACAGAGAAATTAAGTGACTTGCCCGAGGTTACTCGTGGAAGAGGCAAGAACTGAAGCCAGATCTATCAAATCCCAAGCCAGTGTACCAACTACAAATAAATACTTCCACTTTAAACACTAGACCAAAGTTCTCCATTGATCCACAGAACAAGGACAGAGCTGGCCAAGCCTTTCCTACACCGTTCTGCCTGCACAACAAAACATCTGCAGCAACAATGATGTCATCTGATGACATTACAGAGCGTTACAAAGGTGGTAAATAATACAAATACAACCTCATTTTATAGCTAGGGAAACTGAGGCACAAAGTGGTCATGGCTCATCCATCTAACTAGCCATTCACTAGTGCGATTACTCAATTTATACCTAGGCTGTAAGCAAATTTGCAGATTTGGCAAGCAATTTCCACGTTTCAGGTAAGATGTGGACAAACTGGAGGCCAAGACAAGAAGCAATGGGCTTAAATTGCAGCCAGGACAGATTAGGTTGGACATTAGGACAAACTTCCTAACTATCAGGGTATTTAAGCACTGGAATAAATTGCCTCAGGTGGTTGGGGAATCTCCATCACTGGAGACTTTTAGGAGCAGGTTACACAAATACCTGTCAGGGATGGTCTAGGCAATGCTTGGTCCTGCCTTAAGTGCAGGGGACTGGACTAGAAGACCTCTCAAGGTCCATTCCAGTCCTACAATTCTATGATAATTGTGTGTGCTTTGTGGCCCATGGCCCTGTTTAATACTCAAATCCGAAATCTTTCACTGTTCTTGTTTTGAGCTGATGTCTGCACAGTGCTTTGAAAAGGTAAAGCACTCCAATCCTTGCACCAGCGCCCCTCGCATGTAGGTTCCTCTGCAAGCAACAGAAGCTCCCTGGAGAAGCAGGCATACGCTATCTGATTGTTGTCTGTTAGGAAAGACCTAATACAGCAAAATCTGACTCAAGGCTTGTCCACACAGCGAGTTAGTGCACGGTACACGAGGATGTGAATCTGCAGTGCACCTGCTCGCCGGACACTAACCTGCCATGTGGACCCAACTACAGCACAGTGAAAGTCCTGGAGTGCAGCGTATGACAATGGTCACCAGCTCAGGACCTGGCCCATAGACTGATTATCTCTGCCTTAGGACACAGGAAAATCAAGCCTTTGATCTTAGCTGACAGTTACAAAGGAGCCATTTCCCTCTGCAAAATGCATGATACGTATTTACTTTCTATTACACATAAATTCACCTGTCATGGCATCTAGCTTCCTCCGTGCTTCAAACAGAAAGCGTCACCCTGCAGCCACGAAAAAATGCATGGAGAGCAGCAAACAGGGTTGCTTTCTGGTTGCTTTGTTCAGCAATTGCACTGTCTGGGCCCCAGCCCAAGGTCTGTCCCTGTGGCTGGCTACCAAGGGAGTTTTCCCAGGGACACTGTTTCTGTTACACATGCCCACTCCCCAAGTTTAGATTGTCCTTTCCAGCCAAGTGGGAAATTCCCACAGGTTCAGTTGTAAGAGGCCAATGGCTAGAAGGCAGCATTCTCTCTGGCTCAGCAGTTTATAGGCTGTAGGCCCAGCTCGCTCTGAGGGGTGTGCATTTAACCCCCAGAGATGTCAATAGCAGAAGGGCATGAGAAGATGGGAGTGGGCTCTTGGCTGCTTTCACATTCCACTCCACCCCTATTGTAAGCTCTTTGGAGTAGGCAGTGCCTGGAGTTTGGTTGGGATTTTCAAAGGAGCCAAAGGGAGTTAGATGCCCAAGCCTCATTGACTACTGGTGGGAACTGGATGCCTAATCCCCTTTGGCTGCTTTGAAAACCCCAGCCTTTCTATTTTGTACAGTGCCTACCACATTGTCACATAAATGGTTCGTTATAATAATTCCTGGCTCCTATTTAGCATGGTCCATCAGCAGATCTCAGAGCACTTTACAAAGAAGGACAGGATCGTTATCCCCATTGTACAGCTGGGGACACTGAAGCACAGAGAGGTGAGATGACAGGCCAGTGATACAGCTGGGAATAAAACCTCTGAGTCCCATTCCACTGCTATTTCCACTAGGCTACACTAAAGCAACAGCCACCACCTGAATTAGAGACGACCCCAATCTGCAAAATCCAAACTCAGATTCCAGCCCCCCCAAAACTCTAAGGTGTTTGGATCTGTGGGTTTGTTCCAGGCCCCATATCTAAAATAGACATAAGATTATAAGAACAGCCATAGTGGGTCAGACCAATGGTCCGTCTTGCCTAGTATCCTATCTTCCGACAGTGGTCAAGGCCAGATCTTTGGAGGGAAGGAACAGAAAGCAATTATTGAGTGAACCATCCCCCATCATCCGGTCCCAGCTTCTGGCAGTCAGATATTTAGAGTCACCTAGAGCACGGGGTTGTGTCCGCAAGCATCTTCCCTAATAGCCATTGATGGACCTATCCTTCATGTACATATCTAATTTTTTTTTTTATCTAGGTTATACTTTTGGCTTTCACAACTTCCCCTGGCAATGAGTTCCACAGGTTGACTGCATTGTGTCAAGAAGTACTTCCTTTTGTTTGTTTTCATTTCAT
This sequence comes from Mesoclemmys tuberculata, assembly GCA_007922155.1. Taxonomy (NCBI): domain Eukaryota; kingdom Metazoa; phylum Chordata; order Testudines; family Chelidae; genus Mesoclemmys; species Mesoclemmys tuberculata. The sequence continues at coordinate 6,042,578 of ML675626.1, forward strand.
TGGGTGCCTATTCATTTCATTGGGTGACCCCTGGTTCTTGTGTTATGTGAAGAGGTAAATAACATTTTCCTATTCACTTTCTCCACTTTTTTGACTGCTGCTGCACATTGAGCGGATGTTTTTTTCCTAGACCTATCCACAAGGACTCCATGCTCTCTTTCCTGAGTGGTTACAGCGAATTTGGATCCCATCATTTTGTATGGATCGTTGGGATTATGTTTTCCTATGTGCATTACTTTGAAATCCAGTGTTGATAAATGCATCTGCCATTCTGTCACCCCATTTATTGAGATCCCTTTATGACTCTTGGGAGTCAGCTTTGGACTTAACTATCTTGAGAATTTTGTATGGTCTGCGAGTTTTGCTACCTCACTGTTTGCCCTTTTTCCAGATCATTTATGAATATATTGAATAGCACTGGTCCTAGTACAGATCCCTGGGAACCCAGCTACGTACCTCTCTCCATTGTGAAAACTGACCACTTATTCCTACCCTTTGTTTCCTATCGGTCAACCAACAAACAATCCATGAACAGCTACTGAGCAGCCCTGGCACTCTCAGATCCCTTCCCAGCCCCTCCCAGAGCTTTCATGCAATTAGATCACTGGACATCAAAAGCATTTGCACTGAAGATGGGCTGTAATTGCTAAGGCCAGGCTACAAACTGTATCTAAGAGATTAGCTGAGTTACACAGCCAAACAACTGAGAGTCTGTTTGCCTAACTATTATCATTTGGATAATTATGTCTACATTAGGAAGGACTTGCTTCTCTTTCCTTTCTGATCATTAAATACTTATAAATTTCCTTTATTCCATAAAAACCTATCCACTCCCACAGACATTTTAACTGACACAGGACTCCTCCATTGCCAGAGAACAAAACACAACTACTAGCACCACACACTGTGTGACTAGTTCTTTTTAGCTGAGCTTTTGGCTTCCATCTCAACAGCTTTCAGGTATTTTCCCCCCACCAAACTTGAAGGTCTACATTTAGGTCCCTAAAAATGGCCTGACTTTCAGAGGCACTAAGTACCTGCCGCTCAAGTTCTGATTTCAGTTCGATATTGTGTGCCAATGCAATGATATGTTTACTGGCAATATATTGTTTAGCCATTAGGTTTCTGTACTATAAAGACTTCCAGACAAGGAGTGGTCTTGGTAAACAAGGGACCTGCAGGGACATAAAACATAACAAGGGACATAAAACAAACAAAACATAACAGAAAACAGGGAAGCCTGCATCTCTGTGATTATATTCTTTAATAAACATCTCCTGTGAAAGACACTTTTTTAAACTATATTTTCTGACATCAAGCATCTCTGAAAAGTCAGGCCACATTTTAAGTAGAGTTTGAGGTCTAGCTTCCAGGTCTGCAAATTTCACACAACCCCCCTCATGCACAATGAGAGGTCACTAAAGTGAAGAAGTTCCCAGTGCAGGAAACCCAGCTCTGCAGATAACACATGGTGTCAAAGCACAGGGCATCGCAGTAGTCTGCCATGACACATGCTTATATGTGAGTGTTGCAGAACAACATTTATAAGTCATGTAATAGGTGTCACAGAGTTCTTTTCACGACAAACAGAACTCGCTTCACCCCAACCCAGATCTGTATCCCTAACTAACAAGCTAAGCAATTACCTACATCTGTCTTCTTGTGCAATGGAGTTTGCAATTTAGCCACCAAGAGCTTTTTGGGGCAAGTTAGACTCCCTACAGATTTCACCATACTACCAAGGCCTCTTTGGGATTTGAACCCAGTTCCTCTAATCCCATAAACTGGGCCCAGGCCTAGGTCACCAGGCCGCTTGCGTCTTTGCCTCTTGTAGGAAGGAGTTTGCCAATTAGGTCTGAAAACTTATTTCAACAATTGAATGGTAGTACAAATGTCCTAGCTGTTACCCAGGTTTTCCCACCCAAAGCCAACACCTGCACATCGCTCTGCTGTTCTCAATGCCAAGGGTTTGCAGATGGCACTCACACAACCATCTCAGACTCTGACAGGTACTCTGTTCTCCCAGCCAAGCCACGCACTGATCAGTACTTGGAGCTGACCGCACCCATGCCGATGCTAGATGCAGACCAGGCTTTTTGCTGTGTTTGCACCAAGCCTAGCATAGTGGAGTCCCGGCCCATGACTTGGCTCTTAGGCCTACATTATTTAATCAGAACTTGTCTCAGCCCCTCAAGGGTTCCCTCTGCTTCCCGCTCTCAAAATACCCAGCATGTGACAGAGTCACTGCCCCAGTGGTGACCATGTAACTTGCTGCTCCGACCATGCACCAGGCTCTCGTTGATGTGGGACAGAACAGCCCACTCCAGAAGCTGCCTGCCCTGCTGTCTCCTCTAACCAGGCAGAACAACGTAGGGAGGGGCCAGGGTTAATCTGAGCACATCACACCCTCTCCTGGTCCACATCCCTCGCCTTGCCGGTGATTGGTAAGGCCGGCAGCTCTCGTCAGGAACGCTGAGGTGCTATGGCAACCTGTTCAATCATCTGCTCCCCCAGCCCCAGTGAGTGCTGCACTCAAAGGCAAGGGATTTGCTGCTTCGCTCGGATGTTAACCCAGCGTTGAAGGCAAACAGGAGACAGGGCAGAGGGGCTGTCGGGGATGTTCACAGTGGGGGACGGCCCTGTTGACCTGTCCCCTACAGCACTAAGAAGCCCCTTCAGCCTCTCACAGAGCTGCCCCCTACTTGGAACCACACACCAAAGGACTTGAGGGGGTGGTTATAACACAAGGGAAGCCACAGGGCTCAGGAAGGCAGAGAGTCCATCCTGATTTCAGCCCCTCTGCACCTAACCAGAGCATGAGCAGAGATCTTTGCAATAACCAGGCAGAACGAGGCAAGGAGTAAGTCAATTCCAAGCCAGACATTCATAACCCCACATACGGGTGCTGGATGCATGACACCCCCATGGCAGCCAGTGAGCGGGGTGCAGCTGGACAATGTCAGGGGTTGCACTTTTCCTGGTGTATCCCATTCACCACATTTCAGGAAGAGGGGGGCCGCAGAGTTCAAGCTACAGACCTCCAGAGCTAGGGCTATTCAGGAGAATATCTCATCTGGGTTTCCACATAGTGTCACATGACCTCACAGCGTCTCTCCTGGCGGGTTAGCACAGCCAGGCACAGTCCTGGGCACAATGCCACAAGCACGAGCTCAGCAAACAGGACCAGAGGCAGATGGGGCGACTGCTCCCTTCTTGCTGCTGGGACAAAAGAGCGCCCCTTTCACCTAGGGGCAGGAAACCACCCACCCTCAAAGTTCTGCCAAGTAACTTCCCAGGAGAGGAAGCCTGGCATGCTGGGAAGAGCCATGTCCTTTGGGGGCTTTCTCAGGGCTTGCCCAGGCACAACCACTCCCCCAGCTAGCACATTATTGCACGCCCTAGGTACTTACAGGGCCCCCATTAGTGCCTCACACAGCCACTAAAGAACTTTCAGCCCTGCCTCTCCTTTGCCAGACAATATGGGGGATTCTTCCTTGTTCCTCCAGCCCCAGACTCTCTTGCCAGGGCCCTGTTCACATGCAGCAGGAGATTCATTTTAGCCGTTGGCTCCAGTTCTTAGTTCCTAACTGTATCTCTGCTCTGCAGGGTCCCTTGTGTCTAGCACCCCTGCGCAGCACACACCAGAGCTCTCATAGGCTCCCCCTGGCAGCTGCTTTTTACCATACCCTATTTCCATTCAGTTTACCGAGACTCCACTCACCAACCATGTGTGTTTGCAATACACTCTAATCCCTGTTTATTCTCCAGTTGCTTCATCTCCATCTCTCCTCACATCCTTTCACACTGTCTGTCCATTCATCTAATAAATCACATCATTTAATCACTGACCTATTCAGTAGCAGATCAAGTTTTCATGCCCGTCATCTAACCATCCATCCACTTAGCCATCACTTCAGTCAACCACCTTCATGAGTAAATCCATTCATCCATAGTTCGCTCCTCCACTTTCCTCCTCCACCGATGTCACGCAAACTCATCTGCCCATCCACATCGGATGTTAAGAGACAGGAGTGCAGCAGTGAGACATAAATATCATACTTCCATCATGCAGGCATGAATACAAAATCCCTCTCAGCTTTCCAAAGTGGAGTATTTAGCCTGTGGATAAGCAGCTGAGTGATAAGAGATTCATTTGCTCAAGTTAATTGCTGTATGGAGGTGCTTTTGGGGGGGGAGGGAGCAACACGGATGACATTAGAATTCTGACAAACCTGTGGAGATGGCGTTATTTTCCTAATTAGATTCTGCTGCAGAAAATAGGGACTGATCTTACCCATCATTGCACACTACAGTCAGGGACAGACAATGCTCCTGCCTGCCATATTTCATCTTCTGGAGAGGTTAGCAGGCAATATACTAGATTCTTTCATACTTCAAATATAGTCGCTCATATGCTGATCCACACATACAGACCAGGGCATGCAAATTCACAGGAAGAGACAACCATTCAAGCACAAAGAACATACACTAATGCAGAGACACATGCACACACAGGCTTGTATCCATCTGTATACAAAGAGAAGCACTTATCTGTATCCATGCACACAGCCTTGGACTGCCTCACTGCCCAGACACATGATTGTGACAGAATGCACCTCTGTGTCCACACCCTATGCATTGTTGTAACAATCCTTGTACAAAGCATGCCATGTGCGGGATCATTTGAAAACTCATAATTTGCTGATCAGTATCATCCTGATAAAATACGTGTGGCGACATTGTATGTGAAGTTATAAGATTCCACTGTATGGTGTTCTTTACACATGTTCCAGACCGAGGTTGGCAAACAGGTCTGTCTCAAACAAAGGAAGTGTGCTCTGCTTCATTTGCATTTAAGGAGTACATAGAGTTATCAAGCAGGAAAGGAAACAAAGGGCACTCAAACAGTGGAGGAAAAAGCAGCAGAGAACATCCTTCCTTATAGACTCTTGGTCTCCTGATTTCAGCTGAAGATGTTTTCCATGAAGGGGACTGATGCTATAAAAAGGAGGAACAAAGACCCCAAGAGACACCCCCCTTCTCTCCCTGCCCATTGCACTCACAGCACCTGAAGCAACAAGATGAAGGAAGCGTTTGTTAAGATTCTGGGGAGAAGGGGTCCTAACCTAGGAAGTTTGGTCAGTAAGACTGCTAAAAACATGTGGTGAGAAACTTTGCTTGCATCTGATACAGTCTGGTAAGTTAGACACGAGTAGTGTTTTAACTTTATTTTTCTGGAACCATTTCTGACTTTTATGTCTCATTACCTGTACTCACTTAAATCTCTCTTGCCGTAGTTAATAACATTATTTTACTGTTTTATCTAACCCAATGTTTACATTGAAGTGTCTGGGCAACTCCATTTGGGATGGCAAGTTACATACATATTTCTTCTATTAAAGTAATAATGGATTTTATATAAACTTGTATTGTCCAGGCGAGGGCTGGGCAGTACGGAGCATACATTTCTGACACTGGGAGTGTGTTGGGGCCAAGGTCTGACTGGCTGGCTGCAACACAAACAGGCATAGTTGGGAGTGACTTACGTGCTGAAGGCTGTTGTGAGCAGTCCAGACTGGAGGCTACAGTAGCAAAGCAGAGGTGACATTGCTTCTTACTAGACTGGATTGCACCCTGGTACGTCACAACAATTGCACACACACACAAGAGCTGGGAGGGAAATGGTTTTCCCATCTTGTGAATTTCTGAGATTTCCGACATTTTTCCTGTCCCAAACCTGGACAAAAAGTCAACATTTCAGAAATTTGTACAGAGCAAAAATCTGAACAGCTTCAGTTCAGGTCACTCGAAACGTTTCATTTTGATCTGGCTATTTTTTAAATGTTATGCTATAATCACATTTCAAAAAGAAAAGCCATTTCAAGCCAGAAACCTGCTGAGGAGAGGGAAGGCCAAGCCTCTCCTACTCAATGGACACATACAGGGGAAGGGGAAAGATCTCCCATTCCTTTATGGGGTGAAACTCACCCATGCACTGGCACCCACCCCCTATGCAGCCCTGGATTTTGTTCTCATCACACAAGATTCCTCCCCTTCTGGAAAGTTCACTCAGGAAACCCCACAGGCATCCCCTTTCTGGAATCCAGCATCTGTGTACCAGACATGCCTCGGGCTTTGGTTGATAGCGCCAGCAGTGACCTTGCATTATGTTAATGGCCACGTCTGTGTTGCCCATTTACTCCAGGCCTGTGGGATGATTTATGGACGCCTGGTTTTGCCGCATTAAATAAAAATGACATTTGCAAAACCCTATAAATGCTGCATCGTAATACCACTGGGGCCAACATGGTTGTTTGTTCAGACACGCAGCCTGCACTTCCCTCCCACCCCCCTTCATGTTGCTGGGATGTTGTAGCCCATCCCCTGAGCCAGATTCATCCCGGCCCTGGCACAGCTGCAGAACGAGAGAAATGATCTGAAACAACAGCTCCTCGGTGAGTGCCTTGATCACCAGGCTATAGATCATTTTTACTCCCTCTCTTCGGACCAACGAATATTTAAGCATCTATATAAAGCGGAACAGCTTCAACGGGGGAGACTTCAAGCAGAATAACCCACGGCCAGGTGGGTAGGGTGGAGTTCAAACCCCTGCTTTAGAGTACAGATTCAAACCTGGGTCTCCCACAGCTCAGGCAACGGCCCTAACCACTGGGCTAAAGGTTATACAAGGGATGGGTGTGCACACACTCTCCCCTCGCACCCTCCCCCCAGCCAGAGAAAAATGTTTTTCCCAGCCAATACTAACCAGGTCAGAGTCCCAAAGAGTTGTGGTTGACCAACGCTGCAGTTTTTGGCAAATAAACTGTTTGTCCCAAAAATTTCAGCCCCCTCTACTGCTGAGCTAGCAGAGAGACCCCCTGTACTAGGGGCATTTGCCCTGTGTGGCCCTTAGTCCTGCACTCCAGCCCCTTTCCTGCTGGCAAATAGCACCAGCAGAGACCAGCTGTCGCGGTTTTAGCCACTTCCCATCTAAGCCTGTAGTGGGGAAGTTCAAGATGCCTGGGCTTGGTCTGCACTAGCACCCAGCTATTGCTACCACCAGAAACGCCACTGACTGCACCAGGAGTTACTGTGGTGTCATTTTACAGACTCAGATCCTCAGGGTTTGATCCTGGGATCCTTGTGCTATGGGACTAGTCGTGTGAGAGTAAGGATGACACAAGGGAAGGAGGGGAGAGGAAGAGGGGGGACAGCTAACATCTGCTCTGGCACAATCACAGATTGCCTCCATTAACATATTGAAAAACCCGTGCACATCTCCAGCTCCTGTAACAGAGAAAATCCACACTCTCTCTTTCCTCACCTCCATTATTAACTAAAGCTGAGAGCCTGTGTTGCTCCGGCAGGATAAGAAGTTGCCAGTGCAGAACGGAGACGCGTGCAGCGCTACAGCGGGATGAATTCATTAATGTTTTACGCTGCAATGAGTGATCTTGCTCAGTTATTGCCTTCTCTTGCCCAGAGCATGAGATTGATGGGAGAAATTGACACCAAGGTGTACATGAGGGCCTGTGCCAAGCAGCCCCATGCAGAAGCCACTATGAAGGATGGGGGAGAAATTCACAAAGAGCAATTAAATGTTCAGCCAACTCTTGCTATATCCTTTCCTGGTGGAAAGGCCCCGAGTACTCTCTGTTGAAACATCTTGATTGATCCGCACCGTGCCGCAGGCCTCAGACGAATCACACACAGTTGCTCCGGATAGTCTCAAAGCAGAGCACAGTAACCTTACATTCCCGTTTAGCAGCATCCTAGTGCCTGTGAGTCCACAGAGCAATAAATTGGTGCTTCGGGGAGGATGCTGGCTCAGCCACCCTCAAAGCAGCCGGGTCCACAAGCAGTGCACTAGTGCCAGTAACAGGGTGATCAGACATCCTGATATTATCGGGATCATCTTGATATTAGGGGCCTTGTCTTATATATGCAACTCTACCTCCACATCCCCTGCCACCCCTCCAAAAAAAGTCTCGAATTTTCACACTTGCTATCTGGTCACCCTACCCAGTAGATGCGGACCCGAGCCATTGACTGCACAAGAGATTTGTATTACCAGGCTCTTAGTACAGCTGGATCCAAACCACTACCAGAAGCCCCCCAGCCCTGGGTCTACATATGTGTGTGATCATGCGCAGGGGATGAGGAGCTAAATTAAACTCAAGTTTCTGTTGCATTCATTTGCATATCCCTCTGCTCATAGAATCATATAGAATCATAGCAGATTAGAGTTGGAAGGAACCTCAGGAGGTATCTAGTCCAAACCCCTGCTCAAAGCAGGACTAACCTCAGCTAAATCATTCCAGATGACTTTGTCAAGCTACAGCTTAAAAACCTCTAAAGATGGAGAGTCCACCACCTCCCTAGGTAACCCATTCCTGTGCTTCACCACCCTCCTAGTGAAAAACGTTTCCCTAATATCCAACCTAGACCTCCCCCACTGCAACTTGAGACCATTGCTCCTAGTTCTGTCATCTGCTACTCATGGACCTCCCAAGGCACAGAAAGCATGAAGTGGTGAGAGACAAGGATCTGCACGGGCATAACTGAGGAACTTCTGATGGCTTGGTCGCCCACCCACCAGCTTAATCTTTTAGCCCAGTTTCTCCATGTCCTGTATAGTAGCAATAACTCCAGCCTAGTGGGTCGCATGACTATCAGCAAGATCCACTGATATTTATAAAGTGTTTTGGAGGTGGGAAGCGCTACTTACTCTCCTCGGAGCTGTGGCTTGTTCCTGAAACAGATATGTTTTATTTAGTAGGAAAGAAGATGCCCATTTGGAAGCCATCACACCAACGCATTCATCCTTAAGGTCCTATCAGTATATTCTTCTCAGCAACATTACCACGTCCAAACTTACCGTGGGGGGGGAGGGAAATCTGATCGCTCCCTAGCCTCACGAAGTTAACACTCCCAGAACCTGGGCAGAGGTTTGAATGCTGTTGGCAGGATTTATAGATGGCTCTCTCTCCTGACTGACCCTTTCCATTATTTAGCTGGGGAAATCCTACCTGTTTATGGTATTACCATGCTTAAATTGCCTAGCTAAATGCAGGAGCTTTCCTCCCACAATGTGATATACTTTTAGAGTCCAATGCCACCTTCATTGCTCAGGCCTTACCTCCCCATCTCCTGAGTAATGACTGCAACATCAGGTCTTCAAGAAACTAATCTTGGACTGTGGCACAAGCTGAAAATAATTTGGAAAACACGCACCCCCTTCTGGAGTAATGAGGATGCCTTAGTCCACTCCCTCGAATCCTAGGGCTGTCAATCATGCCCTGGCTCTCCAGAGAGAGCAGAATGCACAGTTGCTAACCCAACTTCATCCACTCCACGGGAATCTGACTGCAAAATCAAACCATTGTTTGAATGCCATGCCCTGGGGTGCTAGCTGACTGGCCTGTCATGTCATGATGCCACCAATCTTTGCAGCTGACCAATCCTGCAAGCAGGAGAAAGAAATCAGAGGCTGGGGCTGCTTCCTGGAATATTACAGCAAAACCAGTGGTGCGACCAGGCCATGAGACACAAGCTGTGGGACCAGGAGGGCTGGAAAGAATGTAAAACCATGCGAAGAAAAAAAGTGGGCAAGGGGCCATTCTCCTATGCCAAGGGCTTTTGTTCATGATAGCCGCTGTCCCAGTCCTATCACAACATGACCAGATGCTCAGAACATAGCTGAACACAGTGTTCTGGGGGCTGGCAGCAGACTTGAGCGTGGGCAATGGCTTGGGTTGTAAGTTTCAAGCAGAAGCCAACTAAGCCATTATCCATATTTCTGTCTCATCCACGGATCTCCGTCATGCTGTTGCTGAGCATCAGATACTGGTCCCCAGGAAGGAGTATCTTTAATGGCCTGCAGAAGACACTCCCAATAGGGTGTTGTTCGTGTGCATGGAATTCAAGGTTGCCCTGTTGCATTTCGACATAGTTTCTAGGCTTACATGAACAAGGGGAAGCTGGAGTGTGAATCAGTATCCTAAGTGTGCTACAGCAACCTCAAAATGCCAGGACTCAAAATGACAATCCCTCCCTGGTGCGCACTAGCTCTGGCTCTTCACCCTCTCCCTTTCCCATGGCTGGAGAGAATGCTCCTGCAGGTGGCAATACGATACTCTCGGCCAGCGGTTCTCAACCTGTGGGTCGCGACCCCAGCGGGGGTCGAACGACCAAAACACAGGGGTCGCCTAAAGCCATCAGAAAATACATATTTCCGATGGCTTTAGCCGCTGAGAAGTCGCGCTACCATCTGTAGCAGCGCTATTCAGCTGGAACGCACACCGTTATGGATGCGCGTTCCAAACTGAATGCCTGCGCGCATGCGCAGACGTGATTGCATCATCCGTTCGGGGCCTAAGGGGCGGGGGAAGCGGGGGGAACGCTCCACAGTCCATAGCAGCGCATTACGTGTGTCCGGCGCTTGCTGACGTCATCAGTTTTGAAGTAGCCACCAAAATTATTTTTTGGTTTGGGGTCACCGCAATATGAGGAACTGTATTGCGGGGTCACGGCATTAGAAAGGTTGAGAACCACTGCTCTAGACCTTGAAGCCAGAAGGCAGGAGAAAGTAGCACATTGGTGACAGTCCAGCCTCGTCTACTTGAGATGCGAGAACCGCAGGCCTTGAGAAAATCACCTTCTAACCAGAAGCCTCTCTCCAGGTCACTGTGTAAATGCTGTGATATCTGGGGCTTTGCCTCACACCAGCTGATCAGATTTGGGAGATGGGATCAGACAGGTGTGAAACACCACTCAGATGGGACACTGAGGAGCAATAAACAATCTGTCAGATCCTCTTATCTGCTGTCAGATCAGATAATCCCAGCACTGGCAGCCCTGAGACACATGCAAACAGAAAGCCTATCTCCAAGATCACATCCTTACAGAGACAAGACATTTGGTCCGGTCCAAACTCCAGCACAGCAGGATATGCTACATCTTTGGAGAAGCGGCCTGCATATAATGACTGCTTACGTTCTGGTCTGCAGCACACAGAAAGAGGCCCTAATGTGCTTCTCTTCTTCCAGATCACCAGCGCAAAAGGACGGATTTCATTCTAGAAACAGCACATCAGACAGCATTCAGTACAGGACAGAGTGTCAGCGCCTGCCTTCAGTGACACCGCTGCGAGCCCATGGATGTGAACGGAACTTTCTGATCCTGAATGCAGAATTTAGCCCAATGTGTTCAGTGTGGGTCTGACACAAAGAGCCCAGTGATATCAAAGGGCTTTGGATCAGAGCTAAAGACTCCAGCACTATTACTTTTATGACTCTATCAGGAACACATGGGCTATGAAGATGGAATAGTGTCTCATTGGTGTCACTGATCATTAAGCTATCTAGGGTCAAACTCTTGGGGCATGTGCTCACAAGATTTCAGTAGTATTGAATCAGAATCCAAACCCAAATCCTAACCCTAACGAAGCCTCAAATCTTGAGCCAGGCCCACTCAAGCTGGAGCTGAAATGCCACGCAGTGTCCCATCCCTGCATTAGCTCCTTTCTATATGGTACACAGAAGGGAAACCATGCTATATTCTCATCCCAGCAGCTCCAGTGCCTTAGAAATAGTTCTTACTGCATTTTTCTTCCTGCTGTGCAATAATAAAAATGGCCACTCCGTATTTGTTTCTATGTTTACATAGTGGCACCCCCTTGGGAACACAGCATTTCTGAGTGACACACACCAGAAAAGGAGATTCTTTACATGGGAGTGAGATTCAATTACTGCGCCCTTCATTTTAAACTTGCTTTTCCACCTTTTAATGAAAAGCAGCATGGAACAGCACTAGAGGCAGAAGCAATCATCAAGGGAGGAAAAAAAAAGACCAGTGGCTGCAGCTTTGAGCCCTCTAAACGCAGGCCAGACTTTGGGTGCATGTCTCTATGGAGAATGTACAAGCAGGCTGTGTAAGGGTGTAAAGCAAGCCCTAAGTTTAAGAGACCAGTCTATCTGTGGGTATATTGTTTAATGCAGGTTTCTGCATGAGAAAGCTGAAGTCGAGGTCCAAAGAAGAATCTCATTTATAGCACCCCTTTCTCCCCCAGTGCTTTAGAGACATACAGGAGTTACTTTAACAACCATGGGTGAAACACCCACCACACAGCAACACAACACAACTGCTTGGGCTAGAAGAGAAAAAGCCCAGTATCGGAGAGTGTTTTAGGCAGATGGGGTGCAGTGACCCATATTGGAAGCTGTCCAGCACTTAAGGCCACTCACTGCTGTTCCTGTCAACATGTCTCAAGAGTTTGAATGACCTTAAGGATTGAGGCGTTTCTGTATAGTTCCACTGGAATGACAATACCTTCAGCAGTACAGTCACATATTTAGCATCAGCTCACAGGGAAGAGCACAATCACCACCACTGCAGGTCTCCCCTACAAGATCTGACCCAGCTCACCTGAACTAGTGAGAATCACAGCCCATGATGCAAGGACTACAAAGCCACCACACTCCCTTACTATTGGCCAGGAGATCCAGACAATAAGATATTGGTTCTATCCTGAATTGTGACTCTGTAGCTATGCCATGAGGGGAGCAGTGGTTATTGCCCTTCAAGGATTTCCCATCACATAGGATCCATTTACAGCTCAGTGTATTTCCCTTTTAACTACAACCCACGCCCAGGACCTGGGGGGCATACAAAGCCCTACACAGCTTATGCAGCATCATCAATAATAAAGACTCTGCAGGCCAATTCCTGTTCTCACAACACCTGTGCAGCCTCATCAGCCCAGGGTAGGCTAGCACAGCTGTAACTCATTGGAGCTTAATAAACTGTTCTGATTCAGATTACAGCCCAGCTGGCTCCCCCTAGCCTTCCCCTCTGTGGGGTAAACAGGAAAGAAAACAAAAGGATCCCCTTCGTTTTATCTTTGCACCTGCCATCTGACACACAGGGAACAGATCAGCTGAGTGAGCAGGTGCCATTGTTCCAAAGCCATTTCCCAGAGCAGAGCCAGGCTTTTTCCGTGTGCATATCCACTGCCAGCCATTTCCTTCTATGCAGACCTTCCTGTATTGTCCCTGGGCCAGATCCACAGCTGGCGAAGCACCACTGACTTCAAAGAAGCTAGCAGATTTATACCAGCTGAGGAGCTGGCCTCTAGGGCTTGTCTTCACTGCAGGGTTAGCTTGTGCTAACTGTGTGTGGTGCCCCTAATCCAACTTCCAGCCACACACACAAGTCTCTAGCTTGAGGTAAGTGGTGCAGTGCACAGCTAGCTGGCCTGGCAGGGGTGTGTATGCTGGTGCCTGAGATCTGCTGACACTGGGGCTAGCAGTGGGGTGGGAGGGTCCCAGAGACGTGTTTGACCCAAGCTCGGAAGTCTACCCGGCAATGAAACAGCCCTGCAGCTAAAGTCGGCCGGCGTACGCCAGCCCTGGGTTTTTCTCTTCTGTGTAGATGGCCCCACTGTGCTGCTGCTCCATTCCCTCTGTGCTGCTCCTGTGTTGTTTGGCAGTGTGACCGCTCTCACTCGAACCGGGATAACTGGCGAGGAGATAACTTGACCTAGCACTGCAGTGAGGGCTGGGCCTCAGTTGCCTGAGAATTAACTGGTTTCTTGGCAGGGCTGTTTTCCAGCCAGCAGCTTGCCTGTAGTCTCTGAGCCCATCATGCCACACGCTGCAATCAAAAACCTGCAGCGTGGAGCCTCACAGCCTGGGTCAACGGGGCTGCAAATGGCAGTGGAGACATGTGGGCTTGGGTTGCAGACAAATGGGGACAGCCCCAGAGCCTGGGCTTCAGCCTGAGCAGGAACATCTACGCTGCTATTTTCAGTCCTGCAGCCTGACCCACGTGAGCCCAAGTCAATTGAGCTGGGCTCTGCGATTCAGTGCCATGGTAGATGTGCCCATGCTCCTGATGACTGGAGACCCCATGGGAAAGGAACCAGCACTGCTGGGACTTGAATTGCTTTCACAGACACATGCAGGTGTGGCACAGACTTTGCAGCTGCACATGGCTCTCTCCCCACTCACCGTCCTCAGCATGAACTGGAGTCACTTCATTCTCCTTTCGATGCTGCTAATTGCAATCTGCTCTCACTGCTTTCCAGTGCCTTACTCAGATCCCCGCTGCTTCCCTGTGTGCATCTGCTGAGACAGTGACGAGTGAATCATTCCCCCTCCATACATGTGCTGCAAAGAAAGTGCCTTGTCTTTCCTACCTCTCTCTCCAGACAGAGAATCAGCCTACCTTAGGCTGTTGTAATAAAGCTCTTTAAACCACGTCAGGCCACGTTTCACTCAAAACTCCAAAGTCTGAGGTTTTCAGTGGGGCTGGTGGTCCCACACAGGTTTAAATTAAGGCCTCTCGATGTAAGTAGGGTGGATGAAATGTATCCAACCTAGAATGGCTTTTTGAACAGCCTTTAAACCTAGGGGATGAAACAGTGCAGAGGATAGACTTCAAGCTGACAAATTCCAGGCAGAGCAAAGGTGGTTGCTACTATTTCTCTAGCTTCACGCTGACTGCAGGTGGTCTGACAAACTATTATAATCTTACACAGGCCACCTGGGGATCCAAATGATCTTTTCTCTGAAGACTTTCTTAGGAACTGGTTGCTTTGTTCTGTCTAGCACGCAAAGGAGGAAATGACTCAGGTGACTTTTCAAGAAGGCAGATGTCTTAGTGGCTAGCACAGAGGACCTGCAGTCAGGAGATCTGGGCTTTAGTCCTGGCTTGGTTGCTAATGCACTCTGTGACTTTAGGCAAGGTATTGACTGTGCTTTGGTGTCCATGGCTGTAAAATGAGGAAAATGTTACTGCCTCCCAGGGCATGGTGAGGCTGAATTCTCTAATGGCTGCACAGTCCTTTGAGATCCTTTCACTGAAGACACTAGAGGGGCACTATACAGCTCCTGAGGAAGCTTGAGATACTGTAAGGAAAAGGGAGAGATTGAGTGAGGTGAAGGAGGCAGAACAGAACCAGAGCGTGAGAAATTAGCAGCAGCCTCCAGAGAAGATCAGCTGCAGCCAGCACATTCCTTCGTGGTTTATTCAGAAATGGATCAGCCCTGCATTGTGTTCAGATAACAGCACTGCAAGTGAGGACAAGCTGCAATGCCTGATGGGAAATGCTGGTCAAAAGCATGACAGGGACCCCAAAGACACAAACATGCTCTGCTGGCTTCAAGGAGGCTCCAGCAGTGAGATGTGCACAATATACCTGCAGAGGTAGGAGCTCCTTTTGCTTTCTATGTCTTGTGTCTTTTGCCACCTGGCCCGGCAGGCCAGAGGAGGCCCAGGAAGAGGGTGAGCAAGATATTGTGGATGAGCACCCTACCTGTACACGTCACCTGAAGCTGCAGTAAGATGTAATGGGCTGGAACGGGGAACGGGGCCCAGCTCCATGGGGCAGGAGCCACTGCTGCATGGTGAGTGCAGAACCAGATCATGCTCTAACCTCTCCCTGGAGCCTCTCACCCACCCGGGAGCTGACATTTCTCCCATCACACCTATGTCACACCTGCAGCCCACCAGAGGGTTTTAATGAATCTACCTTAAAGGTGTCCATCCCTGCGATATAGAATAGACTTGGTGTCGCCTCACCTGTGCTGCCTAACCATGCTTGTACCAGGGCATTGTGGGAAATCTCAGCAGCTCTCCCATAGGGCACCAGCATGCAATAGTCTAGAGCAGCACTAGCAGCAGCGCATTGAGGGATGCCCTATTGCCCTGTGAGCTGAGAGGGAGCAAGAGCAGCTGAACTGGTTGTGCCAAGCTGGTGAGAGGATCCAGGCCAAAGAGGAAACCAGTGTGTTAAACTGGTCACAGGCAGGCAGCCAGGCCCCAGACTAGACCTCTGTCCAGATGGAAACACCGTGAACTGCTTTGGTTGCTAGCCATGTTCAAACGCTGCTGCTGCTCCATGCAGTCGACTCGAGTTCCCCCCCCCAGCTGGATCACCCCCCAACACGGCACAGCCCCACTGCGTATCAGACACACGCGTTCCCTGCTCCAGGCACCTAGTGGGCCCCAACTGAGAGCAGGGCCCCAGTGTGCTGGGCTGAACACACGCATAGCAGGAGCCAGTCCCTGCACTGAAGAGCTTCCACCTTTCTGTCTTTTTAGTGTATGTGGGGAAACAGACGCCCAGAGAGGAAGGCACTTGTCCAAGGTCACAGCAGAGTCAGGAGCCAAGTCTCCTGAGGCCCAGCCGAGAGCCGTGTCCCCGGGACACACTGACTCTCCAAACATACCGTGGGGCTTGGTATCTCTTTAGTTTCAGCTGCCTTTACAGGCGCTGGATCCACGTGTCCCACTGTCCCGCCCTCGCAATCGCAGGACACAAGCCTCTCCATCCCGCACAGACTCAGCGCCCAAGAGCTGAGACGCACAGCGAGAAGGCGACGTGCAAGTAACCGGCAGGTTCCCGCTCGGAAGGAAGGAAGAATTAGTGCCCACAACAGGGGAGAGGAGAGGGAAAAGGTGACACTGACCACAGAAGAGAGATGGTAAATCCATTTAGCCAGAGCAGAGAGGGCGGTCAGGGTGAACCAGAGGATACAATGCCACACACGCTGCCCAGCTGGCCAGGGTTGGTAACTGTAGTGCAATGGGGCCATCTGCTGGAGACCAGGCTCTGGGATCCCACCTGTGATGGAGAATGTCAAGCGGCTCTCCACAGCAGCAGGCTTACATCTCTCCCATCTAATACCGCACCAGAGGGAGTCAGATGCCAGCTGCCTGAACAGGGTTTCTTTGAGCTGGGGGCCAAGGCAGATCAATCATGCCAGTCCCTGATACATCGCCGGGCGAGGGATGAGAGCTCTCATCCCCACATCCTAGCTATCATAAGCGCACGTGGGTGTGCTTGCACTGCTGTACACAAAGTGTTCCTATGGTCAGCATGCGTGAACTCCGGAGCTAGCATCCTACATTGTCTGCTCTGGGATGGCTCTGCTGGGAGGAAGCTCACCCTGCTAACATCCCAGCTGGCAATGATGGGGTGCTGCCATGAGGAAGCTGCTAGGCAGTGCTTCTAATAAACTTCTGTGTATAAAGGCCGGCTCCCAGGAGAGATGATCACCGATCTCTGTTGTTTGGTAGCTAATGCCTGTGTCTGCATTAGGAACGGCCCAGGTCTACATGTGGTAAATTAGCAGCCAGATGTGAAGACAATAGATCTGTACTGCCTGTTTGTTATGTGAAGACAGGAACTGCCAGATGGGAGTAGATATGGGGTGCACCTAGCCCAGGCTCCTGGCTCTGCAGTGGCTGTCCCCAGATGATTCAGGGGAAGTGCAATAAACCCTGCAGTAGCAGCTATGGGATAATTTACCCCCGGGAAAGTTCCCTCCTCATCCCCAATAGCTAGTGTGTGGGAGGTTTGTATCCTGTCCAGAACTCCTTATTTATGTTTAATAGTTACTCTGGATGTCCACAGAAAAGTTCAGTCGTTTTCTGAATCCTGCTAATCTCTTGGCCTCTCTGATATCCGGTGGCAGTGAGTTCCCCAGGCCAACTGTACCTTTGTGACACATCAGAATTCATTTTGTTCTTTGCATTCAAAAATCCTTATAAAAATCAGTGGCCATCTGCAAACTGCTGTCCCTGTCATCAAGGCACTCCTCCCACTCCAGGCTGTTTCTTTTCCATCTGTTGCTTCTCATTCATTTTCTCTCACCCTGGGAAGCCTATCATCCAGGAATAATCTCATTTAGCTTTTCCCAGCCAGTGTGACATCCACAGTAGCTGATCTCCCCAGTAGTGTGTACCTGAGAAATGCCTTTCCAAGGGCGCCTGTCCCACTCCACTACTTCGATTTCCTCATGACCTGCCTTCTAACCTCATGTCTGCAGGGTTGCCTAAGTTCCCGTGAGCTGCCTGGGGCAGGAATAAGTCTGAGCTGTCTACCCCTCAGCCATGTGAAAGTGGCTCGTCAAACCATTCCTGTCCCACTGCTTCTTCAGCATCTTCACTGCCACATGCGCCTGCATTCCAATTTAGCAGGAATAATCCTTGGAGCTGTGCAGCAATTACCGGGCAACGTAGACCGGAGAAGAATGACCTGTTGCCAGCAAATTTAATGTAACTTCCTTCTGCAGGCTGTCCTCGGTTGGCCACCGGGAGCTGCCTCCTCAGTCAACTCCCCACAGCCAGCCTGTTGCCAAATGCCAGCTGTTCTTCCTTTACAGCAGCAGCTTTCAAATCCTCTCAGATTTCTTCTCCAACCACAGGCATTGCACCCCTCAGGCTGCCTGGCTTCAGCTCCCAGCTCCCCTAGCTTTGCTGTGCCTCAGTTTCTGCAGAAGAGGGAAGGGTTAATAGGAACCTCCCTCACAAGGAGGTGGTGATCAATTCATTAACATACGTGAGGGGCTCTACCTCTTATACTGATTTGGCCCCCATCACCATAGCAACTGAGCACCTCATAATCTTTAATATCTGTATCCAGTGATGTATGGTACTACTATTATCCCCCTTGTACAGATGGGGTAAACTGAGGCACAGAGCAATCAAGTGACTTGGCCAAGGTCATACTGTGAGTCTGTGCCAAAGTAAGGAATTGACTCTGGGTCTCCTATAGTTCGGAGGAGTGATCTAACCACTGGACCACCTGCACCCTACTTTAGGTGACAAATAGGGCAACATACTCCTAGGGTGATTTTTTTTTTTCTGGAAGAATTTTAAAACTCACTGAAATCTCTGCAATTGAGAAACATTTTCTCGACTGCCTGGGGCCCAGCTGGACACCCACAAGTAACATGACCCTGCCCTGCAAGCCGCAGCATGGAGAAGTCAGCTGTTTATTTGCACCCCTGGGTGAATCTCCGTTTTGGTTATTCAGCCAAGTCTGCTGGAGACTCAGGATGACCCATTCAGAGCTTGGGGCTGGATGCTAGGCTGCTAA
Source organism: Mesoclemmys tuberculata (assembly GCA_007922155.1). Lineage (NCBI taxonomy): Eukaryota > Metazoa > Chordata > Testudines > Chelidae > Mesoclemmys > Mesoclemmys tuberculata. The sequence goes on from ML675626.1 coordinate 6,061,464, forward strand.
ACCCACATTCTGGCCCCTGAATAAGGAGCCTGGTTGTCTGGTGTGACGGACGCCCTGCTCTCCCATGTGCCTCATTTGATTAGCTCACTGTTGCACCCCCAAAGCTCAGCCCACAGTTGCCTCTGCCTGCCCTACACCTATCTAAGAGCAGGGTCCATGAACTTGGACACAGCAATGTCACTTGGAGTGCTTCTCCAGTCTCATCAGCTGTTCTCCTGAGAAGCTGACGCCTGTAAAGGGTTTCCAGGGACCCTGCACGTCAGGGCATGCAGAGGGACAGAGAGCTGCTCAGTGGGGCAGTTCCTGTTATGGGGGCAGAGGATGCGCAAGAGCCAGTCATTGCTCCATCCCAGCCTTGCATCACTGCTTTCTTCCTCCTGCACCCATGATGACGAGGGGGGTTCAGCTCTGTTGCTCCCTTTACTTCCTGTCTAGGAAGAGTGAGCCAGAGTGCAGCTCCCACACAAGCTGTTTTCTTTCCCTTTACTGGGTTTCTTCAGTGACTTTGGTCCTGATGATATGTCCCCCTTGGACTCTCGTAGGCTGACTTCCACTCCCTCCATCCCACTCAGTCGGCTCCCCAAGATCCTCAGTGACTGCTTCAGGATGGCAGACTGTCCTCATCTCCCTCTGCATCTGCCTGCTGATTGCTCCCTCTGCTGCTCACCTCCTGCCCTTCCTTTGTTTTGGTTGCCTCTCCCTGCCTTGCTTCTCAGGTCACTCTTCTAGCATCTCCTTTTGTCTCTTCTCTCACAGGCTCCTCTCTGTTGGTGTCTCTCAAAGCTGTCTTGCTTCTCGCCTTCACCCCTCTGGCACTCCCTGTGAGCAGCATTTCAGAGGTCCCTGGCTGGAGGCTGTGCTCCAGGTCCAAGCGAAGAAACTGAATGAGAACAAAGTGGAGTTAGGAGTGAGAATGTAGCTTGCCATGAGCCAGGCCAGCAGTGGGGGCCTCCATGCTGCAGCCTCATTAACCCTCGGCCATAGTGTCATGCTTCTGCAATACTGCTTCAGCAGTGGAGCGACCTCTGGAAATCTTGACCCCCCCCCTTGCCTGGCTGGGGCCTTGGTATGCTATGGCAAGAAGCCAGTGAATGGAGCTATGCATCGCCCTGTGTCCTCTGACAGCACTGCTGCATGTAGCCTACGAACATCGAACATCAGCTGTAAGGTTGGTCACAGCCTCTGGGAGGCCTTTAGCTCAGCTGATCCACTGCAATCTACAATGGATGGGAATCTACAAGTCCGGCACTCCCCAGTGCCTGGTGTTTTGAAACGACTCACAAGCCTTCCAAATCCCTGGGACAACCATGGTTGCAAGGTGCAGAGGGGGGATGCCCACAAAAGCTCCGCCAGGTTCCAATTGCAGCCCACGCTGGGTGGCTGCTGCCTGCCAGGATGCAGCAAAACAAGCAGCCTCGGCTACACCTGCAACCATTTCCTTCTCCAAAGGGGGAGGAGGCTGGGGGTGTGTCTGTCTCTCCTTGGACTCAGGTACATGCTAATCAACATCCTTGTGCGGCTAGCACCAGAAGGAACCAGGAAACAGAGGAGGCCAGGGAGCGCAGCTCACTGCAGAGAGGACTGGGAGGTCGGCTGGAGAAGAAGGCCCCAGGGTAAATACTCCCCTCAAGAAGCTGCCCTCTCCCAAGGGTTATTTGCCCAGGGGAGGGCTGTGCCACAGCCAGGGCTGACGCCCTGGGTCGGTCTCAGAGGCAAGATTGGGGAACTGAAGTTACTTCCTCTTTCTGGGAACTCTGTGCTCAGTAGGAGTCAGCTCACGCAGCCCACTCTGGGGTTGTGGATCCTTGGGGGTAAGAACCAGGGCCAGCCAAGAGGCTGCCGTGTCGTGCGCAGGGACAAGTCAAGGCTGGTACGAGGGCGGCCGGGGAGAGGGCTGGGGGTGCAGCTGGGGCTAACAATGGAAAATCCTGACACTGCGAAGGAAAGGAAAGGACTGAACCTCCCCCAGGAGGTTCTCTCTGTGGGAGAGATTGCAGGGCCCCGGGGACTGTACTGGCACCAGAGAACGGTAGGATGGCAGGGCGCTCCACAGCTGGAGAGTGCTCTGTCCCTGGGGAGTCAGGAACCCCTAACAGAGTTCACAGCCCCAAGGAGGTTCTGCTGGCATTGCTGGGAACGCGCAGGCCCTCAACGTCTCAACTCAACCAACCCTCAGGTGCCCGCAAGCAGGGGCCACTTCCGAAAATGTGCCAGGGTGTCGAGCTGGGCACCTGGAAGCAGAGCCACTCAAATCCTCCTGGTCCGTCCTCCCACCCCTCATCTCAGGGCCTTTTCTCCAACTCTGCTTCCTGCAGGGAGCTGGCTCCCTGCCCTGACAGCTAGGCCTCACAGCAGTGGTTGTAGCAGGCAGGCCACCCCATGGCCAGGTGGGGAGTAAGTCCCCGCTCGTGGGGGGTGTGGTGGTTTGGCTGGTTAGGGAACCAGGGCTCTTTTGGCAGGCCAGGTGTCCCGATTGCTGTCCTTTGACAGCGGGAACAGGGCTTCAGGCTTCTTCCTCATTCTGGCTCGTAGCACCCCAGCCTGGCAGCGCGGGGAGACTTTGGTGAGAAGAGAGGTGGGCGGCAGTGTCTGCAGGCCGGGGACAGGCTTTGATGGGGAGAGAGGTGGGCGGCGCTGCCTGCAGGCCAAGGGCAGGCTCTGGTGGGGGAGAGGTGGGTGGCGGTGCCTGAGGACAGGGTAAGGCTTTGGTGGCAGTGCCTGTAAGACTCCCAGCTGCAGCAGCTCAAGTTCGGCCCCTGCTGGAGTAGCCCTGGGAAGGGAGCTGCCAGAGCTCCGTGGGGCGTCCCTTACGCACTGCCAGTGATACTGGCTGGGGATGAAGTAGGGGCGGGCCCCTGTGGTCACAATGGTGATGCAGCTCAGAGCAGCAGCCACTTGGTCCCAGCCTCCCAGAGGTCTGGAAATGCTACTAAGCAGGGCTGGGCTGGCGTAATTGCCTTGGCCTGAGACACCGCTACCTCCCTGCCTCCAAACGTGGTTCTGGGGCGACCAGCCGAAACTGTGTGTGTATAAGGGGGATCTTTCCATTCCCCCACTCCTCTCTGCTCAGCTGCTGGCTGCAAAAACAGAGCCCACCTGCTGTTTCCTTTCTGCCATCACAGTCAGTCCCACTTTCAAGGATCTTCTCAAGGAAAAAGGGCTAGAGACTGAATTATTTGTACCTGAAAGCTGAGAATCTCCTTCATGGAACCAAAGGCTGGGCCTGCTAACAGGTGGCTTGTGCAACTCCTCCAGGCTCATCAAAGATATAGGCATAGAGAGAGAGCAGTCTCTTCCCCTGTGCTGAAATGCAGCCTTCTCTGGAGGGGAGCTCTGGATCTCTCCCATGTGCAACAGTGTTAAAAGGGGAAGCAAGTGCTACCCAGCAGGCTTTCAGCAGGGAGGATATAACCACACTTGTTGAGCATTGGCTAGGCACACCCCTCTGTTTGTACTCTGAGCTTCACAGCAGCTGGGCAATGCCAGAAGCGGTTTCACTTGGAGCAGGCGTGTTTTTGTCACCGACCCGTAGGGCCTCTAGCTTTCAGCAGCTGCACTTTGTTCCTGACTGCACTTTGTTCTGGGTATATTTCTGGTGACTCTTAGAACCATCTCTAGCTGAAAGTGACTAGGGCAGTGACGTTAAACTCACAGGCCACAGCTGGCCTCTCGGCTGTGTCCATAGAGCATATTTCAGATTGAGCTTCCATTTATATATGAATAAAAGATATTCTAGCCTTCCTGGTTGTAAAGTTCACCCTGCAGACATGATGCAGTGGTGAACTGATGCAGCGCTGTCTTCCTGACTCTGAAGGCAGCCTGAAGCAATGTCTCAGTTTCACCTGAAGCAGGAGTGTGTTTTTGCCATCAGCAGGTATGGTGTTGCCTCTGAAGCCTAATGATGGCACTTTAAATGTCAGCATTTGCCATTTCACTGCTGATCACTGTAGCAGCTGGAAAAGAGGAAGAAGTGGGAGGGGAGCCCATGGGATTGGGGGAAATTGGATGTTACTGCTGGAAGATGAATGCAGAGGAGGAGAAACACAAAGACAGAGAAGTGGGAGAGGGAGAGCAAGGGGAAGGGAAGAGAACCAAAGGGCAGAAATAAGAGTGATCCCAGTGGTGGTCATATTTCCCTACTTATTGAGGGGCAGCTTAGTTACTACCTGTCTGCACCCTTCCTTCATTATTGGGGGATGCTCTGCTGTGGATTGAGGGGTGGCATGGAGTCCTAGCCAATCCTGGATGAGGGGTGCCAAAACCTGAGTCTGTTTTCAGTCAAGGCTAGCATTTCAAGGGAAAGGGCTAGGCATGGAGAGCCCCTGGGCAACACCTCTCAGGAGTTGTAGGAAATTGGCCATTGCTGCTCATTTGGAAAAATGTTTGCAGTCAGGTCCTGTATCAGGCTGTTCAGTTTGAACTGGAAGCAGAGCCAGGCTCCAGGGGGTTTGCTGCCATAGGCATACTAGGAAATAACCTTCCTTCCCCACCATTGACATTCTGCTACCTCAAGGGGTCCCCCTTGGATGGGAGAGCTGCCATTTTCCTCAGCCATGTCAATGCACTTAATCTGCATGGCTCTAAAACAGTGTCTGACTGGGGCCAGGGAGGAAACATTCATAGTAACTACATATATGCACTTATCTACATGCACACCCACATCCCCCTAGTATCTGAACACTGCACATCATCCTTGGGTGAGAGGTCAGTATTGACTTCGTTTTACAAATGGGGAAACTAAGGCACAGATAGATCTAGTAACTTGCCCAAGGTCACACAAAGAGTCTTCGGCAGAGCCTCAGCCCAGTGTTTTTATTACTAGACCAGCGCTGTTCTTCTGCTTTCCAGCCTTCTTTTCTATCATCCATAGTTTCCAGAGGGCACCATATCACTTTAAGCTTTGTCATCTCTGGATTCTCCCCTCTAGCTCAGGACAGATCCCTGCTAATTCCAAAACGCTGCTGCAGTGGACAGAGCAGGAGCCTTTCATGAGCTGGAATCGGTGTGAAAATCATGTATGTACCCACAGTTCACTGTGGTTCAGACACTGAACGTAACAGGGGCCAGCGTGGCCCATGAGGAGTGGTTTGCTATTTGGTGCTGGTGTTTCTAGCAGGTTGTGTCCCACACTAGAGAATGCAGCCCTGGTGTCAGGCGTCTTGGGAACCACAGGACCTTGTTTGGGAGTTGCTGGGCGTATCCCTAAAAACAATAGTGCAAGTTTCCCAAATTGCACCATGTGGCTTTTTCAGCACTTCTCCCTGCATGGCAATGGCTGGGCTTGTTGGCCCTGTGAAACATGTTACAGGGGTCCTCTCAGTCACGGAGAGCAGAGCAGAGGATTCCTTGCTTCTATCCCTCACCATCCCAAGAGCAATAACAACACAGGTGCTGCAGGGGATCGGACCAGCGCTATGGAATCGATAGTATTTCTGAATAGAGGCAGCTTTCCAGATGTGTAAGATCCTGATTTTTGGTTTGGCTAGGGAAATATGAATGACTGCATATTTGTTTCTCATGCGCAGGCTGCCTGGATCTAACCAGCATTGTGCTCCCAAACTGCTGCAAACATTATAAAGGAGTGTGTGAGAAAATCCCTCCAGGCGACTTAGTGTACCTGCAGCCAAAAGAGAGACAAGACAGTGGGATAGGCTCTGGTTAGGTTTAGCTTTACTCAGGTCTTGCAACGTTTGAATAGCTTGTTTGCTTTAGTGGAGCTGCTCCTGCAACTTTAACTGGCCCAAGGTATTGTTTGAAAGCATGGTGTGCTCCTGGCACTGGTTGGCTGGAGGGAACAAGTAGGCTTTTGGTAACAGTGCTGAAGAGCTTCTCCAGGTTCTTCCATGCAGCTTCTTATAACATGTCTGTCACTGTGGCATCTGAGTGTCTTACAGAGCAACCTGGTTTACAGATGGGGAAACCAAGGCACAGAAAGACAAGTAACTTAAGTCTAAGATCACACAGCAAGTTCATAGCAGAGTTGGGACGACAACCAAGCTCTCCTGACTCCCCCGGTGTACTCTAACCCACTGAAGCTACATGGATGGCAAGGCATTGTTAAACTGATACAGGAGGTGTCCTCAACCAGGGGCAACGAAGCGTGTGGTGGGGCAGTGGAGGGGGTCACACCAAGTTGACAGTCTGTTTCTAGGCAAGGTTACAGAGCAACTACTTTCTTGTGTGCCAAAGCCTGAGACACTACAGGAGGAGCTAGGGAATCTGTTATGCATTAACCCTTGGGCCTTGGCTAACTCCTGGAGGCTGGGTCAGCTCTCCTCTCCCCACACTGGAGCTGGAGCTGGACCTCCACACGCAGAACACAATAGGGGAGCCCTGGTACCAGCCCTTTCTTGCACTAAGATCCTGCATAGGATCAGTGGCCTAGGGGGCGGGGAAGCAAGCCTGACCTGTGGCAGTCATCTTGTATGCAACACCTATGTCCCTCTGTATCAAAAGGGAACCAGCACACAACATGGGTAAAGGCCAGCACAGTCAGCACTAGGGATAAGGTGGTCAGGTCTCTGTTAATGATATTGCAGCAGCGGGGGAGGTCATTCAGTTGGGGGGTTAAGTGGTTAATAGCTGTACCAATCCTCCCTCCCTTCCTCTCTCTCTCTTTGTTCATCAGATCTGAAAGGAACCAAAATGGGATCTGAAGGCCAAAACCTTGGGGAGGAATTGAGCAACCAGATCAATGATGCCCTGAGCAGACTAGCAACCAAACAGATGTTCCAGTCAGACTGGGACATTGCTGCCTTTGCCATCTTCTTCATCTTCATTGGTAAGTGTGGGTCTAGGCAACAGGTGCGGAATGGCGAGCCCCTGCCAAGGGGCTGCTCTCTGTTCCCAGACTGGCGATGAGTCTGTGTGCTACAAACTCAGCACCACAATCCAACCCTTGTCTGTGCAGCATATATAGGGCTGCGCTAACCCCCACTTGTCGACGCTTGGCACAAGCAGTGGAGTTGCTGCAATAGGTGCTTCCAGCGAATTCAGATGTCTTTGGGACAAAGATAGTCTGTAATATGCGTACAGCACCTAGCATACCAGGGCGAAGGGCCACAAGGGCTACCGCCATACAAACAGTAACACAATCGATTTTAAGGCCAGACAGAATCATTCGATCACCCCGTCTGACCTCCTGTAGATTACAGGCCAGAGAACTTTATTGCTGTTTAGCCAGAGAGATCTTTTAGAAAGACACCCTGGGTAAATTGTTCCAATGGTTCATCACCCTCCAGGCTGAAAATCTGCACCTTATTTCTAGTCTGAATTTGTCTCATTAGCTTCCAGCCATTGGGTTGCCCTCTGCCTATCTCCACCAAAGGAAGCGCTGTGTCTGGAGATCCGGTCACCAGCCTGATTTAAAACATGCTCTGTGCTAGGGAGGGGATAGGAGCGAACCACTTTTTAAAACACTGACCAAACTGTGCTGCTGTAACCCCCAGTGAGTGTTTGTCACAGGTCCCCAGTTGGGTCACTCTACAGAGGAGGCGAGGCAGCTTTAACTCAATGTGCAGCAGCTCATATATTTAGTGCTGAACATCACCCATCACCTGGTATATTGGCCAAGATGGTAGCCAACGGACTACAGTCCAGGCACGTCCATCAGCGTACCAGCGTTCAGGAACACCGTTAGAACAAGCGTTGATCTCAAGTCCAAACTGTATTTTAGCCATCTCAGAAGATGGCTGTGCTACATTCAGGTCCCAGCAGGGCACCTTCTATCTCAGAGAGGACTGATGTGATGCCACGAGCTTCGGTTTGTATGTGACAGTGTAGCAATGTGTACAACTAGGTGCCCTCTGCTGACAGCTGCAGTACTCCTAGGTACTGATGAACCGTTCAGTGTGAGAAAGGTGAGGAGTGAGACAGCCATGGAGGTGCTCCAGCTGACCACTCTGCCAGCCACGCCTCTCTCTAAACCTATTGCTCCTTGCATGATTTTTTCCTTTTCCAGTGTAGACAGAAATTCCCCTCCAGCCCATAGATCCATGGTATGAAAGCCATCACAGGGAAGGGTTATTGCATGATTCTCAGCAAAATTAAAAGGCCTGTACCTGGCCAGGGAAACTGTGCTAGGGATTATTGTGCTTATGGCTGTTGCTTGCATGGCTTTAACACAGAGGATGAGGCTATGGGGCAGATTTCATAGAGGGACAGTGCTGTTATTAAGAATGTATTAAATCTCCATGCACCATTTCCTTAAATGCCATTTCCCTCTGAGCAATATACTTGGAAATCCATCCTGACAACAGAGAGATTCACCAGGAGGCCATGACAGATGCCATTAGCAGAGCAGGGGAACCCAGTGCATGGCATGCACCCACATCTTTAATAAGACAGGCTGTGCCTTGTGCAGTGAGCCAGGTGGATGAGCGTGAAGGATGTAGAACCCAGGCAAACACAATACAGGCTAAACATGGCCATCAGAAGCTTGAAATAGGAAACAAGTTGACATAAACCAAGGGAGAAATGCAAGGCAGCTGGTATTCCAGCTTCCTGGGGGCAGCAAGCTGAATCCAGCCGACTCTCTACAAGCACCAGGATCAGAACACTGGTTTGCAACGGGCTCCCTAAATGTCTGCTTTGGGAGGAAGGGGTGGGAATTATTGCCTGAGTGTCTAACCTCACAGAACTTGTTCATATGACCATTTGTATCAGTTTAAACTTTTAGGTGCCAGTTTAAACAAACAGGTGTAGAAGGATGGATGGACACTCTTAATTTGGTTTAAACCAGGTTTACGTCAATTAGGAACTGGTTGAAGGTAAATTGAAACAAGCCACCTCCTGACCCCAATCAGCATGTCCACAAAGGAGGTTAAACTGAACTGTTGTTTGTGTGCGTAGGCCAGGCTATACCCGACTCCCTGAGGAGTTGGATTCACACTGGGCCTTCTCTGCCAATGGCTCTTTTTCTGGTGTTCTATCACTTCCTGTGAAGAGATGGGGTTGATGAACCCTGGAGATAATGACTGCCTGGGTTAGTGATCTATAGTCCAAGGATTCCACACCTCTTCTCTCTCTAGCAATGCACAGTGGCTTTAACCATACACAGGGCTCACAATTCAGAAGCTGCTCTGCAGAGGGCATGCTGCCAGCTAGGTGACTCAGCAGCACAAGGGAGCATGTAAGGGACAGAGAGCTGACAACACAAGGAGGAGGCAACCGAGCTACTGCTCAGAGTACTGCAGCAGTCCAAGAAGGGCACTCGCAGTGGGTATGTACGTTTGAGGGTGCCAGAGGCTTGGCGAGGGACTATGAGGCACAGGTCTGATTGACTCTCTAGTGGGTACAGTCACTGCTGGGCCCTGACAGATGTGCTAGCAGCTTGGGGACAGACCTTAAATTGACGGGACTGCTTGGCTGTTCCCCAGGAACTGTGCTCTTGCTGGTTCTCCTGGCTCTGATCCGTTGCTGCTGCTGCTGCTGCGACTCAGGTGGCTCACACAAGGTAAACTGTTTTTTTCTCTCTCGCTGAGGCTGATCCCATGCCTGGCATTCTGGGGCAGGCCTCCTGCAGCCAGCTGTCCCACTTCCAGTGGAGAGGCAGGGCTATGCTCCTCACAAGCCTCCTTGGCTCGCCTGGATTTAAAGTGTTGCACATTCAATTAGCCTTCCCCACAGCAAAACCCAGCGAGTCTGGGGAGGAGCTGGTCCCCCCACGGTTAAACCACAGCTTGGTCCCGAGGCACAGGCAGGAGAGAGTCATGCTACAGCCTGGATTGTGCTACCTGGTTGACTTGGCTTGTAAAGGGGCTCATGGGTTTTCTCCACACTTTGGCTGGGCAAAAGCTCTGTGTAATCATGGTAGTTGCTGGCACAGTTCCTGCAAACTCCCCTGGCAGGGGGGGAAGGAATTTCTTTGTGACCCGCGCTTTTCACAGTGCAGCATGGGCAGAAGGCAGGGTGGCCTTCTGCTTGAAGGGTAGATGTGGGATACAAGTTCCATTCCTGGGCAAGTCGCTTGGTCCCTATGCTGCAGTTTCCCACCTGCAAAATGGGCGTACTTCCCTACCCCCCAGGGGAGTTGTAATGCATCAAGGACTCGGAGGTGTTCAGAGGTGATAAGGTGATGTGGGGCCATAAATGACTGAGCAGACACCACTTCCCATTAAATGGTTCTCAGACAAGAAATCCCTGTCCGTGAGGATCAGTTTCTAGACCCAAGCAAGCAAACCTGTGTTTGTGGGCTGAGCCTTGGAGATGAACCTTGGTCCTATCACTTGGTAATTAGCACATGATGACATCCATTCACTCGTACTGCAATGTGGACACGTTCTTCCTTTTCACTTCGTTTTCTTTTTTTAAAAAACACAATCAGGTCCCCAGAAAGAAAGTGGGCATTGATAACACAGCGATGGAGCCATAGCCCCACCTCCTCCTGTGGACAGACTGATCATGGAACCAATGGGAAAAAGACTCTTCTTTGCTTGCTTCTTTCTACTACACAGCAATCAACTGCAGATCAGACTCTGTGCGTTAATCTTGCAGCTGCACTGCACCAGCTCCAACACTTGTTCTTCCTTTTCTTGGTAGAAAGGGTGAGGATTACAAGGAATTCCTATGCCACTGAATAAGGATAATATCTACAGCAATCCCACTTTGACAATTAGAGCCATTGGGCCCCCAGGCTGCAGGGCAGTAGTTGCTCATGAGCCTAGGATGAACAGAGGAAATCTGCCTCCTTATGTAGAATATTGTAAAATCCCTGTAACATACACCTTCCAAGGCCACCCCTGGCATCAAGGATCTCATCAGCTGGAAAGGCCATTGGGCCAGGCCTGAAAGGCAGCTCCTGTGTGGGTAGTCACCAATTAAAACAATGCTCTCTGAGACTCTTCCAGGTCCCTGAAAACATCCCTTGATTTGTCCCTTGCTGGCACCCATCTTCTGACACTCCCAGAGTCTGGAAAGGATCATGCCCCACACCAGAACTGACCACAATGGAAGCAACATCACCTGAGAGCCCACCCCTACTTAGCTGGAGACAGCATAGGCAAATGTCTTGGCAGCACTTTCCTATAGAGCCCCTGTTCACACAGACTCTTGGGTCCTTTTGGCAGCAGCCAACAGGTTAAATTACTACCTGCACAGCCCCTGATATCCAAGGGAACTGTCCATCATATCAGTTCCACGCGTGTGAAGAACAGGCTGCGGGAGTGGGGTGGGGGTGTTGGCTGCAAGTTTTGTGCACTGACTTGCGGCTGTCTCCAGCAGGAAGGCCCACAGAGCGCTGGAGAACACCCCCATGCCAGGCTAGTGCCAGCACCGACTAGATGTTCCAAGAGCCCAGCTCAGTTTCTGGAATGGTGAGGCCGGTTCCCCAGATAGGCACTGGGCTCCAGGGCAGGAGGCTCAGAAAAGCCCGAAGAGTCATTTCTTTCCTGCTGAGCTGGCTTTACCTAGAACTCAGGGGAGGTACTGCATCTTCCTAAACCCCACGTTTGGGGCCTTCTGCTGAGTCCTAAGAAGCCAGCAACCCCTTAGCCAGTGACCCTGTGCAGCTCTCTCCGACACTACCACAAACACTGCTTTCTTCAGGGGCTAGGAGTGGAGTTAGTGACTCCACCATCTTTGTTTGGGGAAATGTACTTCCAGGCTGGGTTAAGTCAACCTTTCCCAGAACCGCCTGAGAAATTGACTCACCGTTTGGGCTTAACTTCCAGCAGGCCAAGGCAAATAAAAGTGTAACTGTCTATGGCTTGGAAGAGACAGAAAGCGAGGCGGTCTGAACGCTCCAGCTCCAAACAAAGGCCCCTCAATCCATGGCCTCTGCCACCCATACCACCTCTCCTTTCCAGCACAGGAACATTCTGAACATGTAATTAGTAAACAGGCCGCACTTATCCACTTACCTAAGTTGAGACAGGAGTCTAAACCTGGCAATGCAAAGGGAATCCAGTCACACAGACAGCCTTGCTCTGGTCAGGAAAGCTGCTTCTGAAGCCTATATGAGGCCCTTTAAATGAGCAGTATTCAGAGTGCACACCGGATTTCAAAGGGACCCTTGTTCCATTCATTGTGCATAAAATGTTCTCCCTCATCACAGTATGGTCATTATACACCCATGCCGTCCTGTGAACACTCCCTGCTGAGCCTTATTCCACATAGCATAATCTCTGCAGTACGCAGGGTGTACAACTAGTAAAGTAGGCCCATAGGATGCTATGGTTTCATCTTTCCATTCAGCTTTCCCGTCTCCTTTCAGACTCGCTTTGGCTTGGAGGTGAGCAACACACACAGGAGAAGAAAGGCCTCCTCTCTTTCAGCTCGATCTTGTGCTCAGTGAGACCACTGACTTCAGTGGAAGTGGGCTCAGACCCCCTTTCTGCCCACTACGCCCAGCAGGTTTGCTCTCAAACCAGTCTAGCAGTAGGGCATGCTGGAAATACAGGAGGCCCTTGGGTTGAAATATCAGTTTCAGCAGCTCTTCTGTCCACTTCCACCCTGCTGACTGGTGTTTTATAACCCTTGCTTTGTGTGCTGATTAGAGTCAACCTCAGGGAGCATCACATGCTTCCCCTTGGTCAGCTACTCCTGTGCTTGTGACTGCCATCTCCTACCCAGCTCTGTTTATTCACTGTCTAGTGGGTCTGACGGAACCAGATTGGAGGGTGCTGGGTTCACTTCAATTAAGATTCCAACCACGATCCTAGCTGGGTTTCCCCCTGACTTGAAGAAGCTGGGTTGTATGATATAAAACTGTCTAATTTCATCTCTGAATGCAGGAAGAAATACTCATGATTCTAAATAAAAAGCACATGATGGCACTCAGCTAGCCTAATGTTTCTGTACATTACATTTCAGTTTAAACTGAAGATGAGGAACTAGGAGATTGTGTCTATTTATCCACACTGTGGACAGCTGGTGAGAGATTTATTGTCTCTCTCAAACCAAAGAACTTTGGAGACGATCAAGGGTTTTGTGAGAACAGTCATGTTATACAATACTCTGCATATAGGCAGTGCTATAGCTCAAGCCACGTTACAGACCATCACTAGTCCCGGGAGCCAGACTGCAGCTCTTATCACTGCTTTCTGTCAAGGTTCCCCAATGCACCTCAGCTAGAGTTGCTTGGTCTATAGAGAACATTAGGATGGCTATTTCCCGTACCTGTGTTGCCAGAACTGAAAGAGGCTGTTTCCACCAACAGGAAATCACATAACCTTGGTTGCATGCTATGGAAATAACTTCTCTGACAAGGTGGCAGCCAACAACTGGGATTGATAGCATTTGGCAACCACTATTAGATCATTTGTATTAGTTAGAAACCAAATGAAAGTCACCCACCCACAGAAAGTTAAAGATCAGGAATCTTCAAAATATGGATTGGAAACTCCATTAACTATACAAATCCTTTACTATCATTTGAGAAGCAATTACCTGTGAGAAATGATGCATGTGCCATAGTCTAGTTCTCAGCAGAGAAAGCAGGCCGGTAACAGGCGTGAAGCAGGGTGCCGGTTATGCATACCCAGAATCAAGAGCACTGCTGGCCATAAAGGTTATTGATGGAGCCTGTAATGAGTTTGTTATTGTCATTTCTATGGCTGCGTGGATGCGTAGCAAATATTTGCTGAAGTGTTCCCCCTCCACCCACACATTCAGTCTAAAGAATGAGGGTCTCCAGCTTTCACCACCTACTAATAAGCCAATATTTATTTATCCAACATGACACTCATTGCAGGCAAAAGAGAAAGCATCTGTCTGCATCCCTTATCGCTCTTGAGGCATGTATGCATTAGATGTAGAGGAAGCACAAAGTTGGCCTTTTGATTCCTCAAACAAGGAGGCTGGGACAATTCTGGGCTGTTGCGGTTACTGTCTCCGCTTTATGTTTTGGGGAGCCTCACAAGAGGATGGCATGAAAGGTCTCTGCCTCCCACTGAAGTGCCTGCAGAGCTCCCAATCCAGCACAGACAGACACTTCAGCTTCTCCCTCCCAAAAACAGAAGACACTGGATGCCAGTTTCAGTTTCCCCAAGAAGGATCACTGTTAAGTGTCCCCATACTACATGGGTCATATCATGGGATTTCAGGCTGGTGTCATCTTCTCCAGAGACCTTTAACTCAGGAGTGTGATGTTGCCAGGAGAAGGAAGCAGAGAGCCACATAACCAGGTTTTCTTCGCACATGAGGATAGAAAACCCTGCATCCCGGCTGGGAGTTAAGCCTGGACCACCTGGGAGGACCTCTCAGTTAATGCATATGGAGAGTGACTGCTGCCTTAATTTGGGGAAGAGGCCTCCTGAAGCTGAGCACTAGCAAAAGGGGAGAGGAGCCATCTTCACCACCAGCAACCCCCCCCTCTCAGCAGAATCCACTCAGAGCATCCAAAACCTAGCCCTGCATTTTTGCCATAGCTCTAACCCTTTTGGATGGTACAACATGGGTAGGTGACAGAGTGGCCTTGGGTGGATTTTAGGTCCTGGGTGGGAAGAGGTTGAGCACCTCTGCTCTACACCACTTGATTTACAACTAAGTATGTCCACACTTTTACCATGGTCTAGGTCAGGGTTAACTTCCTCATCCCAACCTGCAT
>ML675626.1:6076408-6244618 GCA_007922155.1 Mesoclemmys tuberculata
CATGAGTCTATCCCCACCTCTATTCCTACTCTCATTTCATCCTGCACTGCACCCCATATATCCCCCTCTGCCCCACCCAAGCCTCCCTTTAGCTGTTACTCTGCAATCATCTTCCCCTACACTCTTTCCCATCTGAGCAGTAATACAGGCTATTTTAGCTGAGTCAGATTCAGCACCTCCAGGAGGTATCTTGGCTTATAGAGTTAGGAAATCATGGACACTTGTGACACTAATAATTCTCAGCAGCTTCTTAGCATAAAACAATGCTTGTAACAGCCACACAGAAGTGCTTGGTCAGAGGAACTTTATTTCACAAATATTAATTGGTTATTAATTGGTAATAGGCAGCTAACAACCACCATCCTTCCACAGGAACAACATGGTCCTATCCAGAGATTTGTGTTTAGTGTCACCCTGTGGTAGATCATAGAGACTGTACAACACGAGACCTGGCACAGATGGCAGACAGAGGCTCTGCCCAGTCATGTGCTAGGTAGAGAGAGGTTTATGTGCAAATGGTGAGCAGAAGATACATTCTAACAGACAGAAATTACTGGCTCACCTGGGGTTCAGAAATACGGAGTAACACGCAGTCACATTGGTGCCAGGGAGAAGGAAGTTACAGCTGCAAATAAGAACATCTGAAAATGTATTCCAAGAAACATCTGGATAGACGCTGGGGAAGGTGTGTGACAGGGAGGAATGAGTCTTGGATTGGGGCCATTCAAAAACCAAACCCTGCTGGACCATTCTAGGTCACCGCACAGTATTTCAATGCTTGAGACAGCATCCCCCTGAACCATGAAATGTTGCACGTTGTCAAGCATTCAGCATGTCCCAATTAGTGTTTGTCTGTCTCTGTCCCTCCCTAGCCCTGCTCAAGGTCCAGCAATCCTTATGGTATGTGCAAATTAGATTAGTTTTACTGGCTCAGTCTTCCCCTCACCCCAACCCCTCCTACATGGACCACGTAACTCATTATGGGTTTGAAAGGTGCAAATAAGTAACATTATACACGTGACTATGCAGACATGAGCAAGCTCACAGTCCACAATACAGCACTGCTAGGTTCTGCTCAGTGATGCCATGTGTTGAACCCTGAGGTCTGAAGCACAAGCAGCTCCTACAGGTGGTATCTCTGGAGGGCACTGACCCGGTTCAATGGCAGGACACAGGCCAGTGCGACATGGCACTCATGTTTAGACACCGCTGGTACACAGGGGTTTCCTCCTAAGAGAAGCAGGACAGTAGTGGTCAGGGTTGCGTAGGGTCAAACTCTCCAGGAAGGATTAGTATAGCCTGTAGTTCCAGTAACTGGAAAACACAGAGATCTGGAAAACAAGGGATAAAGCAGTTAGGCTCGTGGGCTCTCTAGATCTTTGTTAAATATCAGTCCGAGATTAAAGCTGCTTCTTTCTGTTAAAGGGACAGCTCTCTTCCCCAGAGAACCCCTCCTCTCACCCTGCCTCACAGGCCAGACCCTCAAGCAGCTCTGAGGGGAGAGGAGAGGAAGAGAAGCTGGAAGGAGGCCATGATTCTCTTAGATCTGGACCCTCACATGAAGTCAGTAATTCTCCAAGTATCTCTTTAGCCACACCTCTCCCAAAACCCAAGGAGCCACCTCCATTTTCTTTTACTTTCCTACCTTGTAACTGGGAACAATGGCTGCTCCCAGCTCACTGCACGAACTCAACCAAGGAGCTTGTGTCAGCCAGCAGGGTTTCTGGAGAGTGACATTTCCCTCATACTTCCCCAGGGCACGCACAGCCCATGCCAAACTAGGAGTAAAGGACCACGCTTGAATCCCAGGGACCAAATGTGTCTCTCTCAGCAGTGAGACAGCACTACCAATAATCTACTGGTTCCTGCAGGGCTTATTCTGACCCTGCCAGAGTGTTCTAGCCCTGGCTATGTAATGAGTGCATCCTGTTTCCAAGTTCAAGAGCAGTTACAATGGTCCAATGATTATTTTTTACTTTCATCTCCAGAGCCATAGCTGTGCACGGTGTGTTACAGAGAAAGAGTCCCTGCCCCAGGTATCATATAACACCCAGCAAGTATGATACCACATCACCACGTTCTTACATTGCGCTCCTTATCCAAGGAGCTCAAAGCACTCTGCAAAGGAAGGTAAATATTATCCCCGTTTTACAGATGTGGAAAGTGAAGCAGTGTGATGAGGTGATTTGCACAAGGTCAGTGGCAGAGCTGAGAACAGATCTCAGATCCTCCTGAATCTAGTCTGAAGTCCTACCCACTAGACCATCCTGTGGCTCTGAATCTGGCTCATCTTGATTTCTCAGTGTATGACCATCTCCTTAGCCCAGGAATACACATCTCTGAAACAGCATAACCAGTCCCTTGTATGACCCTGTGAATGGGTTCCCCTTTCTGTTCCTGGAAATCCTGGCTGGCAAGCCCTCTGGATGAATTACACAGCATACACAATGCACCAAGGCACCTTCACCAACTGTCTTTATTACAGTTTTTCCTCTTGTGTGCCAGGTACAACACACACAGCAGTAGTTACAGGACGCCCCCTTCCTGCTCCTTTGC
Source organism: Mesoclemmys tuberculata (assembly GCA_007922155.1). Classification (NCBI taxonomy): domain Eukaryota; kingdom Metazoa; phylum Chordata; order Testudines; family Chelidae; genus Mesoclemmys; species Mesoclemmys tuberculata. Next base: position 6,078,965 of record ML675626.1, read on the forward strand.
CCAGCCTTTTATACAATTTGCCTTCTCCCTGGTATTCAGCTAGTGAGCTAATTACTTCATTAGCTCATCAGGTTCTCTACGGGTACAAGTGACCGTTCTAACCATTCAAATCCCCTCCTACTCTAACCACACCAGTAGCCTGGAGGTTCAAAGTGACCAAGCTGCTGGATTCCAAAAGGCTGTCTGCAGCTGCAAGAGAACCCTGTCACAGCCCTATACCGCTAATTCTATCCCAGTCATTCGGAATTTTAACTAGCCTCTTGCTGCAGAGCACCGATGGTTTGCCAGCTCCATAGCAACAGGTTTAATTATTTTCCTGAACATCTTGTGCCACCAATACATAAAACTAAGTCATACTGCATACTGATCTCTGTGCCAAGCATTCATGGTCAAATCCATTCTAGCTAAGGAGAGCACCTAGGTAATTAATTGTAACAGATCTGAAACCCTTCTGAAGCAAAGGGAGCCTCCTGCTAACAGAACTCCTGCCCACGTACTTACCTTGTCCTTCAGCTGCTGGCAGAGCTGCAGAGAAACCGTGAAGAAGACCAGGGCATCATTTAGCCAAGGTACCACACATTCCACTTTATGGACATGGCAGACTTCATATCTTTGGCTGCCACACTCACTGCAGAGAGAACACACCACAGCTTCTTACATGGATTCCGATGTATTAAGGAGATAAACTAGCTAAGTCAGAGTTCACTATCCATCCAGCACTACAGGGGGAAACAGTGCCAGTAAACAACATTGCTTGGATTTATCTGTTCTTGACATCAGAGGGGCCGAGCCTTGCTCCAAGTGCAGTCCGTTCTGGTGGGGTGGAGTGGGGGGGGGTCTCAGTTTCATACTGGACAGTAAATTATAGGTTCATTTAGTGCTTATGAGAGCGAGGCTATGTGCTAAGTTAGCAGACCTATGCTATGCAGCTTCCTCTCCACAGCTCTGCCAAAGCACCTGCCCCGAACAGTCCAGCCCTATATTAAGCCATACAGATGGCAGATGGGGTGGCTGCCTACTGTGGATAGGTTTCACCCAGTAAACATTTAACTCCATTATACCTGTAGTCAAATTGAATTGAATCCAGGCTTCTAAATGGAGAGGTTCATGCATTTAGCTCACTGCACTACACATTTCATAGCTTAAGTGAACTATGAATTTCGGTTACAATGCTGCCACCACCAGGTACTGAGCAGCTGTATGAATTATTGAGAACTCTCCATCCTTCCCCCCCGCCCTTATGAAAGGAACTATCAGGATTTCTGTCAGAAGCACATGGTTAAATCAGATATCTGCTGGACATGTTGAATATGAAACTGTTTCAGCCCACCTCAGACAAGGTGCAGAGTGCCAAGCATAGGCCAAGCAGGGCAGATGCAGGGAGAGAAGCACAATGAATGAAACACTGATTGAAGTGGTGGGAGGTTAATGTTCTATTTTGTGACAGGTCTGAACTCCCTGCCAGCCCCTTCCTCACTAAGTGAGGGCTGCATTTTGAACAGCCATGTTTCTCTGTACCAGGGAATGAGTCATTAAAGGGATCTTTCTATTGCTCCGGCTGCTGAAAGCTGCAGATGCTTGGCAGGTACAACCTCAGCACTGGCCCACTGGAGCTGCCCCACCTAAGGGCTTGTCTATACTTACCATGCGTGCTGCAGTGGTGCCGCTGTAGCGCTTAGTGAAGGTGTTACCTATGTTGAGGGGACAGCTTCTCCCATTGCTGTAGGTACACCACCTCCCTGACAGGCAGTAGCGATATCGACATGAGAAGCCCTCCCGTCTGTATAGCGCTGTCTACACCAGGGTTAAGTTGGTATAACTATGTTGCTCAGGGATGTGAATTTTCTATTGTACCGATGTAAGTCTATAATGTAGACCTAACATAACAGATGCTCTCCTTGGCCAAAAGTTCAAAATTACTCATAAGCAGGACTAATGTCAGTGACTAGGATCTGGCCATAAGTCAGTCTTCCCTCATCAGGGTGGGACATCACCCTCTCCTACACATGGTATACAACTTTCTGAAGACAGTACTTACAACATGGCCCCAGGGTTATGCAGAATAGACCCTCCGGTAGGCCTGAAGTTCTACACAAAGGATGCAAGAGAAATTAAGTCACTTGAATTCTGACATAAGGAAAAAAATATGATCAAATGATTTGTCAGGATGTACTGACAAAATGCAGCTTGGACTCACATTTACTGCTATATACAGTGAGATGGTTGGTATCAAGAAACATGGGAAGGTGCATGCATAAAAATTCAAAGTGAACAATGACCAAAAAGCAGTGATAAAGAGCCTCTAGCATCTGATCCCTCCCTGCCCCCTAGGAGGATACAAACTGTTTGTCAGGTCCAGTTTGGCCCACAGTTTAAGCTTTACCTAAATCAGCTCATACTGAAGATGCAGAGAAATAGTTCCAGATACGTTTTTTATTTTTTGAAAACAAAAATCCATTGCCATATCTGGTTTGCTTCCCAAAACACTGCAAAACTGACAATCTGAGAGTGAAACTCACTAGAAACTGGTTATAAACCAAATGAAACAGACTAGCCTTATTTTCACTGTCCAAGCTGAGAAATGCAAGTGGCGGCCAAGCAGCATTGTGAAAATTAAATTAACTCTTTAAAATTCCTTTGGTTTAAATAACCTAAGATGTATTTGCAACACAAATAAGAGATTTGTATTAGAAAAACATCGATTAATTTGACTGTGCCCGTTTAACACTAAAAAGGAATTGGCCCAAACGTATTTTTTAAAATAAATGTCATGTGGGTACATTTAGTGATGACTCTGTCTAGGGTCACTGAGATAGCTCCATCTTTGCTAACCCATCATGCCTGAACCTGTTTGTGCTTCTAAGAGGACCAGGTTTTCTGGCTCAACCTGACCTAAATCCAGATACCTAACCCTAAACACACATTTCATACTCTGGAGATCTCATAACATCACATAACGATATCTCTCCTGACTGAGAAAGGTAAAGAAAGGGGACTACCTTGGTGGAATTGGGCTGAAGTGCATGGAGCTGGTAGACAATCAAACAAAGCTTATTCAGGTTGATGTAGAAATTCACAAGGATGTCCGAGGGCAGAGCAGGAGTGAACATTTTCTGAGAGAATGGAAATGATTTCTGGATCAGTGACAGAACCCTATTTCTAAAGGCAGGGGATTTCTACTGCACAGTCCCTTCCATAAAAAAAAAAAAGAGGCAGAGAAACATTAACAGATTTAGGCAAAGAAGAAAAGCTATGTTTTACATAAAGACTGGAACAGGGACATAGCGATACTTGACGGCTATTTCTCTTGTTGCACCTGACCTCTGGATAGCTCTTGTACCAACACTAGTGTGTAAAGAGGAGACTGGGGTTAGACTCCATAGTTTGTCTCTCTGTAGAGGCCATGAGGTTTGCTCTGGAAAAGCCCAGCTGACAAAGCTATGATCTTTCTCTTGTCTGTAGGCTCTTTAAGCTCAGGTCTACCGCTCCCTGCAGCAGAGAAAGGTAGACTGACCACCAATGCTGAGCACAGGGTCTACAACTGCTTCCATATAATGGAAATTATCCAAGACTAAAAAGGGGATTCTCTTTCACTGTGTGTAAAGAAGGTAGATCAGAATACAGCAAACCACATTCCCATCACGGGGGGGCATGATACCCCTCACTAGTGGGTGAAGAAAAGGAACAGACAGTATAGGCAAAGACTGATATAAGCTTACCGTAAGGCCACTGGAGGCTATTTCTGGAAGGGTCAGGGTAGCTGGAGTAGTGAGCCGATTCCGTGCTCGTGTCAGCTGTAACATGACCGCATCCATCAGCTAGGAAAGAAAACACACATTCCGGTCTGGAGGCCCTGATGCAGCTTTGGAGGGTAAGCTGAAGAGCCTGGGTAACAGTCATGAGTTGGTACAGGGAAAAGTGTATCAAGAGTTGAACTGGTTCAGGGCAGGGCATCAACTCTAAACACACTCTCCTTCCCAAGGCTCAAACAGAAGCTAGTAGCTCTTTCAAGACCACTGGAGAGCAAGTGCCTCTTCAGATGAAGTCCAGCTAGAATTGCACTCTACTTGGTCAGGTTACCCACAGGGAGGCGTGTTCTGTCAACTGCATCTCCCTGCTGATATTTCCTACAAAACCACATCAGTCTCACTGGCAGCACTCCAAGGCTCTGCCAGCAACTTACTGTCTCCGGAAGCTTCCGATTCAGAGAGTGCTGACATTTCATACAAGAACCTCTGCTTTTCTACAGGTTCTGCCATTGCAAGAGCTCGGAGTTCCAAATATTTTGTTGCTCTGAATCCTAACTAAGAAGCTTGCTTCAAAGAGAGTCACTCATACTACAGACCTCGCCCTGCATCCTTACAACTAGCATAAGCATCATAATTGGCTCTGCAAATTCTTCTAAACAACAGAAGATATTTGTATCCAACTACCTCCCTTCCCCGACCTACGGGACCCCACTGTGAAATCTTCATGCTAAATTTACACCCTCCTTCGCAACAGGGTTAGAAACAAAATGAGCTTGTTCCAGCTGGGCAGGGTGAGAGACTATACAGATAGCTCCCTAAGAAAAGAGGAGTTGGAATTCAGAGACTTACTGGGAAAGAAAATTGCTGTTGTATAAGTGTAATTTTGCTGGTAAAGATGTACTGCTGTCATGTAGCCTTACATAAGGAGGACAAGAATGTTTTCAGAAGTGTCAGCCCACGTTCCCCTCCATCCCACTTCAGTGTAAGTCACCTCAAACTCCAGTTACATACGGAACAATTGGCATCTCTTTTAAGAAACAGCAGAGAAAACAATGGGAAGATTTTAAGTGCTGACAGTCATAGAGGGGATCTAAAGACACTAAAAGCTCTTCTGGAAGCTTTACATACAAAAGAAGAGAAAAATGTTGCCTAATTGCTCTGATAGGCTCCTATCCTTTATGTGCAGAACTTTAATCATGTGAGTCGTCACATGGATGTCAAGACTACTCATGTGAATTAAGTTATGCACACTCGAGTATTTGTCGACTGGGGCCTTAAATGAGCAAGCTCTTTCCTATGACTCTGGGACAGTGGTGGCTTTTTCACCAGGCATGAATATTGTATCTTGAAGATGGATTTCCTCAAATGGAGTCCCTATTTTGAGAGGAATGCCCAGCCCAGCATTCTGGGGGAACTGCTACAGAGTTCATGACTGTTAGAACTTGAAGGTACTCTGTACTATGACTCATCTTCTCCATCTATCCCTGCCAGGGTGAGCATAAGGAGGGGTAGTCTTATTTGCTGCTCTTTTCTTGTTTGAGTGCCTTTGCCCAAGTAAAAAATGAACAGGCTTTTCTTTCTCACACTTAATGTTGTGAGAAGGCATAGCCAACCTCTCCAGTGATTAGAGCACTAGCCGAGGATCTAGGAGACCTGGGTTAGAGTCCTTGCTCTATCAAAGACCTCTTGTAAGACCAGCCTTTGCAGAGATTTCAACTCGGCACAAGAGAATCCAACACACTACAACTGCATTAAAGAGAGATGTGGAATTAGAGATTCTGCCCTCTTATCCCACCTCCCAGAGAGTGTTCTACTCACCTTGAGGACCTCAGAGCCTGTTTTGAACTGGTAGTTTACATCTCGGTTTGTGAGCAGGTAAATTGCTTGGTTAACATGGTTTCTAGCATCCTGGATCTGCAAAGGTATAAAATGCAGCCCTGTCAAAGCTGTTCCCTCTGAAGTAATGCTAGAAAGTAGGTGATCCCTCTGTTGTCTCGTAGGATCCATCCCTTATTGCTGCACAGACACCATGTGACATGCTGGCCAACCCATACTACTGATGGCATTTTCCCCTGTGTACACAGCACTCTCCATTGAAGCAAGCAGTTACCTCAGCCATTCAGGCCATAAAATTAATTGTCTATCACACCAGGCATTTTAAGAAACATGGCCTGAACTCTGGAGTCTGCTATTTTATATCCTGGACCATCAAAATAGTACAGCTGGTCTGAAGGAGCAGAGACATCAGGTGGTCAGATCTTATGAGCAATCAGGGCCGGAACCAAAAGAGATACAGTGCTATACAGCTAGGCATATCCACTGTCCAAGATACAGGGCATTCAGAGCAAATCCTGGTTACTGTCTTTGTCCAGTCTCTCCAGCTCCAGCTGTGACCCGATTGCAATGGCTGCTCTTAAGAATCATTGCCATAGAGCTGACAGCAATACAACATTTGAATACTTTAAAAGAGCAAGCAGCATTGATTTCTAACTTTAAGGTTCATGGCAATGTTTATCAACTCCTCGGAATCAGGTTCACTGCTGTAGCATTTGGGTGAGGGGGAATACACTACTAGGCTTGCCTCTTAAGCAACCTTTGATAGATATGCCTCTGGTCTATTCTAGCAGGAACCTCTGTGAACCAAGAGAGTCTGCAGCATACTGTCCGTTAACAAAGCAATGCTGCCAGAGCTGCCCCATAACACATGTGAGGAAAAGCAAACCAAAGAGAGTGTTCACTGGCAGAGGGAGAAGAGCAGAGGAGAAACTCCAAGTGGGAGTGAGACTCAGACACTCAGCATCAGATGCTGGTGTGGGAGCTGGAACAGAGGAAGGGATTAATGAACAGGGAGGCATCAACACACAAGTCACTGTAAGAGGCAGTCGCTGTGTAAAGAAAAGCACTTGACTGAGTTTAGAGCAGGACACTGTAAAGGGCATGTTTCGCTGGCATTTTCAGACAAGTTCTAGATGGCAGTTGCAAATGTAACACTGAAACAGACACACAACTTTGGACTTTATTCACGGGAAGTTTGTAGTCTAAAGCTTCCTTTCTCCCTCAAATCTTGGCCCAACCCTCCAGAGTTCTGAACTGAACCTCACCTAGTGCAGGACCCAGACGGATTTACAAAAAAGCCTTTGTATGACTTGCACTTGCTTCCCCTGCTCACACAGCTCAGAAGTCCCAGCAGGAGTCTTGGGACTCAGAGGAGGGCATCTACAGATGGAGGAAACATGTCCAGTGTGAAACCCCTATTATGCTATATGCAGCTGGCAGCTCAGATACTGTTGGCACTCGTGACATGGCATCACAGGACAGTACCCTCCAGTTCCCCCACCTCCAAGAATATTCTAGAACAAGGAACTCGGGAGCAACTTAGGCCACTAGGCTCTGCAGTGACACACATTGTCATCCTTGTCAATACAAGGATTCCCCTCTTCCCTGATTCCTCTCCCAGCCCTGTTCCCCTTCTCCCTTCCACTTCCCAGCTCTCTCCCTGTACGAGAAACAACTTCCTTCCCCTCCTGGTTCTCTTCCACACAGACTCACAGCGCTTCCTTTGATTGACAAGGCCTGCTCATGATATTTTATCATAGGCCGCTTGTTCTGGCTCAAACGGAAACGGGAAAAGGGTCTCCCCATAATCTCATTAAATACTATTATTCTCACTCTTTTAGGCTCTCTCATTCCCTGTCTAAACAACATTAAGACATAAGTCCTTCCAAAGTAAATAAAGGAAGAAGCTTGCTTAAGAGATGGTGGAAGAATATCAATAGAGCAATACAAAAGAGTCACTATATATAGGCAGCCCTGCTGAGTGCATCACAAAAGCTCCTTTGTATGCAAAGCACAAACAACTCAACCCAGCCATAAGTTTTGGTGGTTCAAAGCCCAGATCAACCCAGGGCTAGTTTCACCTACCACAGAGTCTAAACATGGCAATTACCTAAAATTTTTTAAAATGCCATTAATTTAGAGCTCTCAATCTGCTGTAGATTGCAGTGTCACAAAAGGCACTATTAAAGTCCAAATACGCTTGTTTAAAAAAAAAAAAAGATCCAGCACAACATATACATAGCACAGAATCCCAGAGTCAGTTTTTAAACTTCAGAGTAATGGTGAAAAACTTTAGTTCCATGAAACTGGGCACTGGATTTCCAGAAGCCAGATCTATTCCAGCAATGGAAATAGCAAGCAATACCAGTATGAAGAAGAGATTCACAGTTTTTCCCATTTGCATTCAGTGGTGTTATCCAGTTTTATTTTAACTGAAGAATCCAGTTATAGCTAAAGTATGAGGCACTGGCATATGCTGTTAGTGAGGAGAATGGATAAGAAATGATCTTATGCAGCAGACTTCTGAGCCAGCTCAGAGACTGATGAGCTGCTCTCCATTCGGCCAGCCAAGATTCAGCAGGCATTCAGACAGACAGCTACATCCCGGGTGCTCTCAGTACTCGCTCCTTTCACAAGCTCATCACCCCAGCTCAGAGATCTTGTTTCTCATTGCTGTCTCAGGAACTAGTAGCATCCATCTATTTTTCTTCTAAAGCCCTAATCCCAACCAGTACACATCTCTGCCCCCCTCCTTCCTCCCACTCCAACACACAAGGAAAGGTGGGTCCTTTGATCTGGAGAATCCCAATTAAGACAATTCATTCCTTTCCTCTTTGAAGGGGAAGGCCTATGCAGGCTGCCAGGAGGGCACATGCTCAGCACAGGGAAGACTCATGGTAACAATACCTGTTGCAATTTCCACTGCTTGTCCTCACGGAATGTGAAGTGTAGAAGCTGGTTATTTCTGGGCATTTTCAAATTAATATCCTGAGAGAGAGAGAGAGAAAAGCAGAGATGAGAGGAGCTCTCCCACAAAAAAGTGCTGGTCATAGCCTTTCAAAGCCTCACACCAATCCCTCAAAGATCCATCGACACTGACTGCTGAGTGGAGGTAATTTAAGCAGTACTATCTGAGCCAATTATTTGCCTTACTCTTCTTTCTAAGGGAGGCAGATGCAAGGTGTAAATGACAACCCCTTTATTGAATTGGGCCCCTGTTCATTTTAGGAGGTGTTGAGGGAACTCTGATGTCAAAAATCCACTCAGTTTGTTTAGTCAGGAGAAGATAAGACTACAGGGAACATGATAACAGTTTTCAAGTACATAAAAGGTTGTTACAAGCAGGAGGGAGAAAATTTGTTCCCCTTAACCTTGGAGGATAGGACAAGAAGCAATGGAATTAGAATGCAGCACAGGTGGTTTAGGTTGGACATTAGAAAAAACGTCCCAACTATCAGGGTTGTTAAGCACTGGAATGAATTGGCTAGGGAGACTGAGAAATCTCCATAACTGGAGATTTTTAAGAGCAGGTTACACAAACACCTGTCAGGGATTGTCTAGATAATGCTTAGTCCTGCCAAAACTGCAGAGGACTGGACTAGATGACTTCTCAAGGTCCCTTCCAGTCCTGTGATTCTATGATAGAGATATGGGGCAAGAAATAGGCAAGAAAACCATCAACTAAGAAGGTTCTATTACAATACACATGACAATTAAGCCCTTCATCTACCTACCATCAAGATTATAATATTGCAAACACTAATGATATTTCACTTGATCATCATAAATAATGAATGGTCCCAGATGAGTGACAACTGTGCAAACTGAGTTGAAACAGATCTAAGATATACACCATGCAGATTAAGAGTGGACTTCAGCAAACCAAGGTGCCACTCCCTAATTGTGAGAAAACACCCCCCAGCAGACTAGCACATGCCTGTAAAGACAGAATCTTCCTCCTCCTCATCCCTGCACTCAGATTTTCCTAGATACAGATTTCTACACCTGGCATCATGTGTCCAAGCAGCACGTCAGCTACACAAGAACTGCCCTTCTTCAGGCCACAGACTTAGATGCATCATCATTTAGTTGCCTGGCAATGTTCAGCTGGCATCACAATCTATTACAAAACCAACCAAAGCAATGGCAAGATGCAATCACTGTGGTATTTAAGTGCCATCAGTAGACAGCAACCAGACAGTCACCACCATAGAGGGCAGCTCCCTCTCCAGTGAGCTTGACAAACCTTACTGTTGCCATCCAAAAGGATAAGGGCTGGCAGGAGAAGAAGGGTAAATAGTATGCTTCACCACTGATCAGAAAAGAGAAGAATAAAAAGGTATCCACCATTCCCTCAACCCCCCGTGCTAGCACAAAATGATTGGTGTGGACTGGTACTCACAGCTTGGCATAGGGCATCTCCTTGAAGCATCAACACTCCTTTCACCTGGTCTGTGCTGGAATGACAAAACAGTTCTAAGACACAGAGAGTCACAGGAGGCAGCCTATCAAGACCCGTACAGAAACAGTCAACCCCACACCCAACAAAACAAAAACAGGTGCCCAACCCCCACCATTACCACCCAAAAAGCAACACAGAAGAGAGCAGCAAGGACCTTCCCCACTCTCAGGTGGGCCTAGAGGAACTAAACTAGTATTAGTATCCCATCCCTATATTAACAATAAACACTGTTTAAACATTAACACTTTTGTTTAAACATTAGAGTTCTGGCTCTAACAGCACGGACACAAAACACAAACTGGGTTATAATCTGATGTGTTCGCTTGCTGATTATGCTATAGAGGAAGTTGAAAGGTATTACTGGGTAATTGGTCACCTTCTTCAAAGGTCCCACCTTCTCCTCAATCTTGTTACAGGTTTACATGAAACAATGATAAAAGAGTAAAGTATCTGAGCTTTAAGGACTCTACTTTATGATCCCATCTCATTTAACACAGAAACTACGAACTCAGTGCCCTCCCAGCATCTGACAGAGACAAACCTGCTGTAGTTCAACCCAAAGTAGACTGAAGTGATAGCTGACAGAAAGAAACATCCAGAGGAATGGACACACACTATAAATGTCCACAGATTTTCCCCCTTGGATACCCAAATACCTTGATTCATAGCTGCTCTGAGAACTTTCTTGGAAGCATGTTTCACTGTCTACTGTATAACTCTACAGAAGTGGAGCTGCACTGGAGGCTCAGAAATGTTGACTATTTCAGACAGTTTACTAGTAACTGCACTTCTATAGCACCTTTCACCAGGTCTCAAACTGCATGGTGAGGTGAGTAAATGTTATTCCTATTTTACATCTGGCGAGACCCAGGCTAGGTCTATACTGACAGCAGCAAATTTGCCACCATCAGATCAATGTCTCTGGATCGACTGAGCGGTCTGTGTAGACCCGCTCAGTCGATCCAAAAATTGATGGAGGAAAACCACCCCCGTAAGTGGTGCAGCACAGAACAGACGCAGTGACGTCAAGGGGAGATACGCAAGTGTTTTACGTCACTTGCGTATCTCTGTTGACTGCTGCCAAATCCGGAAGGAAAGTGTAGACCAAGCCTAAGACAAAGAGCTTAAGGGACTTGCCCAAGGCCACACGAGTCAGTAGCAGAGCCAAGAACAGACTTCAAATTCTGAGCCCAGGTCTCCAGATGTAAGCGCTAGACAGAGACTCCTCATTATTCACACTTTGAGCATGGTGAAAATTGATCTAACTATTCTGCATTGATGTAACAAATCTGAATATGGCCAGGAAAACCACCTGGTGATCCCAGTAGACTCAAACAGGAAATTGGTAAAACCTGAAATGTGATCCATTTAAAAATTATTTTAATCTGATGGCAAGCAACTAATTTTACTTAAACCTACCACAGGAGTGATTTTTTTTGAGTGCACTATTCTTATGGAATCAAAGATGTGAACTTCCCATCCTGTATGTACATTACCAAAGATGCTAATGCATGTAAATAGAGTAAACAAGGACAGGTATGTGTATTTTAGCAGGCAAACACAATTGCTGTTTCATAAAATGGCAAGAAAGCAACACAGATGGGAAAGTCAAGTGTTCATTCTTTAAAAGGTTATTAAACAATGATTACCTGAGTACTGGATACTGGCCTTTTAAAATACAAACAGAAAAATAGCATGAGCCTTTCCCCACAGCGACACTCTCTTTTTTAAAGAGCTGGAAATATGCAGCAGTAAAGGCTCAAATAATGAAATTATGTCTGAATATTTCAACATCTATCTGGAAGCAGATATTTAACTATCGACCCAACCATTCAGCTATAGGAGTAATATAGTACAACAACTAAGGTGGGATTTATAGAGTGGGTAGCTCCCAGCTACAGGTGTTGCATAAGGGCTCTTATTTTAGCCCTGAACTGCTGCTTTTTGAGATGCCGCTACGTTCAGATCTCCACATTATATAACAAAGCAGATGAAATGGGGGAGGGAGGAGAACGTGACATGCAAATGAGTAAAGTAAGTGAGGAGAGCAGCAAGTGAGAGGAGACAGATATTGCCAAACTGTCACAGACATTGTCAGAAAGGAGGCAAAATTGTGCATCAATGTAAATCAGGTTCTGAACTCTGACACCCAGGTGCCTGGGTCAATAGAAGATGAATGTGCTCAACTATGAATGTCTTCTAGTGTCTTCAGATGTTAAATAGGGTATAGCAACGACAGGAGAATCTGTGTAAAATGGGAATGAATTGCCTTAATCCTCCACATCCTTCCCCCTCCTTTCCTTCACAAGAATGATCCCAACACCAAACGTGTACACAAAGAGGACTGTGGATTACAGGATCCAGCATCCCAGAACTCACTTCATCTTAGCACTCACATTTGGTGAGCAAAATCAAATGTATCTCCTAGATATAAGTGGATTTAAACAGACAGTAGTACAGCCTCAAGTACCAGGATACCCAGCTTGCAAACACTTACCTTGAAGTGCCCAGCATGAAGTTCTCCTGTTTGACTGGTCCTTCCGTGCCACCAACAGGCAAAGAAAACCTGTGAGAAGCCTCCTGTGCAAGAGCAAAGGGGAGCTGACACTGACAGACTGACAACATTCTGCAATATCCTGGACAAACCTTATGGTTTAAGGCCTTTGCAGCCTGCTGTATTAAACAGTGTATGCAATTCCTCTAGGAGGAGAGGGACGCTTATGTAATTTCTTCAGTTATCAGCCTTTTGAAGCCATTCCCCTGAAGAGGTGCACATATACTAGTTCAAACTGGATTCTTCAGAGACCAACAGCCAAAGAAAGGCTTTTTGGATAAACAGCCTGGTTTTAAACTGGCTCAGGCCTTCTTCCTGACCAAACAGACAGGAACCCTGGTCCAGGGAAGGCCCCAATCCTTAGGGAAGAGTTGGAAGGACTAGGGCCAACTGAGGCCCCATAAGACTGTGTGCTTGTTCCAAGGTGAAGCTGTGATGAACTTGAAACCACAAGGAAACCCCTGAGGAGGGGTTTTAAAGGATTGCTCCTGCCGGAGCCATTGTTAGGGTTCGTGGTGGTGATGGGGGTTCTCTAGTTAATTTATTAGCATGTATGCAGGTTCTTTTATTGTTTTTAATATATTTTCTCTGTAATGCTTTTACTTTAAGAATAAAATAGCCCTGCTTAAGAAATGCTTTGTGGTAATTGCTACAGCTACAAGGTACACCAGTTATCAGTCTCTGAAAAGAACGTAAGAAGGTCTGTTTAGACAGACTGTCTTTGCTGGGAACAACACAGTGAAGGCAGGGAACTGTTTGGCCTAGAAATACCCCAATCAGAAGGGATAGATGGGTCTCACCCAAGAGAGGTAACAGCTAGGGAGCCGAAAGCCTGCAAGTGGGTGTCTTTGTGAGACCACAGATGGGAATACAGGTGCAGTTGCCCTGAACTGGGCAGACACTAGAAGAGTTAACAGCCCCAATCTTCCCTCAAGGAGCTGAGCACTAAGGGTTAGACAGTATGGCTGTACTGGAAGCCGGGGGCTGGTCTAATGTGACAATTGCTTTTGGTAGTCTCAGCAGAGTTGCACCAGTGATAGAGAGTAAAAGCGAAGAATGCCCTAAATCTTTACCATAGAGAAGCATGGTTTACACAGTAGTAAGCAAACAGACCCTATCTGAGTGGCACATATAAAGAGCTTGTTCAGAGCCAAAGGAAAAATTTTTACTGCTAGATCTTCTGACACCAAGAACATTAGCACACACACTAACAAGGGGGAGCATACATTGCTAGTGGAATTCCTGAACTTCCAACAGCATGACATCTGCATGGCCTTTAGATAGATGACATCCTGAGAAATCTCCCACACTGTCACTGAAACAACTAGACTAACTACTCAGTGCAACAGCAATCAGGCTTTTATAGCCATGCCTTATTTGGAAAAGCCCCCATTATAGGATAGGGCTCTGGGAGCAGACAACCATGTTTCCAAAAGACACTAGGGTCCAGATTCCCAAGATGTATCAACATCACAGAAAGATATAATTAAAACCCCAGTGGTAGCCTCTTAGCAGAGAGGCCAATGACTGAATGGGACATGGAGACTGAACTCCCCTTCTCATCGAGAGGTGGAATGGGCCCTCCAAGTCAGAGCAGAGGCAAACTAGCAAGACAGCAAGAGAGAAATGTGACCTGATGCTGCCTTGCTGTACTTGGTCTGGGGATAAAGAGAGGTCTTTGCTCTCAAGGGCTGTCATCCCAGTACCTTTCCTCAATGCTGTGTTCACACAGAACAACACTGCAATGAGACAAAAGCAACTGAAAAGGCAAATTCCCCATGCATGGCTGCAACTGGCTCCTTACCTTCAGAATATCCTGCAGCTGACTCAGGACACCATGAACCTCCTCTTGCAAAAGCCATTTAAACTCTTCTTCCTACAGCCATTGAAAGACAAAACAGTAATCATCAATGAGCATCTCTTGGGGTTTTTACAGGATGCTTGATCTTAATTTCTTTCAGAGGCACTGAAAAACATACACCATGGAGAACAAGTTTACTGGTACATGCAGGTGGAAATGTAACAAGAGTAAAGGCAGGCAGGTTGTGACTGAATTGTTCAAACGGTTATTTTCTTGATCTCTCCATTCTACCTATGTCCCCCTTCAAAATATCTTGCCTTGACTCCACTGAGCAAATAGTTGTTTTTTTTAGAGAATTATATGAACAAGAATGGTGTTAGGTGTCTCTGTGCTTCTGGAGATATTAGTTTCAGATGAAGCTTAAAGCCCAGACCCTTCTTCCTTGAAAACTCTGGAGCTGTTCTTGCCACGTTCTTATAATGCTCTAAGCCATGTGATTTAACAAACAGCAGCAGTTTAAATTAGGAAAGAACCTGAAATAAAGTCAGCTGAGGGGACTGAAGTGTTTGCACAAATTCAGTAATAAACAAAGTCAGATCTGGTGGAACAACCGACTTCAGCCAGCTGTCTGCTATGGAAAAAACCTATGAAAACCACCTCCTGAATATGAAGCTGAAAAACTGAAGTAATAATATAAAAATACCCTTGGTCAGAAGAAAACCAAAGGTAGTATGTGTGTACGTGTCGAGGGAGGATTACTTTCACCACAACTTTGTAGGGAAGGACAATCCCCACTTTTCAGATGGGAACAATGGCACAGGGTAAATTAAGTGTCTTTCCCAAGGTGTGACAGGCAGTCTGTGGCTGAGTCAGAAATTGAACCAGGTCTCCCAAATCCCAGTCTAGGCCAGTGGCCTCACCATGTGACTATGCCATTCCTACTAATGTGTACTAGGGGAAGTATTAGAGTCTGTGGACTTCCACATAGCTCTTTTCACTTGAGATGAGATTGTCCTGCTAGCAAACACATTTTGAATGAGGGCTAGAGCAAAGATTTTGGTTATAACACTCATTAACCAGCCAGACGTGCTTGTTGGATGCACAACATCTGGATAAAATTGCACTTCATAAAACATTTGTTAACCACTAAGTATCAACGAAAGCATGAGATACTTTATAGCAGGAATCTGGAGGGAAACAATGAGAGATTTGATCCTTTGGTGGAATCAGGTTTGGGAGTCTGCTAGACAGAGGTAGCTTACAGCAAGTCAAACACAATATAAATCCAATTCAGAGAATCAGACAATCCTTCTCTTAGTACCTCTTCTTAGAAAGAGTCTTCACAAAACCACTGAACACATTAAATGTTTAAAAGAAAAACCTTTCATCTCTTACGAACTGTCACTTTTGGGGTGGTAAGAGATTCATTTTGGCGGGAGAGCAGGAAAAGAGATTCACTGCAAAGCGAAGGACTTTCCCCAAAGCCCTAGCGGATGGCAGTCTCCTTTCATCTGGTGCTCCCTCACTCACACACTCTCTCTCCAATATCATCAACTATTAAAAAACAAAAACAAAACAAACAAAAGAAACAGTTACTAAGCTTTCTTAACTGTTGTTCTTTGAGATGTGCTGCACATGTCCATTCCACTGTAGGTATGCATGAACCCTGTGCACAATCACCAGAAATTTCCCTCAGTGTGCCTCTCAGGATGGCTCGAACACCCCCTACTGCTGCGTGCCGTTAGCACCAGAATAAAGCACCCAATTGACTCTGCGCTTCCTCCTCAGTTCCTTCTTTCCAGAAAAGTTTGATGTAAAGGGGTAGGAGATCAGGTCAAGGAACGGATGTGCAACACATCTCAAACAGTTGCAAAAGGTTAATAACTGTTTTTTCTTCGAGTGATTGCACATATGCTTTCTACTGCAAGTGTGACTCCCAAGCACAGAGATCCTAGTTCACGTACACAAAGACTGTAGTACAGCTTGACTAAGTGGCATCATCTCTTGAGTGCTGAGAAATGGCACAACTGGAGGAAAACATGCACATTGATGACCAGGTTGCTGTTTTATAATCTGCACTAAAAATGCTTCTGAGGATGCTTGTGATCTTGTGGAATGAATAGTCAGGTTAGTTGGCAGCGAAATATCTGCCTGATCATAACAAGTGTGAATACATGAAGTTATACTGTATGAAATTATCTGTTAAGAGACTGAGACACCTTACATCCTGTCTGCTAAAACCACCAGACCACCAGAATGGTTTACTTCTTTCTCTGTAGAAAGTTAGAGTGAGTCTGTCTAACACCCAATGAGCGAAGATATTGTTCATTGTTATTTGCATGACGCTTGAGGTAAAAGACAGGTAGGTAAATTGTCTGATTGCTATGAAATTGTGAAACCACTTTCGGGAGGAAACTGGGATGAGTATGTAAATACACCTTATTTTTAAAGAGGATTGTGTATGGTGGCTCCAATGCAAGGGCATGGAGTTCGGAGAGTGTCTCTGGGCCAAAGTAATGGCAATTAAGAAAACCACCTTCCAGCCGAGGTATAAAGAGCATGTTACTAGAGGCTCAAACAGCGGTCCCATAAGTTTTGGCAAGACTAGGTTCAGGTGCCAAGAGGGAACTGGCTCCCTTACTTGAGGGTATAACCTTTCCAGGCCTTGGAGAGGAATCTGACTGTCATGTCATTTGGTGCATAACTAGTCTGTTTTTTCAGAGGATGGAAAGCTAATATTACTACCAGGTGTACCTTGAGAGAAGAAATTGCTAAGCCTTGCTGCTTCAGGGGTATGTTTTGGACAGATGAACACATGGGCAGAGTACACTGGGATGCCAGACTGAGAACCACTTCCATTTCAAGACGTAAGTACCCCAGTGAAGAGTCCTCTACTACCTAGTAGGACCTGATTAACATGCTCTGAGCAAGCCTGCTCTCTGGGCTTTAGCCATGGAGCTTCCAGGCCCTTAAATGAAGGGAGCTCAGATTTGGTGGGAACAGCCAACCATGGCCCTGAGAAGTCACATCCAGGAACATCGAGAATGGGACTAGAGTCACCACTGAGCGGTCTAGCAGAGTGAAGAGCCAATGTTGGCAGAGCCATGCTGGGGCTATCAGAATAACTTGGACCTAGTCCTACTTGATCTTTAGCAACACTCTGTGTAAGAGTGGGATTGCGGGAAAAGTGTAATAAAGCTGTCCTGTCCAAGGTAGCAGGAAGGCATCTGTGGTGGAACCTGGACTGTGGCCTTGTAAGGAGTAGAGCTGGTGACACCTTCTGTTGTACTTGTGTGCAAAATGATCTAATCAGGGAGTCCCCCACCGCTGGGAAATGTCTCTTGCCACATCCAGAGGAACAGACCATTCATGGTGACTGAAGAAAGACCTGCTGAAGTGATTGGCCAGCTTGTTTTGTGTTCCAGAAGATAAGAGGGCTCAAGGCTCATTGAGGGGACTATGTAAAATTCTCATAATTGCATTGCTTCCTGACAAAGGAGGGAACAGAGAGCTCCTCCTTGCCTGTTGAGGTAAAACATGGCTGCACTATTGTTTGTGAGAACAAATTTCTGCCCCTGATGTGAGGCAGGAAGGCCTGAGAGGTTAGACAAACTACTCTGAGTTCCCTTTCATTGATATGAAGGGAAAGTTCCACCAAAGACCACAGATCCTGAATTTTGAGGGGCCCCAGGTGAGCTCCCCAATCTCATGCTGATGCGTCTGAGACCAGTCCTTGATGGTTGAGGGTATATAAAGGGAACACCAGCACAAATGTCAAGAGGATCAAACCACCAATTTAGAGAGATGAGAACCCATGGAAAAACTGTAAATACAGTGTCCAGATGGAAAAGGCTTCGCAATTACACTGAGGCGAGCCACCTCGGGAGGAGTCTGGGGTGTAATCTTGTATATTGTACCACATATGTGCATGAGGCCATGTGGTCTAGGAGCCTCATACAATTTCGGGTTGTTGTGATGGATGACATTTGAGGTATGTTACCAAGGATCAGACTGATTGGAATCGTATCCCTGGGAGATAGATGCTAGCCTGTGTAGAGTCTACTTGTCTGCATTGATCAGAAGGCCTAGGGCCTTGAAAATCAATTGGATGAGTCAAACGTTGGACACTACATGAACCCTGGACCAGCCCTTGATACATAATGGTATACCTGCGCCCCTGACCTCCTCAGGAAAGCTATCACTACAGCCACATATTTTGTGAACACCCGAAGCGCTGCAGACAGGCCAAATGGGAGTTTTGAATTGGTAGCATGACTGGTTCACTATGAATCTGAGGAACCTTCTGTGTCCTTAGTATACTGACATATGAAAGTAGGCATCTCTTAAATCAAGGGCAGTGTATCAACCTCCAGGATTCAGGGAGGGCATAATGGATGCCAGGGGACCATGCAGAACTTTATCTTTTTGAGTTAAGTTACTGAGTCGACACAGTCTAAAATAAGTCTGAGACCTCCTTCGGCTTTCAGGAAAAAAAAGGCGTAGTAACCCTTCCCTATTATATTCTGCAGAACCTCTTCTACAACTCCCACATGAAGAAGAGATTGAACTTCTTAGACCAAAAGTTCTTCATGAGAGGGGTTCCTGAAGAGGGCTGGGTAGAAATAAATTGCAGGGTGTACCCCACTTCAACAGTGTTCAACACCCAATGGTCCATGGTGATACAGGACCAATCACTGAGGAACTGGGAAAGGCGGTTAGCAAAAAAGGGAAAAATGGAGTCTGGCATCATGGGAACTGGTATGGTGTCCTCAAACATCCCATCAAAACATCTACTTAGAACCCCCTGGATATCTGGGTGGGGCAGACATTGATGCAAAAGTAGAAGGGGAGGTGGTCTCCGCCTATAAAGCCTATTTATTTTTCTCTGCAGCTCCTGACGGGCAGCCAAGGCAGATTACCAGAGGGACTATTGATGCCTGTAACGCTTCCTTGAAGGGCCTGGAGTGTACAACCCAAGGGACTTTAGAGTGGCTCTTGAGACTGTTAGCCTTTGAAGCACCACATCTGTCTGCTCCAAAAAGAGCGAGGCTCATTGAACTCGACGGTGCCTGCGTAGGTGCTGGAGTCAACAGTGCCAGCTTCTATACTACCGAGTCAGAGGAATGCTATAGTTTAGTTCATATCACTGATCCCCAGGCCTGGTAGCCTTCGGTGCTGGGGATGGCCCCCGTTCAGCAGGCTGTTTCTTATGTCTTTTTCTAAGCACTGGGAATGGTGATTGGTGCTGGTAGAGTAGAAGTAGCACTTCCTACCCATGATGAGGTACTCGGTGGCGAGTCTGATCAGCCTCGGTCAGATGGAGATTTCAATGCCATCTCCATGAGTAGGAACGTCAGCCTGGCCTGCTGAAGTTCCTTCAAGCAAGACTTAAAGTCCTTGCAGATCTTACAATGGTCCCCAATATGAGCTTCCTCCAGACACTTCAAACAGCTTGAGGGCTGGTCACTCAGGGGCACAGTCTTGTTGCAGAAGATGCTGGGCTTGAAGCCCAGTGACTGAGGCATCTCTTTGTACTGGGGATTGGATGAAGAACCCCAATAAACACAATAACTAATTTACTAAACTTCACTAAAACTATGTACAACAAACAGAGAAATTCCACTGAGAGAACTTGCAAATACAAGGAGAGCAGTTCCAGGTGGTAAGAAGGAACTGAGGGAGCACAGGATTGGCTGGATGCTTTACATTGCCACACACAGTGCGCAGCAGTAAAAGGGTGCTCAAGCCACTCCAAAGGGTGCCACTGAGGGAAAAATTTCCAGTGACTGTGCACATGCATATCTAGAGTAGAATGCATACGTGCAATCACTTGAAGAACAACAATACCATAATAAACTGTTTAAACTACTTTTAAAATTCCAAACTTCATCTATTTTCAGGGTGCACAGACTGTTTGCTGGCTTGGTCCCCATCCTTTGTTGCTCAGTCCAGAACAGACAGTGTATTGACCTTCAGGGCATGCTGTTTTTGCAGATGTTTGAGGACAGCTGAGGGACTTGAAGAGGGTGGGGCATATTTATATTCACACAAGCTTTGTTTATTTTGTTACTTAGGCTGGAACTGTGTTTTAACTGTATTTGGCATAAGTACTTCTGTGAACTTGCTAAAAATCTACAGCTCAGAATAGGCACCTTTGTTTAGAAGTCCCAAATCTCAATATGTAGAATTTGGGGCAATTTACTCATCCACACATGAATTTAAACCAAGTAGCATATGGCAGCTGCCACGCCACAGAGTGACACATCCAAGGTGACTTACACAGCAGCAGTTTGTTTTGCTTAATTTCCTAGAGCACCTTGGACCTTTTTCTGCAGCAGTTAAAAAACACATTATAACACATCCCCCTGTCCAAGGCCATTTTAAACTCAGAAAGCACAGAGGTTTTAATAATTAACCTGTTTCTGTTTCCATGATAGTACATCCCTTTATAAAAGAGGCAGGACGGAGCGGGAGAAAAAGATCAGGATGTGCACAGGTTCTAGTACTTAACTTTGTTTTTTCTTGAGCTTTTCAAATACCTCAGGGGAGCTACTTTTGGCACCCATGTAAATTCTGGTCTTCCGTGAGTTCCTGGATAGCAGGACATCAAAAGACCTAACTTCAGATATTATAAATTCATACATGTCTTTTTGTTCATTTCTTATGGTCTCATGTGACATATCCAAAGTTCTCTGGCTCTGTTTGAGATAATCCAAGTGCTATTATTCAGGGGTTTCCTGGAACTCCTGCAGAACCTGATTCATTGCCCTAATCAAAATTAATATGAGGAATTATGATTAGGGAATAACAGAAGGGAGCATAAATCAAACAGGCCTGATTAGGGAAGAGCTGAGCAGCTTGGGATGGCTGAGATTCTTGGAGAAGGCGAGGTATGTTTATATTTCTGCAGGTCTTGGTGGGTTGGTTATTTTGTTACACAGGCCTGGTCTACACTACACACTTAATAAACTGCCTTACATTGACCTAATTTTGTCAGTGTGCTTACTACAACCTTGTCCTGCCAATGTAAGTGCCCTACAGCAGTGACTCTCAGCCCTTCCATACTACTGTACCCCTTTTGAGTCTGGTTTGCCTTGAGTAACCCCAAGTTTCACCTCACTTAAAATCTACTTGCTTACAAAAAATCAGACATAAATATACAAGTGTCACAGCACACTATCATTGAAAAATTGCTTACCTTCTTATTTTCCTCATATAATTAATAAATCAATTGGAATATAAATATTGTACTTACATTTCAACATACAATATATAAAGCAGTATAAAACAAGTCATTGTATGAAATTTAAGTTTGTATTGACTTTGCTAATGCTTTTTATGAACTAGGCAAATATCTAGATGAGTTGATGTACATCCCGGAAAACCTCTGCATGCCCCAGGGGGTACATGTACCTCTGGCTGAGAGCCACTGCCCAACTATACTGGCATAACTCCACCTCCACAAGAGGCGTAGGGCTTATGTTGGTGTAGATAGGGGTTGATGAAATGTCTGCATAGACACTGCATTACTTACATTGGCAGTCAAGAAAGCTGGGCAGTTAGAGGCGGGGAACAGAGAGCCGAGTCCCTAGGAGGCTGCAGAGCTACTGGAGGAGAGCTGCATGGAACTGAGTGCCCTGGCTTTCATCGCCCAACGTTGCCCCCTTAAGCCCACGGAAGTGCTCCTGGTGAGCATGTGCACCACTGACTGGTGTGGACATCAGCCACCACAGTAATTACTTAAGTGGCTGTAAATCAACTTAACAGAGGTTGACTTAAGTCTGTAGTGTAGACATGCCCTTAGGCTGGGGGTGTTTTAACCGCTATTCCACCCATCTATTGATGACAATAAGGTCTCAATTAGAACGGTTTCAGGTAGATCTGTTAATTAAGTTCTTGATGGACAACCCCTGCACATCTTGGTCATAAAAATGTCCTTTAGTACTGATGTTTAATTTCAGCTATCCAAGGCCACAGGCCTCTTGGGTATCTTAGAAACAGCTAAAAATATCAGACAGCACCTGTACAATTTCCTCCAGCCAGCGAGCGACTGTCCTGACCCTAAAACAAGGAGTAAAATGCTAGCGCCGTGAGCCCTGATCTGCACGATGTCACGGAGGACCTGCGAGAGGGCTCGGAGACAGAAGGCACCCCGGGACTGAAGGCCGGGGAAGGCTCTCCATCCTCAAGATGGTACCTTGGGGAAGGACCAGCGGCGCCTTCACAGGGCGGCAGACGGGTGCCAAGGGGCACCGACCACGCCAGCGAAGGCTCCGAGCGCCGAGAACAAGAGGCTCCGGCACTGGCCGACAGGCTGCGGCCAGGGCGAGGGGCAGAGCCGCATTCAAGGGAGGCCCCCGGTCTGGCGAGGGGGGAGCAGCGCGGCCAGGCTCGCTCTGACAGCAGAGCTCCGGGAGGGGACGCCCGTGCCACGACCCCGCCCCGCCCCGGCCTGCGACGGCGGGGCAGCACGGCCCGGCAGGGAAGACAGGCCCCAGCCCCCACGCGCCAGGCAGCGCCGCAGCTCCCGCGCCGCTGCAACGGCCAGGCTGGACCCACCCAACCCCGGGGGGGGGGCAGGCCCGAGACCCAGAGGGGCGGAGCCCCGGGAGCGGGGGGTGGACCCAGCCCCTGACAGGGTGACCCCTCGCTCGGGGCCGGCCGGCCGAGGGCCCGGACTCACCAGCACCGCCTGCTCCGCCGCGCTCGCCATCGCGGCCGCCATCCCGCCCCGCGCGAGGCGCTCCTCAGTGACCAACGGCCGCCGCGCGCTGCCTCAGGCGGCCGAGCCAGGCCGGCGCCGGCTCCGTTGGGTGCCCGCCCACCCGCTCGCTCCTGATTGGCTAGGCCCCAGAACCGCCGGCTCTGGGATTGGTCCCTTCCCTCGCCGAGGGCCGGCGCTACTCCGACCCCTCCCCCCGCGGCCCGCCCTCTACTCTGCCTAGCAACGCGGGGAGCGGGAAGGGGGCCGAGCTGCGTCCCCACCTCCAGCCAAGGCGCGCGCGACTGGGGATGACGCCACGATGCCCGGTGTGACGTCACAAGTGCGTGGACCTATGTCACGGGCTGCACGTAGCAGGGGCAGGCTCGTGGGGCCCGAGGCTGACTTGGGGCCCGGCAGGCTCCAGGGGGGCCTCCAGCCCAGGAAAGCCCCGCACAGAGAGGAGCCAACAGGCCGCAGCGGGGCAAGGCCCAGGCCTGGATGGCGGTAGGCGCTCGGGAGCTACGTCACAGCTGCGCTGGTGAGAGGGGGCACGGCAGGCGTCCTGGCATCGGAGCAGCGAGCAAGGGCGGCTGGAGCGAGCGATCCTGCCGCAGTTCTGGTTGCCCCGGCCCCGCTGATCCAGACTGGAGGGGCTGCCCGTCGTGCGGTTGACGGCCCCAGTCATGCCCATAGCAGCGCACGTTGTCTTGAAAGGGTCAGGGCAAATCTAATTCCCTGAAGTACGTAGCTCTCGCCCCGCTTCCAGGGCGTGTTTGTGCTGTTCTCGCACGGGCTGTTCCAGCGGCAGCAGAGGACAATCTGGTCTCGCAGGGCAGATGTCTCCCGCTTCAGGGTCAGGAAAGAGGGAGACGAGCTTTGTTCAGAGAGATTTCTTCCAACAGGCCTAGATGGATACCATCGTTGCTGCCAAGTGGAATGGTCAGAGTGAGTATTGACATACAAATACGCAGAGCTGGCCCCATACAGAAAAGAATATCACTAATAAAATATTCAGTGACTGTTCTTATGGAGCTAATCTCATACCACAAAAAGTAATTGAAATAAATTATTCAGTGAAGACAACCGATTCAGAAGATGTTATCTGGCCTGGTGTGTTTAGAATACTGTCTCAGCTGCTGCAGGACATTCCTGGCAGCTTAGCTTCCCAAACAACTGGACAGGTTTGAGGTGAGCTTATAGAAGCTGTCGGTTCTCTGTTGCATGCTGTTTAAAAAAAAAAAAGTTGGCCTAGCTTTGATTTCGGATGCTACCTCTAGCTGTTAGTACAGTAGTATTCCTAGGCCTTGCATGGTTTTGGTGGAGTTATTCCCCATTTGCATCAGTGTAAGAATTTAGCCCAAAGGATTAACAGCCACTCATTAGGTCTAGGAAGCTGAACTGCAAATCACTGGAAGGGGAGGGGGATGCTTATGTTTGAAGATATGAAATAAGCCAGGTTATTACTGCTGGATTGTTCTGGAAAGGACTCAGACATAGCCTCAAAAGCAGAAACAGTTCTGGGCTGTTGCAACTGCTTGCTCAGTTTTGTGGATTAATTCCTCTCTATTAGATACTTGTGAAGAAGTCTGCTTTTGGGGGCATTGATACTATTACCCTGTTTTGTAATGGACTTTCCCTAAGGCAGTGGTCCCCAAACCTCTCACATTCCCCCACCCTTCATAGAATGTATCTGTACCCCACATAGGATGAGAGTGGAGTCGCAGCCGGGAGTGGGGGCTGGGGGCTGTGAGCAGGGGCCCACAGCTTAGAACAGAGCTGCAGTTGTGGCTGGGGCCAGAGCAGAACTGAGGATAGGTGGCACTCCCTCCCCTCATGGGGACGGGCCCAGGCCCTGCTCTGGCCTCCTGGCTATTCCTCTGCAGCCTGCCCCAGGTGGGTGTGCCCCACGGTTTGGGGACTACTGAACTAAGGAGATGAGGATACATCTGCAAGGAAAGAGATTCCGAGAGAGGTCTTCAGTTAAATGGTGACTGTTTGACCCTATAAGAAGCTCCTCACAGACTAGGACACACCAACTTAAAGTGGTACAGACCCTCTGAAAACAACAGATGCAAAACCTGCAGACCTAGCTCCACTGCTGTGATGTTCGATACCTCCCCACAACACACCTTTCATGATCTTTGGGCCCTACACATGCCTATCACAAGATGTGGTGCACCTCAGCCAGTGCACTAAATGCCCCAACAACTAAGTGGCTGAAACCAGACAATCAGTACATTTGCACATGAACTCATAGAGGGAAATGTTAAAATACAAAAACACCCTATTTACCTGTAGGTGAACACGTTTCACAAAGTGATGATTCTATATCTGACCTATCAGTCCTCATCCTCAAAGGAAATCTGCATAACATTTTCAAAAGACCAAGTTTGTGAGTTTAAATTCATAACTTTGCTAGACGGTAAAAATTATGGTCTTAATCAAGACATTGGATTTATGGCTTATTACACCAATCTGTAACCCACTAACCCCCCTTTTTGTTTTATGAGTACAGGGTTGTTAATGGACCACTTCATCTTGACTGGCCCTTTAGAATACATGCTAATGCCTTATCCTAACCTATCTGTTCAGTCTTGTATTTAGCTGTGACACTTCTAAGTACCTTTCCCAGACCTGAGGAGGAGCTCTGTGCAGCTCAAAAGCTTGTCTCTCTCACCAAGAGAAGTTGGTCCAATAAAAGATATTACCTCACTCACCTTGTCTGAGTATTACATTTAACATGCCAGGTATTTGGACATTTTTAAAAGGAGCATAATAGATTGGGCTGCACAATATGTGCTGGAAGAGTGCATTATCACTGCTTCCACAGCTTCACCTTCTCCATGGCTTAATATAATATCCCTTGTCTTGCTTGGGTGGGGCTTAATAGTTTTTCCTGGGGCATCCTCTCTTGGACAACCTCAGGTCCTTAATTCTCAACTTACGTAGACACCATTACATTTAAAAACAGTGTTGCATGAATGCAGAGGTGTAATAAGCTAGTTATAGGCAGAAAGTCTTCCAGACATGGGCAAGATTTGTTAGGATAAACCTACCTCTGTCCTCTTCTATATCCTGAACTCTCTAGTTAAGAGCTTTTATCCTGATTTAACTCATCAGTCTTCATTGACCTGACTAAGATGCAGACTTGTCCCTGCAGAGAACAAATATCCTTTCTAACTTGATCACTTGAACTTTAACAGTCAGAATCAGTTTTACTTCAGGGATCCATCACACGGGGTTTGCACTTTCTTGACATTCCTACCAAGCAGAGAGCAGTTTTAAAGAATAATTCAGGCTAGTGTTTGAATTGTGGTATGAGTAATGGAGGTGGGGGAAAAGGGGACAGAAATAAGTTCCTAATGAGCATGGTTATGAGGGTGCACTATCTTCCCTTGGGAAAGTTTCTAAAAATTCATTTAAACTAAAAGCAGTTTCTTAGAGACAATTAGAAGTGAAGGAATTTTAAGAGACATTGATTGGCTTGTCCCTTTCTGCTGTTTGTTTATCATTTTGCATTTCTTTCTTCTTCCACAGTAACTGAAGTGACATTCATGGCTCTTGATTTGCAGCCACTTTCACATTCTGGCTCACGGTTGCACTGTTTAGGTTTCAAACATTGCAAGGGAACATTTGTTTAAAGAAACCGTTGGCACTGGATGTTTATTATTATTGGCAGCCTCATTGCTTGGGCAGCACGGGACATGTTTTGCCGAGTCGCCTGCTTATTGATCTTATGACCAGGCAAGGCTGAACTTTCTGAGAACTGCCACCACTCAACTATTTTGTCTGACTTGTTGCCATCGCTACTAGCTAAAAGGTAGCATCTCAGAAGTCTAGGTTGTTCCTGTTTGATAGTACAGCTGAGGACTGGACTGAAAACCTTCAGAAATCGTACTGAGCTGTTGCTACAAGATATGTCCTAGAACTAATATAAGGATCCTGAAGCATGGGCACTGCTATAAGTTCCTAAGGAAGACAAGTCAGCTTGATCTCATGAATCAATCCTGAAAATTTAAATGAACTCACACTTACTGAGGGCTTGTCTGCACTTGACACACTACAGCAGTGCCCCGTAGCACTTCAGTGTAGACATTACCTATGCCAATTGCGGAGGGGTTCTCCCATCGACATAGGTAATCCACCTCCCTGAGAGGCCATACCTCAGTTGACAGAAGAATTCCCTTATTGACTAGCATTTTCTACATTGGGACTTAGGTTGACTTAACTACACAGCTGAGGGGTGTGGGTTTTTCACAACCCTGAGCAACAAAGTTAAGCACACCTAATTTCTTAGTGTAGATTAGACCCGAGACTCTGATTTATATAGCAACAAAAGAGTTCTAACATTGGATACGCTCACTGCTCATGCAGATGATGAGAGATGGGATGTGAAATTCTACTCCTTCCATTCTCTCTGCCCCTCCAACAGTATTATAAGGGTCATAAAGCCTCCTAACCTGATTGGATATTGTCAGAAGCTCTTTAGGGATCTTGTAAGTTCAGAAGACTGTTGATAGTGTTTCTGTGAGCTGCTTCTCCTGTGCTTTAGGAAGCACACAAACCACAGTGGTTATTTTGCAGCAGGACACTTCACCAGAGTGGTAAACACACAGTACTATGAGAGTTCAGAACTTATGCATTGTGGCTGCTTTGAAGGTTGGCTACTTCTCGGTTCTGAAGAAGCTCATGTTATTTATTTTTGTCTGGTGTTCCTGATTGTTCCCAGGCTATGAAATCATTAAAGTAAACTTATTAACGGCTACATTTTTCGTGATTTCGTGCTGGTGAGAGGTGCCAGATGGACAGCTCTCTCTCATAGACTCATAGGTCAGAAGGGACCAATATGATCATCTAGTCTGACCTCCCGCACAAGGCAGGCCACAAAACCCTACCTCAACCATCCAAGCAACTTGAGATCCTGGAAACTGCAGCATTATTTAGCCAAAGAACAGGTACAGCGTAGTCCTCGGCACAAGATTCTCCACACTGCCACTCTCAACCCTGAGCTGGAGCCACCATCTCTGGGCAAAAAAAAATAAAACTCAGACTACAGGAGCCGTTCAGGCCTTTGGCTTCACTGCCAAGACTGCTATTAGGGGGCTCAGGTAGTGTCACCTATGGCAGGAGTTTTCAGATGTTGGGTCTTGTCCATCAGCAACTGCAATTAATTTCCAACAGAGCGCCCCACTGATCAGCCACCGGTTGCAGTCACCATCCTGCATTTGAGGCGAAAGGCCATTACCAATTTCTTGAGCTGTCTGTCTAAGATTCAAGAAATGTAACTGGATATTACTTTGAAGCCTGTTATGCCTGCACAGTCAGCTTGAAGCGATGTTAGCAGCTACAAGCAGGATTGAGGGCTCTTTTTGTTCAGAAGGTCACGAGGGTGAATCATCACCGGGATTCAGTCAGTTACTGTATACTTTAAGTTCGCAACCACTTTGACTCTCCCATAGCAGAGTGTACGGCATGTTTCTATGCCGTGCCAAGAGCCCCAGACCATTGTGATATCAGAGAGAATTCAATGAGTCACCACCCTTATTCTAGAACAGGTAGTCATAGTGCTGGTGTCGACTTAAGGGTTCCAGTGATGCACCGCATCACTGTATTCAGCTGGGCATAAACAAGTTGCATATGGCTGCATCTGCTTCATACTGTTGCACAATAATCAGCTACTGAACATACAAGGGCTGTTATAGATGTTCACAACGCTCATGCCGATGTACTTTCAAGTTGTACCTGCTAGTTTCCAAATTATGTTCACTCTCATTTTTGTCTTTGCAGCTCTCTTCTCAAAATAGTCATGGAAGGGAAGGATGCGATCAAGTTTCACTCTGAGATATGATGGGGTGTAATCACATTTTCCCACAGAAAGCTACTTTGTGTGTTTTTGGCAAGGTGGAATGCTCTGACTTGTTTTTCCAGGTTTGGTTTGAACCTCCATGACCGGAAGTATCGTTCCATTATTTGGAGGTCCTCAGTTAATGCTTCCTCCATGTCATGGAAGTGTGGTGCTTGGCTTGTCATAGCAAGACTATCTGCACAGCCAAATGTTTGTGATTTAGTTGGAGGTGTGTCACAGAGCCTTGTGGTTGCCCGTTGTTGATGGTACCGGGTGAGCTGGTCTCATTACCCGTGTATGCCTATGCCTACGGGTGTACATCCACATCATAGTCCACAGCAGGCAAAGTGTTTTAGCAAGGTATAAGTTTTTCAAGTTTCAACATCGGGCCCTTAATCCATGTTGTTCATACACAGATGGCAGGTCAACAAGTACTGCCCATGTCTTTAGTTTTTTCGGATAGCCAGCCTCAGCGTGAGTTGTGAGTGCCAGAACTTGATGACAACAGCTACGTTTTGGCTGAAAACTTGCCTGTTTGACTGGGATAGAAGGCTCAGTAAAGGGCATTCTTTTCAGGATGATATGTTCAAGAAGTTTATGGGGTGGGGATAATAAAGCAGGAAGCCATAGGCAGATTTCTTTATCAGTGGGCTTCCCATGCTTTGTAATGGCCATTACCATTGCTTCATGCCATATTTCAGAGATCTGTACAGTCCTTAAGGCAGCAGAGTACAATGATGCTGGCCATTGGAGTCCTTTGGGGCTGAGATGGAGACATTTTGGTGGAATACCATCAGGGCTTGCAGACTTCCCTTTTTTCATCGTGGCAATTCCTTCTACTTCCTCAATACTGACAGCAATGCTATTTGCCACCCACATAAATCAACACATCTCTCAGCACAAAATCAGCCCCCCACAAATCAACACAACTACCCCAAACACACTTCACCTCAGCATACATCTCATTCATCACCTGCATAAATCCACACAACTCTCCCTAGCATAAAATTACAAATCAGCACAACCACCCAACCCGCACACGCAATAACCCCAAATCTCACCCTGAATCCTAGAACATCTGCTGAGTCAGTGTGAAATGATGAAAGCAGCTACTAACATGATTGAAAGCCCTTTTTGTTTAGACTATCACCATTTTCAGACATCACTGGAATTCAGTCTTGTTACCATCCAATGTTTAAGTTCTCTTTTTTTTTTTTAAGCACATGAATTTATTAATTACACCCATACAATAGCACAGGCTTCCAGCTATTAATTTAGTGCTAAGGAATGGTGGCAATCTCAGAATTCAAACAGTTACAGTGCTTTACGGCTTCCTCTCTAGATTATAAAAACTTCAGTTAAAGGATCTTCTCTTCACAGCTTACCTGGAAAGCCCCATACCATTTATGCCATACAAATAATAAATGTGATTTAATAATAAAAGCATATTCTGGATCAAGGGAGTTCTAGATGGCTGGGAACAGTTGCACTGCCAGCCTCTCAAGGGTCTGCAGAAGCTGTGTATTTGGGAGTCACTAGAAAAATAATTGTTGCACCTAGACAGTTTAGTATTTATTATTTCTATAGTAGGCCTCGATCCCACAATTAGCTTCATGTGGGCAGACCTTTGCACTTGCATAGAGCCTGAGTGGGTTCCACAAAGGTTAACTCATTGCAGGATCAAAGTTTTAAATGACAATTGTGCCAGCTGAGCCAGATGAGGTATAGGACAGCTTGTTACAATCTGTGGAGTGGAGAATGTCCCCTGCACCACAGCCTTAGAAACACTCACAAGAACAGTGTGTTTACCAAGAAAGGTTTTATTTTCTTTTGCCAGTAGCTTTGTTAATTGCACAATTTTTTTTGTTTTGCCATTTAAACATTATCACACATCCTATTCTGAATGACAAACGTTAATTAAAAACAAGGCAAAAATAAAAATTCACAATCTTAATTACCTATAGGATCTGTCATTGAGGAAAAAAGGAAACTGCTTTTCTTACAAGCTGTTCACAAGTGTCACATTTTCTCTTTAAAAAGGAGGGAGTCAAAAAATAAAGCAAATTGCTAAAACAGAAATCCTCATAAAAAGGAACTTTACAGAATTGCCAACAATATTAAGACAACATTGACTAGCCAGTTTCATTATAGCATCTTTCAATCCACAGCTTCCCCACAGCACGTCTCAGGCCTGCAAACAAAATGGGCTTCATGTTCAGAGACTACAGACAGAGATAAATACAAGAATCCAAGTGAAACCAACTCCTGGACCAGAACCTGAAGTGGCATCTGACAGAGTCCAGGTTTTGCCATTTGCTCCCCTCCCCCATGTTTTATGTCTATTTCAGAGTGCTTTCTCTGCTCCCTTGTGTATCAATAATTGCACAGTCCTACCAGAAACACCACACCCTCCAGCAGATCTGTATCCTTCTAGCTCTAGAGCTGCAGTTTGACTTTTACAGGATAAATTACAGTGTTTTACTGCTCTGCTCTGCCACTCCCATGTACATTCGACTCCCCAGTGTGAGAACATTAATGTTTTTGACAAAACAAACCTACAGCAGTGCAGTGACTTGAGAACTATTTTCCCTATGTGTAAGTCTTTGAATTCTCTATAAAACACAGACTGCAAGACGTAAGAGCTCCCTTCTCCCCAGCTGGTTCCAGAAGCCCCCCAGAGTATAATGCAGGGAGATCCTTGACTGCACTGGCTCAGACCCATTCATCCTACATTTATTCCAAGAGGCTTGTGCAAGGCTATTGTAAGGGCCCTCCACTGCACTGGGTCAGATTCCAAGTATCCCTACAGATGCATCCTGGAGTATAAACTCTCAGATCCATTTCTCCTGCACGCTGAAGGGGTGAGTGACTTTCCCTGCATACCTTACACTTACATAAACTGTGCACCATCTTACACCTGTGATGTGTTTAAGAAGGACTTTGACTGTGGATTTATTGTGGTTGTGATGTGTGCATACAAGATGTCAAAAGCAGACTGATAGGTAATAGCAGGTAAGGTTACATGTACATTTAACATAGGATACCTAGGGGCAGGATGACTGATTCTCTTGAGTAGGCCTGTATATTTAACATAGGATTGTGCACAAACACAGTAATGGGTAATCAAGCAAAGTGATGTCTAACAGGATCTCTTAATGCAAGGAGATGCTTCCCATAGGAGCGGATGCGTACTGCAGTGTTAGCTCACAAACAGCAATGGGTCAACAGAGGAGGCCAAGCATTTAAAACATATGTCTACAACTTTAGAGAGGAGTTGAATGTTATATTCCATAATGAATACCTGACGCTTTCCCATTTCTTAATGAACCAGACACACATCTTCATCGATCCCATTGCAGGCAAGGCATCTGCTTCAAGTAAAGAAATCCCAAGCCACAGGTTTATCTGTGGGTTTCCCTAAACAACACTGCAGCCCCTAAGCAGCAATTAACAAAGGGGGGTAACAATACCAAGGTGGACTCCAATGGCTGTTTGTTCTTACTTAGCCAATACAACAAAAAGGACCTGATGGGAGAAGGACAAGCAGCCCCTAAGGGCTTTAATGGAACATGGCCTGCTCTGCATTTGCTTTCTGTTCCACTTTGGAATTCCAGCCTAAAGGGAGTTAACAGTGATACCCAATGTAAGGAGGTGCAGAGTGATCTCAGGCAATAAAGCTGATTCCTGGAGTTTTACTAACCTTTTCATTCTCTGAGTCTAAAACCTTAAAGGCTAATACTGAGAGAATTAAAATGACAAAGTTTTTTTTTAGACTCAGGCATTATTTGGACTTACGCTTTCTCCACCTTCAGCACTAACCACTTTTCTGCGTTCTCACCGTTTCACTTTTGTGGTTCAGCTCTAACACTTCTAGGTTCAAATTCAGCAGCACTTTAGGCCCCCATTTTATTTATTAAGCCTTTCTTAAACTTGGGATCCAGCTAAGCAGAGTCCCAACTGCAGCAACAGATACGCTATGCTAGTGTGATGCCCATAACAGCAACGCTCAGCACTTGTACACTAAAATTTTACATATCTGAAGTTCACTAATCAATCCTCACAACATCCCCGTGAGATAGGTTAATATCAATCCCCTTTTTACAGATGAGGAAACTGAGGCCAAGAGCTAAAATAACTACCTGAAGGCCACAGAGGAAGAGCATGGACTGGAACTGTGGGACTTGGCCCTATGATTGTTCCTCTAGCCTTATCTGTCAGATTCATGACTCTACTCATGAAATTTAGTTCAGAAACAAGGAAGCCTTTGTAAATAACTGTTAGTAAAAAGCAGAGGTTGCAGGCTATTTTAAAAAATCCACATAAAATAAGGGTAGGAAGGACTTCAAGGTTTGTTTCTTCACCGAGAAAAAAATTTCTGGCTCAATTTAATCTTTGAATTTTTACTTATGATTTTTTAAGCAAGCACTCTAACACTGTTTACAGGGATGTGTGCTGTGATTAGCCTTTAAAAGGCTGTGTTTATATCGGGGCCTCATCCTGACTGTCCTCTCCCATTCACCATGGTCTGTGGTCCCTAAGTTAGAGTTATCTGTAGAGGGGAAAACATGATACAGCTTACTCCTCCCATCAGTATGAGGAGCTCCTCCATCAAGGTGCCGGGGGGGGATCATGTCAATGTTGCACGCAGCCCACATACAGCACCGTCAGCTTGCAGAACTGCCCTTCCCCTCCATTGGAGGTGTTTTGTTTCATAGCAGTGGGTGATGAGCAGGAGCAATTCTCATCCCCCCAAATGAGACCTAGGGTTCTACTGACATTCACAGGCAGATGGGATGTATTACAACTGTCCCTTGATGCAGAGAGGCCAACGCGCATGTTACCCATGGGAAAGGAAAGTAGTAATTGTTAGAAACAGCATCTCGGACAAGCGTACAAAGGAGAAAATAAAAAGCCAAGCAGCAGATTTCTGGCTGAATTGCCTCAGAGCTTCTGAACCAGTCGTCACCATTCTGTTCCGTGACTGTCAGTGCATGGCATGGATTTTCTAATCAAATTGCAACA
Organism: Mesoclemmys tuberculata; assembly: GCA_007922155.1. Lineage (NCBI taxonomy): Eukaryota > Metazoa > Chordata > Testudines > Chelidae > Mesoclemmys > Mesoclemmys tuberculata. The sequence goes on from ML675626.1 coordinate 6,112,938, forward strand.
ATCCAAGCCCCCTCCTCCCCCTTGTGCCACCAGGGGAAGGCTCACCGCAGCAGCTGCCCTTGTGGCAGATCTCAACAAAGTTTGTGTATAAAAGGAAATGGAGAGACAGAGATGGACTGGTCCAGAGTTAAAACCCAGTATCATCATAATATTAATTAATAATCATGGTATTAACAGTAAGAATGGTGCAGCCTAATGGATGTAGGCCCTGTACACAGCAGACATGTCGTTGTCTGATTGGTCCAATGCTTTTGCTCGTTTGTATACCTGGAGGAGAGAAAGGGGTAAAGGATCAGTTATGCTTCACCCTAGAAGTCTGCATCAGAAATACCCAGCAGCCATCACTAACCAGAGCACTGCACATATTGCATTGGGTAACTAGAACACACTGGAGAGAACAGAACACAGATCTTGCAGAAGCATTTCAAGTCTATTCTATTCTATGGGCACAAATGACCCATAGAATTCCCATCAAACCTATCTCCCTTCTCCCCAAGTCTGCATCCTGCCCATCGTACAACAAGATATACTTCAATCCTTGTTACCTTGTCTCAAAACAGCCTTCCCTCCTAGATTTTCCCCCTTGTTGAGAATGGCCGCTCCCCACACAACACAAGACTGGTCTCCGGCAGACCAGGTCCACACACTCAGTTGAGATGCTAAGTGTCTTACCTCATTGGCTGCAGCTGCCATGGGAGTTGGGTGGTTGACGGAATCACCTAGTGCAATGGCTAATCTAAGATCCTTCTGAATGTATTTCAGGTAGAAGTCAGGTTTAAAGTTTCCTTGCAGGATATCTGTAAAGAGAGGCCAAAATCAGACTATAAATCAACCTTAAAAAATACCTCAATGACATGCAATTGAACATATATTGTCGCTTCCCATCATCTCCCAAGATACTTCTTTCCTATTTCCACCCTGTACCATCTCAACACAACAATTTCACTATTGTGATTATCAGAGTCCAGACTTCCAAAGAATTCCATGGGCAGATTTCCATCCATTTAATTGGTCACCTTGCCCAATACACTCATTACCAGTCTTCAGGAGACACTAGCTGCAATTGAGACAGAGTTGGTGCTGTGTCCTCTGAAGCCTTTGCTATCCAGGGAGACAGAGAATTCAACCTTTCATATCAAGTCTGATGTAAAGGGGCCGGCGAGAGAAAGTTCCCAGCACCCAGGCTGACAGCAAATGGGATGTTTACATGCTTACAGCTGCTAGATTAAGGCAACAACCATGTCCTATGACAAAACAAGAGGGAAAGTTACTTTGGCACTTCTGGTCCAGGAAAATGCTGGCGAGTTGTCCCTGATTGAGGATATCCAGAAGAGTTTGCTGGGACTGACCAGTCACCTGAGCCAGGGTCAGTCCTTCTGCTATTGTTGCCATGAAGCTCCCTTGGACCATGTTCACAATCAGCATCATCTTGGCAGCATTGCCTACTTCACCTGCGGAAGAGACGTACCATTGGTCGTTCCGCTATAGCACTGCAGGTTCCCCATACACATGACGTTGGCAACCTAGCCTTTCCAGCAGACCCACCCCCCACACTAGTAGATCTCCCTTCCCCGGTCTTACAGATTGCTGACCTTTAGTGCCACTCTCCTGGGGGAGAAGGGAGAAACTTACCATGATGAAAAGTATAGTTTGGGGAAAAGAAAAAAAAAGCTTCATGGATCCCTTGTTATAAACCACACTCTAAACACATAGCTCCCATTCCAGTGTTTGAACAGGAGCTTCAGTCAATTTCAGAACCACCAACCCAATTCTACACAGACCATGTACCTGTCCAGTTTCCTGTACTACCTCATGAGAGAGAAAGAGAGGAGACAACCAGCTGATTTGCTCAACCTCTTACCAGTGGTCTGCAAAGAGGATACATGTCCCCCTCAGACTCCTTGCTGGAAATCCTGCTCCTTGCATTGACTGAGAAACTGCAAGGCTCTGGTATTTCAATTACCTAGAAAAAAAGAGGTCTTCCCCATTGCTTGGAAACAGCTACTGCAGTCCTCATATAAACCCCTATCTCCAGCTGCTAAGATCACCAGCATCCCATCATTAGACAGCTGTTGATTTCCTGAGACTGGTGCTTCCAAGAAGCGACCACCCCTGGATACTATCACCTGGAAAGAAAGAGGACATCCTCTGGTTAGCTATGCATAAACAGAACATAAACAGCTGTGTAGGCAGCAGGGCAAACAAAAACCCATACAGGGTGCTTCTAGCAAGAGGAACAGAAGCATAAAGCAAAGTAAACAGTCTACACAGACAAACAAGATGAAGAATGGAAATGTTGCAGAATACAATGTAGCATATAAACACAAAGCACTGCAAAAGGTGCCTCAGCCCAGGAACTTGCCTTAGCCATGTACTCACATCTCTGTTCGTGTTCCCTTGCCCTACAAAGTTGGGCTAGAGAACTAACTATACATTTCAGCATCTGAAAAACATGAGACTATGCTGCATGCCACTGGAAAAGTCTAAGAAACTTGAGACAACACTAAGTGTACATTATATGGGTGGCGATGGGGAGCAGAGGAGCCAGAAAGGAGGTTAAGTAGAAAACTATTCCATGGACTCAGACTCTGATCAAGACGACTTATTTGCATATGTGTTTATTTCACATGTACCATCGTAAATTAGGAGAGGCACAAGAAGGGGGGCTTGGAAGTTGAGAGGATGGCAATATCCTGGCATTTAAGTCCACAGAAGAGCTTTTTTTACATTTTGTTGCCCATGAAAACAAGAGACAGCAGGCCTAGGACCACAAGCCTTTGACACATCTTCTAGTGACTTTCTGGACCTTAGTTCCTGACAGGAGCATATTAGTTCATAACGGATTTGCAATCTGAAGTTTACGTTATGCTTCACCAACAGACATGGCCTTACATTTCACCAATTTAAATTTTATGCACTGTTGTACTGCCCAGTCCTTCTGCTTTTAGGCCTGGACCAAAGCCAGTTTCAGGACAAAGGCATATGAAGTTGAGAGGTCAAGGTAGGAAACCAAAATTTCTGCTAGAAGTGGTCATAACCTTTCATCCCTCAGATACAGGGAAATACCTGAGCCTCCCTTGATGTAAATATTTTTAAGGACCGGCACATGAAGCTTTCTTCCCATGCCCTCAGGTATTTAGAAACAAGCAAAGAAATAGCCAGATCATGTATTTTTAACAAATCGAAGAAAAACTTATTAGCCACCAATAAGACTCCCAACCCTCTTCTCTCTTACTCCTCCAAGCTCCTGCTGCAAAAATTAACATGGAGGATAGGAACTCTCAGGAACTGGAGCCTGGCCAGCTGTTAACACAGGTAGCAGTTGACAGCACAAAGCCTAAACTGTAGACTTTGGCTATGTCTACATTGCCAGCAGTGCAAGATCAGTCTTGTGGGTTTAACTGAGCAGCAGTGAAGACTCACTCAATCGAACCCAGAAGTCGACTCTGTAAATCTACCCCGGCAAGAAGCATAGCGCTGTGTCGATGGGAGGGTATTTCCCATTGGCACTGCGCAGGGAAGAAGCCATGGTAAGCTGATGTTAGGAAGTCGATGGAAGATATGCAAGCTACGTACAGTAACTTGCATATCTCCTGTTGACTGCTGCCAAAATCTATGGCCAGCATAGACCAGAGACCAGGCCTTTGTTACACATCACTATTGAACAAACCTGTTCTGATTCTGTTAACTGGACACCATTTGACAAGTTGTTTTGTTTCAGTCTCTCTGGCCTTGCACTTACCCTAGAAAAGACCAGATATCTCCCAATACTGCAACAAACTAGAGTTAGGCTCCCCCCTGAAATAATAAGAATTTCACTGAGGTGAATGTCAGATGTCTAGTCCAAGGCAATTACCTGGGCCAGTTCTGTGACTGTATCTGCATCCACTGTCGACATATCCACATAGCACTTCCCTGGGCGTATACCCTGCAACACCCCACTTGGACCAAGTACCAGCTGTGGGAACAGACAAGGGGTAAAGCAATAGGGTGTCTGCAAAGAAACTCAAATTCTTCAATGTCAAAATAAACCTGACTCTACAGTGCTAGTGTACTGGAAGGGTTCCAGAAGTGTTCATCATCTCAGTGTAATTTTAAATAGATAAATATACATACAGGATACAGCAACATATTTGTTCAAAAAATTACTACTGTGCTGTCTGGCATCTGGAATGGTCCTGATGAATGTGTTCAGTGGAACTGGGAATCTATACTCTGTGACTGTCCAAAAGGGCTTGGGTAGGACAGGGCAAGTCAGGACTCTAAGCTGCAGTCCAGTTAGGAAAAAAAAAAAAAAGAGGTAATTCTTACATCCTTTGCTGCCTTTGGATCTGATACACAGGCGAAGGTGATGTCACACGTCGAGACCACCTCAGCGGGGGTTCTTCCCAGCCGTGCCCCCTCCTGGATGAACAAATCACACTGCAAAAGTCACAGATCCAAACATAAGGAGCAGGAAGCACAAAGCAATAGGTCCTCTAAGCCCCTGCTGTAACACTAAGCTCTAACCATCATGCCCAGACTGATGCAAGATGGGCCTGGCACGTTAGCAGGACGGACCACTACACAGACTCTGACACACAAGGTGCTTCATTTGCACAATTCCTGAAGCCCAGGAGGCAGATACAGAGTATAAGAGAAAGAAAAGGAAGGAAGAGCAGGCTTTGTGAGAAATTATAAATGATTTGGATACTCCAAAATTTGATGGAAGGGGAGAAAATCCTGGAAGATGACTGTCAAAAGGCACCTCCTGTTTTGTCAGCAGGAATATCCACAGTGCTGAGAATTACTTGCAGTTTATTTGTTAGACCTGCTGCTTCTCCTGCTGGCCAGCCTTCTCCCATTGTCTGTGTTTAGGGGGAGTCTCTTGATCCAAATAAAATGGCTGTGTGTGTCTCTACACCATGATCTCATGAAACACACACTCACTCACTCCCCCCTCCCTCCCTCCTCCTCCGTCACACAAAATGAAAAAGAGGGAAACTTCAATATTCATAAAAACTTAAAGGTACCTAAATCCTAGCCTGGAACTCTTCTGTCAGCTTGCTAGAGCATTATGAATTGTGCTGAACATCAAATGACTAGCTGCCAAAGATGGTAATTTCTCTCACCTCACAGGATGTGCCACTCTGATGCAGTTGTTCTTTTGGGGTCAAAATATTGTGTCATGTTTTTCCCCCACCAGTCACCAAAAAAGGAGGGGGAGGGAGAAAGGGAAATGGTACACTGAATACTATGAACTAACATTATATAGCCAGCGGCTGTTCTTGAATTAGTTTCTGGTCATGAAACCCTGAAAAACAACCTCAGCGTCACTGCAGCAGTTCAGGTTCTCATTATGAAGCAGTTATTCCAGCTTGAATAGCATGACAGGGTGCCAAGGTGGAGAGTCGCATCCAAATGGCACATCTCCCACAAAGTGAACTTGCCTAAAGCCTTTGCTGTCCTGCTCCACACCATGGCCAGTATGGCTGTTGTAGCTGAATACAATAATGACACTATGCATTCCATTCCTCCAAGCAGGTGGGCACACATTTCTTGAAGTTAGGGCACTAAAACAGGTCCCACTGTGAGAGACTACATCCCACACCTTCTCATGGATACACTTACCTTCTCAGCAGTCCGGTTCCATACTGTGACTGTGTGACCCATTTTTAGTAAATTCGAGACAATGCCACTACCCATCAGGCCAAGACCCAGAAATCCTATCCTGGAAAAAAGAAAGACATCAGTGAAGAAAAGGAAATGCACATAGACAACAGATGCCTTTTGTCAGACTTTGATGCCTCTGAAAATACCGTAGAGCACACGATGGAGGTCCTACACAACAGGAACTTGTGCCACTGCACTCTCAGGTAGAATAAGAGCATTTTTTTAAAAAAACCACCTGTTTCCAAAGGCAGTGTTCAGCTTATTTGAAGAGCAAGCTGGTACTCAAGGGAGCACAAGGAAACAATGAGACAATATTGGCAGTGATCTCAGCACACCAGCTGCCTAATGGTTGTCAAGATTTTTATAGTCATCATGACAAACGGTTCCTTCCCTATTACTCCACAATAGGAATTACTTTGCAGCTGTGGCTCCAGGGATCCTGTATACATCATGCCAGTCTGCAGCAAAAATGACAGATGCTAGTAGGAGACTCTGAAATATTAAGTAAGAACAGATTTAAATTACACTGCAGAGTTTACATACTGAGAACTGCTTCTCCTTCCCCCATGATATAGCATTTCTGAATGCTAATCTGAACAAAGCCACTGCAGATGCATTTCAGCTTCAGTGTTACATTTGCCTTTCAGTTCACAGCTGGTTGTACGTGCTGCTTTTGAAGTAAACCAATGTATGAGGATCAGAATGAGTCACCCTTGCTCCTCCAGCGGCAGGGTTTGCCTATTTCCATTTCTTACAGCTGAAGAGACGTCCCCCCTGGCTCCCTGTTCTTCAGGGAAAAGGTTTTACCTGAATAACTTCATCTTTACTTTGTGTTCCCTTGAGTAAGGCTGAAAACTGACATCCCCAAAGATAGAACCAATCTAACGGCAAACAACAGACAAGGGCCTGAGCTGCATTTGAACAAGACAGAAGTCACAGAGTGAAACAGGAAGCTCAGCTGCGGCTCCTGTCACTCTAGAAAGAAGAAAGGAAACATTAAGAAACCGGAAGGCTCACGTGCTCCTGTGAGGTGGGAGAAAGCACCGCCCTCTTCCTCTTGCCTTCTAGCTGCTTGAGCTAGTGATCAAACAAACCTGGTTGTCTGCCAGACAGTAGTGGAGAGTGACACCATTTTACCTTTGCTCCCCACAGTGCATTCAGAAGTGCAGATCTGTGTAATGTTCTCTTATGTCATGTCACACACTGCAAATGTATGTGTCAGGGTCAGACAAAAGCCAATGCCCTATGAGCGTCCTGAAGGCCTGCTGCTGAGCTATTCCATGGTCCAGCATCCCCACCCTCAGATGTGGCTGTTTCCCATAAATGAGTCTCTCCCACAGGGACAGTACGTGGTGCAGAAACAGCAGGGGGAGGAATGGACAGGTTTGTTTATTCTGACTAAGTGACAGAATGGTCAACTGCTGTTTGTAGTTTAGTTGTAGCTACATTGTCCCCAGGATTTCAGAGACAAGGTGGGTGAGGTAATAATTTTTACTGGACCAACCTTGCTGGTGGAAGGGTCAAGCTCTCAAGCTACACAGAGCTCTTCTTCAGCTCTGGGGAGGGTAACTGTGAAGCCTGAAAGCTTGTCCCTCCTTCTACCAACACGTATTGGTCCAAAAGATATTACCTCATCCACCATGTCTCTGTGTGGCCAATGGTGCTTCCCCAGCTCCACCTGAAAGAGGTGGAGGAAGAGAAACAGAACAGAGTGGCAGAAATGGAGAGAAGGCAGATTCTTAGAACAGATGGGGACCTTACTTTTTGTCAGTAGGGGTGATGCTGCCATTAACTGCTGTGCTGTCTGCTGCCTGGATGGAGGTGGATCCCGTTTCCTGTGAAGACAAGCCACAATATATTCTTACTTTAGTGGAACTGCCAGACCTCAACACAATAAGAATAAGACAACAGGGAGATTAGCCCTACCTCTTCACACACCTTCAGCTTCTTAGTGATTGCCTGATAGCAGACAGCTGGCTGTATTAAGAGGAGAGAAAAAACATTTAGGGAAAGGCTGGTGCTCTTTTGCTTTATCCTGCCCCCTACAGAACAAACAGACCACATCCTTGGCACAAAGGAAAAAGGGGCCACTCAGCCACACACCATCATCTGCAAAGCATGAAGAGACCCCTATCTTCGTACTCATGAAAGAAAAATAAAGCCCACAACTTTCCTGTAATGCAGAGTACCAAAATCCCTAATGCTCTTACTCAGGCTGCTCACCCTCTCCTCTAACGTAGGTACTACACACTCCTATGCGACAATCCACACCAATGAATGGTGCAGGCCCAGAGCAGAGGGGAGCTATCTGTTCATACATTTGATGCTGCGGAAGATGGAGACCCCTAAACCCTTCTCCCTCAGTTGATGCAGACTAGCATCTTGCAGAACACCCTGCTTCACACCTAGAGTCAGTGTGTCACTGATGGCTGGAAAAGCAGAATCCTTAGCAGGAAGAGACGCTGAGGGAGAGTTAACAAATGAAGCGTACTAAAGGCTTTGCTTCCCTGTGCTGTTCTTTGTGAGCTCATCTAGATAAAAGCAAACAACCTGTTAGAATCTGCAGCTATCTGCTCTTAATCCTGCTCTCTTTTTCTGGATTCCTACCTGGATACAAACCCATTCATTTATTTGATCTTCTCTTTAATCCCAATCTTCACTGCCCGATGATGAAAAACCCACATGACAATCTGACTTTTCTTAACATGAATCAACTGCATTTCCCAGGGACAAGAAGTTTCAATGTAATGTTCTCCCACCTATTCCATTCATTTATTCAGGACCTAAATCAACAAGCTCAACCCAGATGAAAGAACTAGCAGATCAACTGTCCCATAAGCCAAGAACAATGGGTTAGGAAATACCACCCTCACACAATACAGTCAACCTGGGGAATTCATTGCAGCAAGTGGTCAAAGTCAAATCCTGTGACTGGATAATTTTCAACGTTTATAAAATTTTTAGTTACAAATGCGAAAATAAAATTCACTTACGTCCAAAGGTTAGGGAGTGAGAGGACCACCGCAGGGAGTGCAAAGGAATTTCATAGCTGTAGTTCCAAATGCATAGCACTGGACAACTGGCTATTGTGCATTTTGTCTGAAGCATCAGACATTAGACCCTGCAGAAGGCAGGATGCCAAGCTAGATGGACCATCTGTTTGATCCAGTCTGCCAAAATCTATGTTACTATAGCTCACCTTCTCTGTCTGGCTGAGCAGGAAGTGATGGAAATGTGGGTCACCATCTTTCACAGGCTGCAATCAGAGAAGCACAGGCTAAGAAATCACCAGAGAGTTATCAAGCAACCTCAGCACCGACTCCCCTGTTCTCCCAGATGGACGACTGCATTTCCCATTTGAGAAACACGAGAAATTGCTTCCCTTTCTCTGCCTGTCTACTTTATGTCCCTAACAGAGTAATCCCAACTGAGGGAAAGTGTGGGAAACGGAGGGGAATGAGAGATTCATTGGATGAATTATATTAAGACTGATGTGGCATATCAGCCAGTCTAGAGTCCTGGTCAGAAGAGATACTCAAGTGCTATTTGTTTAAAGCATGTCAAATTAGAAAGACTATGATGACTCCATTTTTGAGACTACTCCCAGATGACCTTCCATTGCATATGTTCTACAACATCTAAGCCCAATGGGGTGCAATCATGCAACTTTCTAGTACTTCCCAATTTAAACTGGAGTTTTATCAATAACAGTTTTGGTGCTTTAAAGGGGGAAAAAATCATTAAAAAGATAACTGCTTACTTGTGCTGCTAATGATAGCAGAGATCATTAAAGCTAAAAGGATTTAAACCTGAAATGTTGACATACTATGTGATTGCTGACAAATAACCATACAGTAAACATGCAGACAAGATACACAGGCCCAGAGGGAAGAGAATTGGCTGATGAACTAAGCTTGCTCATTTATACATCAGTCTCCCCTGCACACTTAGTAGTCGAGGCAGTTACATTTCAGTAGCATAAGAAGCTAGCCACCCTTTTCACCTCCTACAGGAGGAGGAAAGATCTACAAAGATTATTAGAGCCTAGGAAACAGAGAGACTCAAATGAGCTGTACCCAGCATATCCACTCCTATAAGAGTCACTCTAGCTCCTTTGTCACTTCTGAAGCAAAGAAAGCTAAGAGTTTAATTACCTCACTTACACCTGGAGGCCACTTAAATCCAGCAACTGTTCCAGTCATCACTCTCTTCACTGTACTGGACTCCGGGATCGTAAGGTCCTGAGGAGAGACAAGGAGGATGGTAGAGTCTGATACAGGGTTGATCATGTTGTTTTGGTGTTTATGGCATACCAACAAGACATTTTTTCCAAGAGAATCATGAAAAGCTTTCCATTTCAAAGGCCTTTGGAAATCCCTCCCCACAGATCACACTGAACCGTGTGTTGCATCATCAGTGTAAGAGCAGTCCAGCAGTGGGCAAGATGAAGGAAAGCAGGAATCACTGACATTGGGAATTTAAACACAATTAAATCAAGCCCACTGTACTCAGGAGGAATTTGTATACTTACACAAATGCAAAACCAACTTTAGAAGAACTAAACACATCCTACTCCAGCATTTCCCCAAATGTGGGGCACATCCCTCTGGGTGTAGGTGTAAAGAACTAATCAGGGGAGGAGGATATTACCACAAAAAGACTTCTTAATTGTTCTCCAGACTCAGCTTTCATTTAAAAAAATTAGCCTCTGAGGTAATGGTGAGGAAACCGTCCCAACATGAAGCAAAGCAGCAATGACTGCCTCAGTTTGCAGAGCACCTGACAGTTGCTCAGGTGCTGTTTACTACTCTCATTTCAAGAGGCCCTAATGCCAATGACAACAATGATACTTAGCATGTCAATATTTTAAATGTTTCACTACTCAGCAAAGCATGCAAGAAAGAGGAAGTATATTATGAATTTCTATAACAGTAACTCCCATGTGTGGTGTATAGAAAACGTATAAATTAAGCTGTATAGGCTGCCTCTGACACAACATAGCAGGATTCAGGAGGGAAGTGGGGCCATGACTGGTTTCATTTTCCTGGGGTGGGATTCTCAGCTGTCAAGAAATGGATGAACATGATCCTCTCCCTCTCCAGATCTATTTTCTGGAAGAGTACACTACAGTCCAACACTGGCAGCTTCACTTGGAGAACAAAGCAGCAGCTTGCATTACTTGGAACAAAGATGGCCAAATTATAGCTCCTAGACCTAATCTGGCTTGTTGCTGCTGTCTTTTTAAAACAGAAGGGACCTCTGGACATTACAGACCCCAGCATGGAATGTTCCATCTAGGTCCAGGAGACCTTCCACTCAGATCAAGATGAAGCACTGCACTTTGCAATTTGTAGTTATTGGAATTTACACCTCTCTTTGGATAGCCAAAGGTGGCTACAATCTGCTGTTATATTCAAGTTAGTGGCCCTTAGGCTCCTGACAAGTTACAGATGCCCAGATTTTGCTTAACTTCAAAAGATTCATTGCTTTCGTTTAAAATTGAGCATCTTTTAAAGACGAGTGCTGTCATTCATATCAATGATCATTTGTTGTGGTTGTGTACTTCTTGGCAGTTCAGGAATGTCACCTCTCATCATTGAGTAGTGTAGCTATCTTCATTCTGTTTTTTCACAATAAAGATAAATAAAGGGATTCTCGATCTTATGAAACAGAACTTTCATGATCATACAAGCCAACATTTCATGTCACTCTACACACACTTTCTACTTGTATAGGTTAAGTATTTCCTCTTTTGGCCAGAACAGTAAAATATTAGATTTTTAATTACTATTTTCACAACATGTGTAACAGCAGAATTTATGCCTGGGCTGGTAAGTTTCCATGACAGCATTAATAGACAGGATATTATTCTCTGGAGGCACATATTATCAACACCATGTATTAGTTAGCCAGTTTTCTCATTTTCTTTGGCCAGACACTTGCTAGCCAGTTGATTAGCTCAATGTCATAAGAACAGCTTTCCATGGACTCCATTGAGGTTTGCCAATAAAATACTTATAAGTCCTTCCCAACTCATTTGTGGCAGCTGGCATGACTCTTGCAGCAACATCTCAGCATGAGACAAATGCCACATGCCAAAGTGACTGACAAGTCTTCAGGCCAATGAAGATCAAACTCATGACTGGCAACTGATCTCACAAATACAACCTTCAGCAGTATGCATCCTCCAAGACTGAAAACATGCTCTGATCCAAGAAAGCATCTTTCATCCCCATAAGATTCTGAAGGTCCATATTTATCCATATATTTATACCTGAACTTTTAAGATGTGTCTATCCAGGAGCACTCGGAACATGTACAATAAGACAATAAAAAGTTATTCTGCCTCCAAGAACATCAATAGTGCTCAAAACCCACCAACACCCACCCACTTCCTCCTCCTCTCAGAAGAAAGGAGAAAGGTTTCCTTCAGGTCATGCTGCAAGGCATGACAGACTCTGGAATTCTCTTCCTGATCATCCTCCTCAGTCTGACAAAGGGAGAGCCAATAGCCCATCACTAAATCTGCTTTGCCAGCAGAACCCTCACATCTCATAGTTGGTATTAGCTGGAACTTAACTACAGAGTTATCAAGAAGACTGCTGCTGAGACAGCCAGCGTCCAATCCACTTAGAGCTTTAGAGATGAAGACTGACATCTTGAATTGCAGCACAAAGTGCACTGAAAGCCAGCAAAGAACATGAGCCCCAGGTACAAAGCAATCCCTCTGAAGCACCACTGAGCAAGCAGGCTACCACGCAGCACACTGACTGAAGTTTCTCAGTGGTCTTCAGCAGTAGTTCCCAGTCGAGCATATGCCTCACAGTAACCTGTTTTGCAGGTGACAGACAGATCACTGCAGTGAGGTCCACAACTGAAATAAAAAATTGCCACTTTCTAGCTGAGGACAGATACAAAAATACACTTGGCTGCTGCTGCAGACATCCAGAAACAACCGAGAACACAAAACATGGGGTCTCATATCTCTGTAACAGACTGCGGGAATACATCCACAATCACAAAAGCTAAAGTAAGCCTCATGAACACTTCTGATATGCTTGTGTGCTTGGGGGAAGCTTTTTTCAGTGACTCTCAGTCAGGTGTTCTGACCCAAAAGCCATTCTCTGTTAGCAGTGGGATTAAGGGAGGAAAGAGTATCAGTCATTCAAACACACAAACAAGAACAGATGAGATAGGAGATGCACGTCAGGATATCACCTCAGGCACTGCAGCTCATGTCTCCTCACTAATCTTCCTAATGGCTCTCATGCATAAACTGAACAGGCAGGGTAGCAAGATGGAGCCATGTGGAACCACATGAGACAGCCCTCAAAGATCTCTCAGAAAGAAATGAATGGAAACCATCAAGAAACACTATATAATTCTGCTCAGAATCCACAGAAGAGAGTCAACAATATCCTAGCCAAGGGAATCGGTCAGCTAATAAAGTCAGAAGAATCAACATGAACCATTTTACAAATGGTACAAAACTGAACTCTTCCTTTTGGCCTGTAAGTGAAATTGCCAACCATCCCTAGAGTCCATCTGCAAAGTTCTCAGGTCATTGCAGGATGTGTACAACACAAACCTTCTCATCTTTGGGGGGCCGTCCCCGCTTCCGGGGGCTCTGATCTAGTGCTCTTTTCAGGGGTGATTTTGAACCTCGCTCTGATGAGACAGAAGATGCTCGCTTCTTTCCTTCTCCTGTGCTCCTCTTCAATTTCCCTTCAGACAAACCAGCTTTGCGTTTCTCTTCGCCAGCAGATTGCTTGCCTCTCTCCTCACTAGAATTACGCCGATTCTTCTCTTCAGCAGAATTATGGGAAGACGCCTGAGAGATTATACAACAGAAGATTGTGAGGAAGAAAGAGAGAGAAATTTGAGTAATTTTCATAAAAGCCCAGGGATAACGAGAATCCAGTGCTGATCATCATCAGGCCAACTAATGGCACAAAACAACATTATAGCACTGGGTTTGAAGAAAATTACAGAGATTTGTTAGCTCTTTGCAGCTGTTGAGTTTGAAGTTATTGAAGTTAGCATTCATGTCAAATGTATCAATGTCAAACAACTGGCTAACAGAATAGGCCACATGAAGGACTGCTGGAGAATCATGCAGTCTAAAACAAACATTTAGGAGAAAGTAAGTTTTAACCCCAGATTTAGCACTGCTGTACTGTGTGGTCAGTTAGCCTCTGCTTCAATTTCCCCATCATTAAAAAATGGATAATGCTTACCTACTTCACAATGGGATTGGGAAAATTAATGTTTGATTAAGTACTTTGAAGACAAAGTACCATGTGAGTGCCTACTAGCATCAAGGCCTCCTTGACCACTGTTCTATGGAAAGTTTAAGGCCAGAGACCACCAGTGCAAATAAAGGTAAAATAAAAGCTTGATTACTGACCACGTCAAGCCCTGCTTTGGCACACAAAGCAAAGCTAAAGCCACTCACCTGGTCCTTGCCTTTGGCTTTCTTAAGGAACTCCTCCACAGCATCCACAGCCTGCTGGAAGCGCTTACCCTTGTTAATCTTGATCATTTCCTCTTTGTGGGCGTGATAAGGCTTCAGCTGTTCCACTTTGATCCAAGCACTGACAATAAATGTCAGAAGTGTACTATTGATACATTTTCCAAACTAAACACACATCAACTTCCTCCCCCAACCCCACCATATAGAGGTAAAACTGCCATATACAATAGTATGGCCACATTGGACTGACCATACTAGCAAACTCACTTTTGTTTCCTCTTTCCTGACAGCTCCAACTCCTTTATTCACTGAAGTCTTTCTTCAGCATGTAGACTTGTACTTCAGCCTCCCCAACAAATAGGAAACCCACAAGTACAAAAGAAACTTGCCTCGGGGCACCATTCATGTGTCTGCCAATGCACCCATATCTGAGCACACACATTCATAAGCTCAAGACTGATTGTTGCATGGGTGTTTCCCACACCACTACAACATCCAGTGTGTGGTTTTATTCCTAGGACTGTTGCAACAGGAGACCACTTAACAGTTCTGACAAAACAACCTTCTGGTCAGACACAAGATTATTCTTGTTTAGTAATTATATATATATATATATATATATATATATATATATATATATATATGAATCCCCATAAGGGCTGGAAGAATAGACAATATTTTTCAACATTAGATTTTGTAGCACATGGGTGACCACCACAATAAAAGGAGCACACACCATAGCTCAGTGCATATGACACTTTCAACATGTACAGGATCAAATGCCTTTTAAGAAACTGATATTTTTCACTTTTGATGAAAAAAGCATTTATCCTCAATTGCTGGCAGTGTGTTTAAGAGAAGTTTGCACCACTGTGTTTTGTAATTTAGTAAAATCATAGTAGAGCTCTCTTCTCCTTTGTGAAGAAACTCAAAAATTTTCTCCCAGCAGGAACTGCTGTTGTACTGGTTTTCCTTGACATTTCTGAAATGCGTAAGCTCTTATACAGAACGATCACTTTCTTTCACATTGTGAACCTCGCCTACCAATTCAAATTTTTCATTCTGGACTGTAGCTCCACAAAGTCTCTCTCCACCTATTCTCCAACCACCTCACAAAGTTAAGACCAGCTTCATCATCATCAGAATCTGACATGGGCACTTCACTAAGTGGCTTCAGTGCTATTTCCCCATTACTACGGAGGAGAGCAGAGTTCTGCGCACTATTTATTGGAAACCTTTCTGAACAGGCACAGCGACCAGCATTTTTCAGCAGGCAGCAGCTCAGTATATAGCATTAATCAGATAGATGAATTTTAAAAATATGCATCATTAAAAAACAAAGGATGTTCAATGTCAGTGGTAGAAGGTTTAAACATTTTGATTACCCCCAGCACTGATTATCTCCTCCAGATGGGTGCTGTTGTTTACAGCAGTGTTTCTCAACACTTTTGATACCAGGGACCTGCTTGCTGCCTTCCTAAGCTGTGTGTAAGCTGTGTCAGGGAGATCTCAGGGACCGGCACCAGTCCAGGACCGGTCGTTGAGAAACACTGGTTTATATGAAGACTTTTCAATTTCATATTTTCAAGAATCATATCTACATAGCTATACATTGAACATAAATTTTAAGACATGATGCCTCAGTAGTTCATTTTTCAATTAATAGAAATTAGAAATTCACCCATTATGGCATGAGTCCTCTATTTTTAATTTGGCTTCCTCCACAAATCTGGTAAATTGGCATTGAAGAGTTTAATAATTCTTCAGGTTTCAGGTCTTTCCCAATTAACAGCAGCTTCTCTTTCATTCCAGTTGTGCTATCACAGCAGAATATCTAGGAGCAATTTGGCTCACTTTTCTGCCCTTTGCTAGTTGGTTTTTTCATGGTTTGTCCATATACTCACTTATGGGAGCAACAGACAAGCAGTTTCCATACATTAACAGGCTGATGGAATCAGACTACTTGAGATCTGTTCTCATTTACTACAGTCTCAGAGAATCAGCAGCCTCACACCAGGAGTTTTTTTTTTTTTTACTCTTCCTCCATGCCTTAAAATTGTAATTCCCCACTGCTTTTTCAAATGTCAATGTGCAGCTTAAAAGCCCAGAGTATATTTCACTGATCTCATCATTCTTTGTTCTTCATTTTAAAGACTGTGGCCTCTGCATCAAGGTTTTCTGACAAGTCATAGCAAATAGTCTGTTTCTCTTGGATCTGTTTAGGACAGCAGGAAAATAGCAGAATTCCCAGTCTTATGCTCATGGATAAATTTTCTTTTCACTTCACATTTGGGACTTGCCCCTTTGCCTGTTCCTATTTGCTCTTTTTTCATGATGCACTGACCAGTTTAACAGCTCAAGGCCTGGGTGAAGCAGCTTCCTTTTCACTAGCACTGCAAATGTTACTGTGTACAATGAGCCGCCATATCAATCAGCGTGGACCGCCAACATTTCACAGGTAGATGCTTTTCACATGGGACTTAATATAGGAGAGATTAAAAACTTCATGGCTGTCCAAGCAGGTAACTGTTGCCTGGAGGTTGCTGTTAGTACAGGTTTCACTATGCAGGAAGAGCGCTTACATACTTTCCACTTACTGCAAGCAGCTTCTTGTTCTAGAGTTTCCACTGTAGCCCTGAAGGTGGAAGAGTCCATAATGCTTTCCATTCTGTGCACCATGTAGAATCCTTTCCCTGATCCTCCAGCCCCCTTCATGCCCACCTTTGAGTTAGCACAATATAATGGGCAAAGTCAGTGCTTCTTAGACGACAGTCTATAGTCCAGAAATTATCCAAGGGATCTTTCTTAGGTGCTTAGAGAGTAAGATGATGGGCAGCATAAAACCTTTCACCCTAGGGTCCTCATGATGACAATGACTCACTGGGGAGCTGGATAGTGCTGGTTTATGAACAGCTAGCTAGCTCGCTCTCACACACATACACATGCAATAAGAATGTTGGGAAACAAGTCAATTAAGAAGCATTTTCCCCAGCTTCCTTCCAGATTTGGCCCCCTCAATGAAATCATTTCATTTCCACTAGTCTCATCCTCAAAAACTTATTAGAGGGGGATCAGAGGGGAAGGCGCTGTATTCTCTCCTCCTAATTGCCTCTGGTCTCTGTACCTGCCCCCGCCCCACTTCCTTCCCCACGCGTATGTACACCAGCTCTCTGCTCACTACTCTTTGGGTAATGGAGGAGCAAGTCAAGATACCAGGCTGGGCCTAGGGAACAACACAGAAACTTTGGACAGTTGGAGACAATATCCATCTAAAAGACCATAATCCGAGATCCAAGTACCTTACTCAAAGGAACCTAAATCATAGCTGTAAGTACACTATAAATAGGAACCCTAGCCCTAATTCCAAGTATCCTACCCACAGAAATTCTAATCCCAGTCCCAAGGACCCTACTCATAGAAACCCTATCCCGAGCCCCAAGCACCCTACAGAAAAGAACCCTAACTTGAGCTCCAAGTACCCTACCCATAGAAACCATAACCCAAGCTCCAAAGACCCTACCCACAGAAACCATAACCCAAACTCCAAAGACCCTACCCATGGGAACACAAACCCTAGTTCTAAGTACGTTACTCATAAGAACCCTAACAAGAACTGTAAGTACCCTACCAATAGGAACTGTAACCCTAGCTTTAAGTACACTACAGGTAGGAATCCTAACCCTAGTTCCAAGTAACATACCCATAGGAGGCCCACACCTACCTCCAAATACCCAACCCACAGGATCCCTACCCTGAGCTCCAAGAACCCTAGCCACAGGAACTCTAAACCTATGTCCAATAACCCTACTCATGGGACCCTAATCCTACCTCCAAGCACCCTTCCCGTAAGAATGCAAAAAACCTCCAGGTACCTTAGGAACACAAATGCTACGATTAGGTTCCATACCCACAGGAACCCTAGTCATAGCTCCAAGGATCCTACCAATAGGAACCCTAACCTACGATTGGGGATCCCAACTCATAGGAACCCTAAACCTAGCTCCCTTCCCTAGTGTTAGGGCTAGTTACCTATTGGTATGGTTCTTTGAGCTAGGATTAGGGTTCCTATGGAAAGTGTACCTGAAGCTAGACTTATGGTTCCTTTGCTGGGTACTTACAGCTATGACTAGGGTTCCTATTACTCCTGAGGGAATTCTGCATGACAAAAAAAAAAAAATTCTGTGCACAATATTTTAAAATTCTGCAAGGTTC
Source organism: Mesoclemmys tuberculata (assembly GCA_007922155.1). NCBI lineage: Eukaryota > Metazoa > Chordata > Testudines > Chelidae > Mesoclemmys > Mesoclemmys tuberculata. The sequence continues at coordinate 6,131,275 of ML675626.1, forward strand.
TGTAAATTTTATTTCTCAACAAATAAATGTGGAAATTCCAGCATGGCAGTTGGGAACACAGGCCACAGGCTGCACAGAGGTGGGAGATCACCCTACAATCCCTCTCCTTCCCTCCGAGACCCCTCCTGGCTGCATAGGAGATGGTGGGATTTTTTTTTTTGCTAACTGTGTACTGCTTGGTAATTTTCCTCAAAAGTCACACAATCATTTATAAGAGCTTCTTTCACTAGAAGATTCCAGTACAAATTGCACACAATAATTAAGCCTCCCAACGTATCTGAAAGGTAACTAAGTATTAGTATCCCCCTTTTTAGGAAAGGAAAACTGTCACACACAGAATCAAAATAGCTTGCCCAAGTGCACAAAGTGGCTTTGGGGCACAGCCAAGAGGACCCAAGAATCCTGATGTGTAGTTATGTGGTTCCCATCAACAGACGATGCAACTCCACAAGACAGTAGAAAATAGAGACTTCCACAATTAGCACTCTCTTGTATCAAGCCTTATAGTTAAGGTTGCAAAATGGTTTCTACTGTCTGTATTTTTACTTGCCTATGAACTTTTGAAAAAACATTCTAAGTTTAGATGTTCACAGTACCATTTTAGATGCTTCAACTCAGCCCCAATGTGACTTATTTTGGAAAGCTGGAAGAAAAATCACTTCACTGACTTTGGAGTTGAGTATTTTTGGGAGTGGTGTAGAGGGGAAACCAAACTCTTTTGCCACAATGAAAAGTGATCACCCCAATGTCCTTGGTCAGATGACTCTACTGGCTGATCTTTGGAACTTGACACTTAAAAGGTCCTCACTTAAGAATATTTGCAGGACTAAATTCAAAATAACTGGTCAGTTAAAGGTATGAACATTTTAAAGTTGTGTTCTAAGTACATGCAGTGGAAAGATTCACAAAGGGAGAGTTCGCACTTCTGAAGAGACCATTAGCAAAGGTGCTGGGTTTTACATACAGATCATTTTCTACATATGTTTAGAGACACCAGTCACCCTTAGAGCACTGTTCTGTAAAGTGACTGGAAATAGCATCTTCCTACTTGGCAGATCCAGTTGTGTGCATATTCAGAGTGATAGCTGTTGACTTGCAAGATAAAAGTATGTTTTTACTGCTTTTATACTTCTGTTAGCCCTGAAGAAAGGACAGCAAACTGGATTCTGTTTCTTTCTGAGCGGCAACACAATTACTTACTATGTTCTGATCTGTTACTTCTCTGAAAACCCACTGATGGCAGGGGGCTTTAGAGTGTCAGTCTAGCCTGTGTTAAGCTTAACCTAGGTTTGCTGCTCCTTGATCAGACCCTTGAGCCCCACATTCACCACTAAGCCTACTCCAAATTAGTGTTTTCTGAAAGCAAGATCGGGGGGTGGGGGTGGGGAGGGCACATTCCAAAAGGCTGCAGCAGAAAGCTCCACTCTCCCACGAGGAACACTGCAACCCAGGAAAGAGCAGTGGTTGAAGACAGAATTTAAGCTTTGGCGTCACAGAAGGGTATGGGGGTGGTGAAGCTACTAACACGGTTTTACTAAGGCCATGATTTTTGTATTTTGCAAATAGTCTTCATATTATATTTTTATCTTGGATTAAAGATTCCTCTCGGATTTTGCTTTGGATAGCTTGGTTAGGAAGTGAGCCCAGATGTCCCTATATTTGGTGAGGTTATTTAGTGTGTACACTAGTGCTTCAGAAATATGTGATGGGTTGCTCCTGCACATTAACAATAAGATTTTGACACATACACTGTAATGGCGAAGAATCTTTTTCAAACTATAAGGCTTGAGTTAAGTGAAAAGCACAGTAACATTTATCAGAGAGCAAGGTATTGATGGCTAGTGTACTTTCCAATATTTCACTGAAATGGCTCCATGTCTGTTGGGAGTGACGCTGTCATAGCACATAGCTAATGTCTGTTTGCCTGTGATCAGAGACCTCCATGACTTTTCTTCAGTTTCAGCCCTGAGCTACGGCAGGAGGCTCAATGCAGGAAATCTGCGAAAAGTTGAATATCTGAATGTGGCCAGGCTGTTTTACACATTTTTGGCCAAAGCCAATTCTGCTATCTTCAACACCTTATCCTTGCTCACTGTAGCCTCGCCCTTCGAGCAGTTAGCTTTATCATTGCACACGAATACAAGCTTTGTGGTGAGCAGGGAACAAAGAGGCAGTCTCTTCTGAGCTGGACCCTAAGCCATTTAGGACTTTAGAGAACCTTGAATTTCACATGCAAGTTACAGGTGTAACATGTTCCCCCTTACCCACTCTGCTCAAACAGTGGGCAGTCACATTCTGCACCAGTGTTGGTTTTTGAACTGAACAGCCTTCATGCTTAATCCTAGGTACGGCACAATGCAGCCTCAAGATAACAAAGGCATAGAGTGGACAAGACTGCAGTCTTTCAGATAGCATATGATGAAAAGGTGGCATTTCTGGCCTCTGTTGCCATCTGGGAATCTTGAGTAGAAATGGTCTGAGATTGTGAACCGTTTTGACAAAGGATAGGCAAATGTCCCCAACTGAGAGCAGCCAGACTTCAACAGTTCCTCATAATGCTTTCCCCTGCCAGCCAGCATCTCTTCCATTGCATATATACACTGAACATAAGCCAAAATGGCTTTTGTCCAGATCCCCATCTCTGCCAAACAAAGATGACAATATAAGCTATAGAGCCAAGTATCATTAGCATATGGATGATACTATAGCCAAGGCCATCTCAAAAACTTCACAAGCAGGCAAAACTGGAAGTGAAGTATACTAGAATAGTCCAGTAGTAGGTCTCTGTATCTGTGTGCACACAGTTTGATGGAGACTACTTGGGAAGGGGAGGAGAGGGGAGAAGGGAAGTGACAGGAGTATTGTTTTCAGCTGACTTACTAATATTTTTCAATTTTATCATCTTCAGCCAGGGCACTTATCTCCACCTAGAGGCATCCCTTTTTACTTCTGTATACTAATGTAAACAACTAAACAAGATAAAGGTCAATTCTGGAATAAATTCCTTTATTTCTGCAACCATGAAATTTCTCCTTCCCAGGTTGCTGGAGTTCAAAGCAACTGGCTTAAGAACCTAATTTCAAATTTAGTTTTCTGATGAGAAAATTATCCCATTTTTTGGCATAATCAAACAGATCTTAACATGCATTTGCTACAAGGTCCAGTATGGGACAGAACAGCCATAGGAGGCATCCATTTCTTCTGTCAATCAGTGGTACTTATAAGCAAATTGAGGAGGAAGGACAGCATTAATTTCTATTCCAACTGCAGATGGGAAACACCCATCAGTTAGAGTAACTAGGATTTTTAAATTCTGTGATTATCCACCAGGACATGATTAAATTTCACAAGCTGGGGTTTTGGCTGTTCCAGTCTGCCAGATGATAGGATTTTTCCTAACCTGGACTCCAGAACCATGTGAGAAGCTACATTTATTTTGTAGCTTTAGACCTCCTCACCTGCAATTTGTCCACTAATCTCAAGTGGGACATTCCAAAATACGACTAGTTTTTCAAAAGCTATCAATTGGACAAAAAAACCCAAAACACACCACCATGTTTTCCTATTTAAAAAAAAAGTCAGGTATAACTAAGAACTCTAGTGATCCAAGGGCAGGAGTTAAAATATCTAGTCTGACTACTGATAAATTTATGGCCTGATTACCCATGACTACTTGTGAGCTAAAGACCAGCTTTACATTATTTGAAAGAGAGTAGCCCACGTTTTATTGGTATGTAGCTTCCCTTTCTATTCCTCGCTGGTTACATGACCTCAGTCCTTAAAGGGAGAGTAGAGCTTTGACACCATGCTTTGAAAAAAAAAAGAATTAAAAAATAAAAGTTCCATTTCCTGATAAGCATTAAAAGGCTGCCATATCTCCTCATTTTTGTTTAATTCCTTACAAAAAGTAAAGGGTTTTTCTATTTATTTAGTGTTCATAATAAGGTTTTTTTCCAATTGGTCATTTTCTCCCTTGCTAAATGACTACTACACAGGGAAACAACAAAACTGGCTAAAATTGATGTCCAATACAAAAAACAAACAAAACAGCAGGGTTGGGTTTTTTGCTAACATTTCAGTTCCAGGAATTTTAAGTTATTGGTAGTAATAGCAAGTATGTAATTATCCGACAAGTGTGATTTTTCTCATGTTGGCATGTGCTTTTATCACAAAACTCTATAGAAAAATTGTTTTACAATAGCCTCACCACCCAGGTGTTGCAGTCTTCCCAAATGCATAGCAAGCAAAATTTTATACCATCAGCAATCATAATGTGTTCTCTTTATGAGTGAGGGGAATAAAACCATGTTATATTTATGGCAGGAGGAACAAGAGACCACAAACTACACTTAAAAAATGGTGACAGTTACACTAACATTAACTTAGGCAAACCTACACCCACACAAGTCATCAGCTACCCAGAACTCCCTTCACAGCAGCACCTAAAATCAAAGCATGCTTGAGTATGTCTTTGCTGCCCTCATACATCCACATGAGAAGCTATATCCCAGAATGATAGTTATAAGGCAATCTTTCTCAGAGCTACACCTTATTGTGCTAGCATAAAACTTCCAGGAAAGCCCTGTGATTTAAAAGCCAATATTTGTCATCAGATGAAGAGAGAGAGTGTACATACTGATCTTCTGTCCCAAAAAACTTCACAAAGAAGCACTTCTTCCCACGAGGCTTCTTCAAGTCTTTAGGTGGATTAACGATCTGAGGGGCAAAGAGAGGAGACAATACTGGTTAGAGAGGCAGCAGCAGAAATCTGTGAGTTTTTGAAGTTTTCAGTATATGCCTGCAAGAAATCTATTTAGTGGTTCTTTCCTAAAGAATATTTTTAAAGCACAACGTTCGGGGGGGAGGAGAGAGAGGAGGAAGTTTACTTGTGGTAAAGGTCTTCCACCCAGCTCACAATCCATATATTTCTAATTTATGTTACTCACAGCACTATACCCAGGATTAACATCAATTACCCTATCACATTATAGTCTTAGGCTGCTGCTCAGGAGATAAGATTGGATTTATGTCACAGCTGTTGTGAATTCCATGATTTTCATGGGTTTTTTGTTTTAAATAATCACGACTCTGGGTGTTGTGGGCCTTTTGAACCTAAGAAAGAGGGCAGAGTAAAGATGAGCAAATTTCACTGTAAGCGACAACATTATGCCTATGTTGCATGAGCTCAGGTACCACATTGCCCAGATGCACCAGAAGAATTTTAGTGAGGTTTTATTGTTCCAAAAGATCAGCAACATGAGTTTCTCCCTAACCTCTACAAATAGAGTAACTTTTTAAAATTTAGAAAGCCAAGATAGGTTTATAGAGCTTTACTCAGTAAGGCAACTATCACCTAAGACTTAGTCTTCAGCACAAAAAAGGGTGTATTTCTCACAGTTAAATGCGACTGAGCCAAGGCAGTTGTAGTTTTAACACAATTTACCAGTACAAGTTAAACCCTGGACTTTCAAAGTCTTCAGGCAAGTTAGCAGGTCAAGTTAAAATCTTCACATTGCCTTGTCTTCATTTGGATTTTAACTCTATCTAACAAGTTAAGAACACGCTTTTTTTGGTCATGAAGACAAGGCTTTTTCAGCACATGCACAGTTCTTGTATCTACACTAAAAAAAGAAAATAACACTTTTTTCCAGTCTATGAACAATGCCTGCAATTCAACTTTAAAAACAAAACTGTCTTCTTTCCAAATATTGGATTTTTATCCAATGTCTTCTCCCAAAGAACATTACAAAACGGTAACTTTAAGTATTAATTTGGGAAACTAGACTCATCTCCTGTTTATTACTTAAGACCATCCATATAGCTAATTTATTGTGCGAGAAGAGAAACCTGTCATGACAGAAAGAGAGAGGGATTAAATTGGGGAAAATAGTCAGTTCCAGGTTCTGACAAATTGGTTTGTACTGCTTTTCATTCCAACTGAACTAATAGTTGCTACTGCCAGACTGAATTTCTGAATCAAGTAAAATCTCTGATGCATAGTCTGGTTCACAATTAAGGCCAATGAGCTTCTTAGCTAAAAATCAAAGAAGAAAACTATAAGCATCTTATATCTTCACTGAAATTAGTTTCATGAACTGCTCCCTTCAGAATGGAAACAGACTCACCTTTCCTGGCCAAGGAGGATACCGACCCAGCTTCCCCCTAAGGAAAAATGAAGAGATCAACCACTAGCATCAGAAAAGCTTGTTGCTCCACTTCTACCTGCTTCCATTACAATTTATTTTCAAAAAAGTCAGAGCTTACTCAATATAACCACAAACCCTACCAAGAGAAAAAGAACTATTCAGCTTGGAAGAGCGCTCACCAAGGCTCCAATCCCTCAACAAGTGCCATGTGAACAGACTCCTGTGGTCATGTTGAGCCTCAACCAAGTCTGCATGAGCACAGGGGACCACCCACATGGAGCTCACTACAGGATCAGGGCCTGAGTCATTAAGAATAGAAGTGGTAAAGCTAGCATCTGGAACATCAGTACTACAGCTCTTCGTACTTAGGTAAGACCGGATGACATTTGGTTCCTTCCTTACAAATGACTAGTTTAATTGCCCGCATCAATACAAAATTCAGAGATTGGATTGATAACTTTAGACTCTTCAGGACAGAATAGTCTACAAAGCACAATAGCTATATGTTTCCGATTCAAGTAGTTGTGATTCCTAAAATTTCCTATTTTATAAGACAACAGTAATTCCTATATCAAAGATTGCAACGTTACTTCCTTTATCAAACTTTTTTCAGCCGCTCATTATGCTACTAAGATTTATGAAACATAGGCCCACAAGAAATGCAGAAAAGTTGATTTCCTGCCTTTGCAAATTTCATCACAAACTCTAAGCCAAACCATTTCCTCACAGAAGAGGGGAAAAAAAATCTGTATCATAAAAGCATGGTAGCCTTATAGTCACCCTACCTTGTAATTCACGCAGGCTACAAATATTCACAAAACCTTATCTGGCATCAGTCACTGTCTTGTATGAAACTGGCAAAGAATCCTTAGTGCCTGCCAGTTCCTGAACTAAAATTCTCAGCAAGTGGCATGTCAAGATCCTGGAGGTAAGGATATCACAGAGAGGACAAGCTTGTGATGGCAGAAACACTGCTTAGAAAGACACTAACTATGACCATGACTTTCTTTTATTGTTGCATTGATCAATTCTCCTTTTATCAAGGTTTTTCCTTCTTTCCCATCTCCCTCCGAGTCTTATGGCTGCATTCTTTCTGGGTAGGCCTAGCGGCTGTGCCTTGACTACATGACCAGATATGAAACTCAAGCTAGATAATCTGCATTCAGAAACATCACTAACAGCAGTGCACTCCCCAAACACTCATTTGAAACAAGTTCAGCTAAAGGAATCAACCTTTACTTACTTTGCTATATAAATTAGACAACTTCACACCACTGTCAATGTTTCGGATGAGAAACTGCAGTTGTCACAGCCTGGAGCACGCACTTCTTTTTATCTGGGATATAAATATAAATGCATACACTTGCGTGTTGGGGATTAGCTATTTGTTGCAGGCCCTAGTGTGATGTCTAACCCGTCATTCAATGCAATCTAGAAGCACAGTGAAGCCTCTGCACTTCAGGAGCAGTGCTAACAAGCTTTGAAGGAGTCCCCATCAGTCCTCCTGGGCTGGAAGTATAGAGGCCATGACTCCTCAATTGTGTTTGGGGATAAAGCACAGATAGCAGGGAAAGTTGCTCCTGTGAGCGCCAACAAGGACATACCAACCTGGAAAAAAAATCCCACTCCTATATTGCGATGCTTAGCATATAAATCACTCCCTATAAGCAGACCCCAGATCTTAACCATCACCCCTTCCTTGCCAGCTTCCCCTGCTCACAACCCCCAACGGACTCCCATGTTTCAACACCATCCTCCAAGCAATCACCACAGTACCCCGCTGTTTACTGGCCATTCCTCTACTTCTGCTGTTCTCTAGATGGCTGCCTCAACCTCCTCTTGTTCCAGTACCGCTAAGGCAATTATCCGCTAGCCCTTTCTCTACTCCTAAAGAGGACAATTACCCACCCTGCAGGCAACTCCTGCCCCACATTTCGTCCTGGGAGACCCACCGCTCTGTGCCAAACCCTGTCCTCTACCCAATTCCTTCCAGCCAACCAAGGCCCCGCTGACCCTGTTCCCGGCCCCGCCAACAAAGGCTCCCCCAACCCCGCCCCCCGATCAGCTCCGTGCCCCACTGATGTGCCAGCAACAGACCAGGGCCTGGCACCCTCCCGCCACTGGCACCCTCCACCCCAATTACCCCCTTCGCTCCTGAGGAGCTGCCCGGCTCCCACGCTGCTTTCCGCACCTACCTGTCCCGAACAACGGCGCGGGCCCCTGCACACGGGGAAGGCGGGGCCTGCTGCCAGCCCCTACGCCAACGCCCCAGGGGAGAGCCCGGCTCACCCCTCCCCGGCTGGCTACTTACCCCCCGCGAGGACCCCCGCCCCGCCCCGCCCTGCCCTGCCCTACCTGCGCCCGCTGCCCAGCAGCGCCCTGCCCTACCCCGCGCCCTGGCACCCCCGCGGCCCCCACCCCCTAACCCGTCCCCGGCCTCCGCCACGGCACCGCCCAGGCCAGCGCCCTGCGCGGGGCAAGAGCCTGCCCGCCCCCCTCCGCGCGCGGTGCCCCGGCCGGGCCGGGCCGGGCCGGGCCTCGCCGCCCCGCCCCCCACACTCACCACACCAGGTCTCCGAGCCGCAGACTCACAGCCGCCATCTTACCGCCTCGGCCAGCAGCAGCGCCGCGCAAAGGCTGCCGGGACGGGACGGGACGGGCACCGCCCACCCGCCCCCAGCCTGACGGACGGAAGTGGGCGGAGCGGCCGCGATAGGACGGGCCTTGCCACGTGATCCGGGCGCGCCGTCACCGCGGGCTTTCCTCGGCGCGTGACCGCCTTCTCCTCGCCCATTGGGCTCGGCGGGTCACGTGAGCCGGCCCGGCCGCTGTGGCGCGGGGTAGCGCCTCCGGCACGTGACCTAGACGCGAGCAGCCCAGGGAACGGAATCGGATGCGGCCCGGGAGCGAGCGGAGGCGGCCGAGCCAGGCGCGCTGGTGATTCCGGGCCGGGCGGGCGGGTCGGGGCGGGGGCAGAGCCTGGCGCTCGGGCACGTCCGCGGGGGGCGGGGGCGGCTCAGCCCGGCCTCGAGCGTTTCCCAGCGGGGTCCGCGCGGGGCGCCCGCCCCAGTCCCTCTGCGTGCGCGCGGGCAGCCGGCCTGAGGGAGCCGTTGGCTCCGCTCCCTCGTGCCCCGCCGTCTCGGGCTCAGCGGCTGCAGGGGACCCCAGGGCTTCCCCTGCGGCTCGCCGCCCCCCGCTGCCTTTCCCCGGGCGCCATGGGGGCTTCCAGCCTGACAGGCCCTGCCTTCCCCGGGCCACGCCGGGGTCTCCTGCCCCTGGGCTCGGAGCAGGGACCGGCCGGAGGGTGTCCCCCTTTCCCTGGGGAGGGCCGTGTGGTTACGGGGGCCCGGGGTCGTTGCGGCCCCCTGAGTTCTCGGGGTCACCGAGGGAGCCGGGCACCTGCTGTCGCCAAGCTGGTGTTTCGGGGCTTCTTCCCGAGCCCGCGCGTTGCTTTAAACCTCGCTTGCCTGAGCTGGATGGGGGAGGGGTTCTCCCCCTCCTCCCAGAAATACTGTTGGTTTTAAGATGGATCCTCGTTTTCCTTTCCAGTCGGAAATGTGGAGCAGTTCCTCTGGGAGGCGATCTCTGGAGTGCTGATCTTGGGGCATGGACTAAAGATCCGACAGTAGCAAGAATGGGTCCGTGCCTGGGGCGGAGCAGGAGCAGGTGTGTTGGGCTCTCCTTGCATCTTGATAACTGCCAGCGAGGGCAAAGCTCTAATGCAGCGTGGCACAGCCCAGACCGACGTTTGTGACAAAGGAGTGTTTGGTGATATCAAAACTGGTTTTTTGGTGGTTGCTCCTCGCACCACGTTATTGATTTCCTTTCTCTCCACCCTGTAGAAATGGAGTTGTGCAGCCTTAAGGCTGTAATACTACGGATGGACAGATATTAAAATGTAGGGGACTTCAAACTTCAGAGGTATTTCTGCTCTGAGGATTAGCCTCTTTCTGATGAATGCAACAAGCTGTGAGTGGCAGCCTTTGCCATTCCTTAAAGAAACATCCAACTCCAATAATCTTTTCGGCTTCCAATGTGCTCCTGTGTTCTTAAACATCTGTGTTTGTCCTTGCCACTGAAATCCCCATGTATGCACACGTACAAGGTTTCACAAGAACTTCTCTGAACTAATGGAAGCCATGCCATGAGACCTGCTAAGACTTGGTAATAGCCATGACGGAACCCCACAGGGTTCAGTTCACCTCTTTGCCAGGTCCACTAAGCAACACCTTCTTGAAGAAGCCTCGTAAAGAGGACCCTGCAGGAGTAGAGCAACCCCAGGACTCAGAACCAGCTGCAGCAGCAGTTCGCATCACGCTCACCCTCTTTGAGCCAGATCACAAACGTTGTCCAGAGTTCTTCTACCCGGAGCTTCTGAAGAATACTCGAGGGAAAGTGAAAGGTGTTTCCTCAGGAGACAAGGTAAGTGTCACTTTTTGATCTCTGGTAATGTACTCTTTTCAACTAAAGATTTCAGAGAGCTACAGTTCTTGGTAATGTGACCTAAGGAAACATTGTCTTCCTTCAGCCTGCAATGGATGGCTCCAGTGCTACTGCTGGTAACATAATTATGATGATCGCTTTCCCAAGCAACACTTTCCAGTCAGTTTCATGTCTGCTGTCGAGAACCATCTGGGTAGTCAACTGATGGTCTCACGTGATTGCTTGAGAAGTCTTTGAGGAGCAGTAGTGGTAGGCGCTGGAGCTATTTACATGGGAGGATAACCTGAACAACAGAAGCTGTGGTGAGGCCATGTGAGGGAACATATGCTTCTGTGTGGGTTGTAGCCAGGAGTCTCTGGAATGTAACGAATTAGAGAAGAGAAGAAAAGCAAGTTTCTTCTTCCTAGCTGCTGGAGAGAAAAGAGAGATGAACGTTCAGATTGATTAGTGAACTGCTAGCTAGCAGTAGTACAGATGATGAAATCCGTAAACAGAATCCCGAGTTAGGGCACTGAAATGAATCTCAGTGCCCTCTCTTTCTTTTTTCTCGGTAACTGTCCATGGAGGCTTGGATTTCTCATGAGGGGTGATGGAAGGCTTGCTTCACCTTTTTGACCTCCCTCTGGCTATATAGTTTGGATTCTGGGCCAGTAGATATCTGGTTAAATTTTCAATCATTGTGCATTCTCTATTGCTAGAACAAGTGACTTATTGTTCCTTGTACCCTGAGAACACCTAATGGGATGCTCTCAATGTGCAAAGAGTGGCAGTAGTCCACCCAATGAAAATATCTCTTCAGCAAATTGAAGATGGTTTGTCTAAGCTTCTTTACAAAGGCCCTGCACGTGGTAGAATTAGCAGATTCAGTTCTCAGTGAGACAATGTGATGGAGTTAATTTTGATATATTTGCTTCTGCTAGTTTTCACAGAAGAAAGATTTTGGTGATCCCTTCAATGACGAAGAAAAGGAAAGACACAAAGTGGAAGCTCTTGCCAGGAAGTTTGAAGAGAAATACGTATGTGTTTTATCCTCCCACTACACACTTATCTACCAGAGTTAATAATTCTCTTAGCTTTGTTTCAACTCCATCCTCTTGCCTTTCCACTAATCCTATTTTATTAGGAATAAAGGCCACTGGTTCTTATGCCCCTTTTCTGGTGAGATCCTTCATGCAAGCTGGAAAATAACTGTCTGTGTTTGTCCCAGTCTTACCATCCATTACTAAAGAAAACCACGTTTTTTTTGAGGGGGTAAGGCTTCAAATTTATCAGACACTTACTAGTTAGAGGCTAACGTGAAAGACAAAGCCTCCAAACAGTCCAGGGACATCTGTTTAATGGGGATCCCAGTGCTATCTCCTTTCCTCTCACCTGGGCATTGCCTCTATACAGCATACAGCTCTTGTGCGGTCAGAGACTTGAATCCTCTGGCTATTGGGTACCTGGTGTGGGTATGTATAGGGATGTGAGTGGGTAGGCATCAGGAAGGGAGGAAGAGATTGATGAGAAGTTCCAAAAGAAGAGTATGGTATTAGAGAGATTTAGGGGAGAGAATTGGATACAAGAAAGGAGGGAGGAAATATGGGGGCAGCAGAGATGGCATGATGTTTACTAGAGATGGCTTTTACCAGGTAAAATCATGGTTTTTACTGGCTTGGGAAAAACTAGTTAGTACCAGCTTTAGGCATTTTCTATTTTATAAATGGTTTTATTAATGACACCACATTACATTTAATTTGAATTACATATTCAAATTGTGTTTACATAGGGCTGTAGAGTTGAGTTAATTTAAAGTTGTACAAATATGAAGTAAAATTGCAGTGGGCATAATATATAATTATAATGAACATCGTAATATCTGTGTACATGTTGGTTTGGTAGTTTCTCAAGAAGTTACACATGTTATAACTCATTTCAGTTTTCAATATTACATAAACAAAAGTGAAAAACACTTGATTACATTACAGATGTAGGCTTGAAACATTAAGCAACCAGAAGTATTCAGCATTTCAGGCCATTTGGACACACAACATCCTGTAGCAAAAGGCCAGCTTTGATGTAGTGGATAGACCAAGCCTATTCCATTCAAACTGAGGAGGTATCCAAAGTTTGAAAAGATTCATTCTATGCATGCTGAGCTTGCTGAACTCTGATTCAATTATTTTTCTGAGTTTTCTGGTTTAAACTGGGTTTAAGCCTGGTATTTACCAGCTCCCTGACCTAAACTACCTTTTCCTGGGAAATTGCCAACCCTAGGGAGAAGAGGTAGTAGACACCACAATAACACGAGAAGGAAGAGGGGGAGGAAGAAATGAGGATAGGGAAGCAAGAGAAGGTAAAGAGACACTGAAGACCATACAAGAAAAAATACAGCGCAATCTGTCATAAAAGAGGAAAGAAGGTTTAACAAAAGCAAGGACCATCAGTAAGAAGGGATGGCCAGATTGTGTCACAGTTTTAGGGCAACTGCACTTGTATTTCCCCTCAATGATCCAGCAAGGACACCCACTCTTGGTTTCCAACTCCCTAACCATTTCCTTTCTTGGAAGAGATTCATGTCTCCCTGCTCTCTGACTGGGATATTTCCAGGCTGTGCGTTTCCCTGCCTACACTGTGTATTTTCCAGCACAGACAGGTTGTCCACGGTCACCAGTTTGCTTTTTTCCCCCCGTAAGATAATAGGTGTAATTGCTAGTTACGGTACCACATAGCACTTCCTATGCAAGCCCCCTTTATTCGTAAGGTAAAAGCCTTACAGAGAAGGCATGTTAAAAACAATAAAAGAACCTATATGCCTGCTAATAAGCTTATCAGAATTAACCCCAACCCTGACATGGCTTCTAGGAGGAACAGTCGTTCCAACCCCTCTCCAAGAAGGATTTCTTATGGTGACCAGTTCATTACAGCTTCAGCTCAGAACAAACATGCTCATAGCATGTTTAGTTTCTCCTTTGTACAGTTCAGGGGTCTTTGATCTGGAGTTTCCAAAAGCAAGTCATTAGCACACAGTGAGTCTCTCTCTCTCTCAGTAGGTATCTTCAAAAGGTTGGCCTGGAGGGGAGAATTTACATTCCCCTTGCCCTACAGGTTGTCTTAGGAAATCCACTTCACATGTATTGTTCCAAAAAGACCTTTGAAGTTCCCAGTACCTTCCAGAGATTGCTTTAATCTGTTCTTGCAAAAGCAGTTCCATACAATCTCACAATAGTATATAAATATTTTCATTTCTAATACAATGAATTCCAAAGATGTTAAACTTAATTCAATAAAGTTTAACTTAATTCAGTGAGTTTTGTCCAGGATACTGGCAGCCTATCACAGATAGTACCTGGCAAACGTCACTCAACAAATGTCATAAGTTATAAAGTGAATAACTTATTCAACTATTTATTTTTGCAGTAACTGATGAGCTCTGTAGTTGGACAAATACAGGGAGAGGTCATGCCCCTTTGCATCTCCTCCCTCCCTTTGCCTTGCTCTTCCAGCATGGCCAGGCTGGAGACTCGGCTTAGGAGAAGAATTCTTACTTTATCAACAATATTTTGAAGAAACAAGAAAAGTTCTTAACCAGTCAGCTCCTTGTGGCCCCCGATAACTGCATGTGGCATGCCCCACAGTTTGTGAAAACCCACGATCTGGGCTGACCTGCATAACAAGGCCAGAGAATTTCACCCTGGAACTCCTGTATCAGGCTCTCTAACTCCTGATTGAACGAGAGCACATCTTTTAGAAAAACACCTCGTCTTGGTGTGAAGACATGTGGCGGTGGAAAATCCCACCGTTTCCTTTGGTACCATGCTCCAGTGGTTAATCTAGTCTCTCAATAAAGGGCAAGGGTGTGGCTTTAGGGGCAAGGCCTGGGGAGGAGGTATGACTGTGCAGGATTTTTATCACTTTGCGTTGGGCTCGTAGGCAGTGAGTTCCTTTTTAAAGCCTGATCTGCCTGCCTTCCTTATTGCTGTTTCACTGTTAGCAGTCGAGGAGAAATGAATTCAACTCTGTGTTACTCCGTTTACATGATGATGGGATAGTGCCCCTTCCTGCTCAAGCAGACCTGTACTCGCGTGTGAGATAAGCCTGGGATCCAGTCCCAGCACTTACCCATCCAAGCTCCTTCCTGATGGAGTGAAGCATGAAAAGAGGGAGCGCTATCTCGGTCTAGACTGGGGAGAAGTGCCAGCCTCCTTTGTCAGGAGTCCATGCGATAGACAGAAGAGGGGGATGTCATTGATCTCTGTCATTTCAGGGTGGCAAGAAACGCAGGAAGGACCGTATTCAGGACTTGATTGATATGGGGTATGGGTACGACGAATCAGATTCCTTCATTGATAATTCTGAAGCGGTGAGTAATGTATGAAGGGCTGTACATTCAGCTGCTTCTAGGGCTGCAAGTGGGCATGTGGGAGAGTGTTAGTGCAGGAAAGGAGCATGCCTGTGGAGTGTAATGACAGCTCCAGGGGCACCTGCGGGGTGGGAGAATACCTAGTTCCCAGATACGCTGTCCCACAAAGACACTTGTTAATGGGGAGTGGGAGCGTGCAGTCTCACTGCTGTGTAAAGTTGGAACAGAAGAACTTAGACCATTGATAGATGGCTCTTTCTTTTGTTTCCAGTATGACGAGCTTGTTCCAGCTTCTCTAACTACGAAGTATGGAGGGTTTTACATCAACTCGGGAACACTACAGTTCCGACAGGCGTCCGAATCGGAAGATGACTTTATCAAAGAGAAAAAGAAGAAATCTCCCAAGGTCAGAGGTTCTGCCATGAGGGAATTTTTTCTGTCATTAAATTTCAGTGAACAGGTTGGATTTGCTGTAAGGAAATAATGTTTTGAAAGTTTGGATTGGGTTTCTGGCTGGTTTAAGGGTCTTGGTTATGGAGATATTAGGAGCTTTTACCTCCAGATCACCGGGTCAAATCCTATCCTGTTTGGTAGTAACCCACAGAAAGCTATCTGCCTTGTGTAGAACGAGCGGGTCATCTCCACTGGTTCCTAGAGGAGAAATGGCATCACAGTTGTCACCCTTGGGAATTAGTGAATCTTAGCAGGGAAACCAAAGACTGAATGGAAATATCCTCCCCTCTTGTCCAAAAGGTGAGCCCTTCACGTTAGGGCAGAGGTGTGTTGGGAAGGGAGGTCTTTGCTTGGGAAGACTGCACTATGGTACCAGCTGTTTGAAGGGTTTAAACCTCCAGGGTTATCAGACAGGCACATTTCACCAGCACAAAAGGGAGGCAGGCAATTCAGTTGTTTGTTCATGAGGTGCTGGACTTAGTGTGCGCTACAGGAGGCATTAGCCACTGTGCTACGTATGCACAGTATGAGTTAGTATCCGGTGGGGATTGATTTGAGACATTCAAAGGTTGTTTGTGGCTAATCTGAAGTAGAGGCGAAAAGAGCCTTCTAGGCTACAGCCCACCGGTCAGCCAAGGAGCTCTCTGACAGTTTCTGTTTAATCCCCAGAAGCGGAAGTTGAAAGAAGGAGGTGAGAAGATGAAGAAGAAGAAGAAAGATGACTCCTACGACAAGGAAAAGAAGTCCAAAAAATCCAAGTTTCCCAAAGCCGGGTGAGAGGGAGCCCTTAGTATTCATGGGATGATGGAAGTCCTGGCTGCCAGTCTGCCCCTGCCTCTCGGAGGACAGATTGCAGTACAAATAAATGCAATAGTGCAGGGCTCAACAAACCCCGGGCACCAGGTTGCCATGGTACCTAGGCATTTAATTCTGGCACCTAGTGTTTCTCCCAGTGAAAGACTGGGTCCCGGGGGGAGCAGCCACCACACTCCGGCCAGGGCACCATTGCATCCACGTGGCAGGACTGGGAGGGGAGAGCAGCTGCTGCGCTCTGGTGGGATCCATTTTGTCTGGCTCCTTAATTTTTGGGCTGCTTTTTAGCTACGATGCAAATTTGTTGAGCCTTGCAATAGTGCCCAAAAGCCCTAGTCAGAGTGGGGGCCTGTTGTGATGGGCACTGGATTTGCTCCTAGGAAAATACTTCACTGCTCCAAAGAGTTTACAGTCTAGACGGGTGAAAATTCAGATGCAGGTGTAGGGGAAAAGGGCACAACTTCCAAGCAAAGGGATGGGGGCAGTGAGGTGACACCTGGTTTGTTAGCTGCATTTCTTTTAGGTAGTTCTCTTTATTGGTTACAAGGACAGAGCTGGAGGAGGGGGTGAGTGTGGAGGAGGTGAGAGAGGAGGATGAGGGCTATGGAGAGGAGAGCTGGGCAAAGCAAGAAGGGGGAGGATGGGAAAGGAGCATGGAGAGTAGGGAGTGTTAGGCTAGCACAGAGAGGTGTTAGGAGGCTGGGGCAAACAGTGAGAGCTGAAATGCGAAGCTGTGTGCTGATGCCATGCTTGGGCAACTGTCTGACCCTTGCCAAAGGCATTACTGATTTTAAGTGCTTAGCGCTCTTCAGTCTCTCCTTTTGAAAGTGGCTTGTCATTGTTGGACTACAACCAGTTACTTTTGCCACTATCCATGTTCTAATGCTGCCTAACAGCTGCGGTTCTTTCTTGCTTTGATTGCTGTATCTGCTTTCTGTGCCTTGCTGGGTTTTCCCCAATCACCTCTCATATCTCTGCTCTCTGGATGGATCGATGCTGAGGGTTCAGGTTTCTGTTCATGCATTCCTAGTGCATCTGTTGCTGTGGAATCTGGACTGCGTGCACCTGATCAAATAAAAGTATACCTTGATGGAGCAGGAGATTTAAGCTCCATCATAGCAGGTCCCATCAGCAAGAGAGGACTTGTGCATGAGCTGGATCTTGCACAGCATTAGGCCCTATCTTTGGCATAAGGAATTCCACAACTTCCCTGCACCAAGAATCTAAGACACAGGTCATAAGAGTTTCACTTGGGATGCTCATCGGTGAGTGGGCCATAGATGGGGAAGTGAGTTCTAAGAGAGCTACCATGTAGAGCTTGAAGAATCTTAACATTAGGACCAAGACCTCAGAGTGGTGTTGGAATCAAACGTGGAGCAAGTGAAGAGCTTCGAGTGGTGCTGTTATGGGCATTCTCAGCTCTTCCTTTCTGAAGATGGCTGAAATGAGCATCCATCATTTCCAATGCCCTGTCAGCTGTTTCCTCTGTGATATGTTATATGTAATATAATATATGTTGCATGTAATATACATGTTTGAGGATAGTTGTGTTAAACGTCTTCTCCTCACGTAACTATTGTTCCATGGGAAATAAATACATGAAGTCTGACATTAAAATGATGGGACAAATATGTGTAAGCAATCTAATGGATTGTAAAATGGGGGGTGATCTTGTTGCATGATAGAACTAGAAGGGAGAATGTTTCGTAGCCACGTAAATCTAAAAAATATAATAAGAGTAAGATGAACAAGAATACCTCCGAGTCATTGTCAGCACCTGGTCCTGTACAATGTTGTACGTTTTCAGTGACACAGTACTATATTCCTAGCAATGGTCGTGAGAGGCAATAGCTCCCTGTTCTAGGGGAGCTAGGGGTAGGGCAGAGGAGGTCTTAGCTAAGTTTCATCTGGAGATCAGCATGTGTGGTTGATGCTCTGAGCTGGTACGAAGTTATTTCCTCTCTCCTCCCCTCTACTTGCAACATTCACTTCCCTTGTGGAGCTTATTATCATAAGGATGTTCTTGTTTTTCCCTGGCTTACAGCTTCACAGCACTGAATGCCAGTAAGGAGAAGAAGAAGAAGAAATATTCTGGTGCTCTGAGTGTCAAAGAAATGCTGAAGAAATTTCAGAAGGAGAAGGAAGCTCAGAAGAAGAGAGATGAGGAGCAGAAGATGGTGGTACCCTCACCAGCAGAAGCTCCAGCCCCGCGGGAAGTGGAGGCTATGTCTGATCCTTTGCTATCTCTCTTTGGCCATGCCAGTGACAGTGACCTGCTTCAGGCTGCCACTGCTATGGACTCCATGACAGATCTAGACCTGGAGCATCTCTTCAACGAATCTCCAGAAGGGAGTCCTTTCCATGACATGGAAGATGGGAGTGACCCTCTTGGGATGGGCTTGGAACAGGAGTTCAAACAGCCACCCTCCCTCCCAGAAGGAGTGCCAGTCACACTGGAGAAACGCATCAAAGAGCTGACTCAGGTATTGTGGCTAGATTAGGCATGGGGTGTACACCCAGCGGGTGGTGGATGGATTGGGTGAACAGGACAAGCCTCTTCTGTTTCATAAATGGGTGGGGTCTACAGCTCCACCAGCTGGTGGATCTCTGTCAAATGGAGGATTGGTTTCTCTTCACATAGTTTTCTCTCTCTTACGGAAATGAGGGACTGTGTGTAGAGCCAGGTGTGGTTTAAGTAGGTGTTACCCCAGTTTTTGCTGTATGTAGCCCACTTCTCCTGCATTTGGTGCTTTGAGATGGCATTAAAATGCTACGTTGGTCTTGCACCTTAGCCCAAGTGTTCAGTAGCTGGTAAGCATAACCATTATTCTTGCCATGGAGAGGTAGAAACTTGGTGAGCAATAGGTCCGTTCCAGCTCTCATTTCCCAATGCTAACTTAACCTGAGCGGATTTATAATAGGATGTAATGAAGCTGGAAGCCAAGTTACAGTATAATAGCCTTGATGGCAGTGGTGAAGAGAAAAGTGACTCTGTGAAGTGACACTACATTCAGTCTCCTGTACAATAAAACAAGCAGCTGCAGCAATCAATTTTAGCCAATCTTGACACCTTGTAGCATTACAGAGCTCATGTCCAGGGATGAGGATTCATTAGCATTGTTAACTGAGAATCTTCACCTTTAGATGCACAGAGGTGGATGCCTCAGTTGAGGCTTAACTGTATCTTAACACACTTCAGCCAGGTCTGTTACTGGCAGAGAGGTCTGAGGTGGAAAGAGAACCCAGCTTGACTTTCAGATCCCACTGTTGTGGCACAGACCACGGGGGGAGAAGGGAGAGAGAGAACGTTTAATTCTAGACTATGATACGGAGATTTTGCGAGGTAATAAACCATTGAGGCCCTGGAGGACATTTTATGGAATTGCATTTTAAGAACCTTTTGGTTTTACTCTCAGCTCATGTAAGAGCTGTCAGATCATTTCTTTATGGACAGATAATCATGATGACATTTCTGTCCTGCTACTAACATTTAAATTCAGACTTTAGGTCCTAAACTCTGCTCTTACCCTAAAGAACAATTTGCTCTTCTTCTGGGACAGTCACTATCTTAGTGAAAGTGCTCTTACATGTCTGGTGAGGTAGTTCCTCTCCATTAGCATGTCCCAGTTAACGCTTCGTAGTGGTGAGTATCAACACTGAGGCATCACAGGACAGAAAGTTCAGCAAGGTGTTGCCACAGCAAAGCATGCCTGATAAAATGGCATGGAACTTTTCATGGAGTGTGTCATTTGTTGCTCTTGCTGTTAATGGATAATAGCTGAAACAGATGTCCAAGGAACATATCTTAGCTAGTGGTAAGTAATACTGTGGCTCACTTCTCACAAAGTTAAATGTTACACTGCTGCAAGGTAGCATGATGGCCAGTTACTCCTGAGTTAGTGTGGTCATGGTGGAACATTTCACAGTGTAGGAGAAAAGCAGGATTGTGGCTGGGATATGTTTAGGGGGCAAGAAACAAAGTTGCATTTTGAAACTTGCATTTCGGAAGCCCCCTTGGTCAGTCTGGACCCTGGACAACAGAACCCTGTCAGCAGGTGAAGGTGGGTGAATGCCATGCCTCTGATTGTGCACACTCTAAAAGAGGGCCAGTTTTCTGCCCGTATCAGCAGGTGGGAGTAGCCCTCCCTCTAAATTAAGCTTTCAGACATTCTCTCTTCTCTTCCTTTTCTTCCCCCATTTGAGGTTTTGTTGTTTTCTTTTGTTTTGTTTGAACCCTTTCCTCCCTCATAGGATTTTCTGAATCTGGCTTCTCTTTAAAAAGAAGTTTTGTTTTCCATCTGTGTGGTGTTGCTTGCTGGCCATCTGTCTGCTACTGCTATCAGATGGGGATCACGCTGCTGTATGACCCCTCGTTGCTCATTCACCCCTTACCAGCCTGGAGCGTGACGCATCAGTTTGAGGGATTTCAAAGCTATCTCTGCTTGCTAGGACTGGCTAACACAGTGTGTGTAATTCATGGCTAATCCCAGCCTCTGCTTACTGGTATACTTCCGTTCACCAGCACAGAAATGGTACTAGACAGCCTCAGCCACAATATATAATTTCTTGGTAGCCCTCACCCAGTTGTTTATTTTTTTACCACTGTTCCGCATTCTTATTGCTCTAATTTGTAGGAGAGTTTTTGTGTGCAATTTTTATGACTTGGGAAACTTCCTGTACAGGGTTCCTTGGCTGGAACTGACCCTTTTGTATGTATTGACAGCACATTTGGTTTGCCCTCTGCTGGTAGGAAGTGCTATTGCCGAGTGTCCAGACTGCCCTAGTAGGGGACTAGGAGAAACCAAATTCGGGGTAAGGAAGAGGCCCCCAGGGGCAGTCCTTCGCACACTGACTGCATATGTTACCCAAACTGCAAGCATGAGTCTGATTCCTCCAGCATGAAGTCTTGTGCTGTGGTTCAAGGAGCTGCGCCTTGTACCCAGGGGAAGGCTGCTGTTGAAACATACCAGGTGCGCTAGTTGCTAAGGAGTCCTCTCCTTGGGCGCAAGGGAGGGGGAGTGCTTTTCTCAATTTCACATTGAAATGACATTGCACTGAAATGAGAACTTCATTGGCTATTCTAGTATTTAGAGCTGAAGGGTTTTCTGGGGCAGAGTACAATCCTGCCAGATTGGGGCAAGGGGAAACAGACTTGAGAAGTGAGGGCATGGGGGGGATGAACAGAGGGCAAGGCTTTTTATATTGTCTGCTTCTGGCTTGATGGCAGGACTGTAAATATGATCCCATTTTATCCTTCCTGCAGCCCCACATGTGTGAATTCACACTGTATTGCATTGAGGCTTGGCAGCGAGGAGGGGACTCCTATATTGCTAGGTGTTTGTCTCTTTTGACATCATTAGCGTGACACACACAAGGAAGGCAAGCTGGGACCTGCTGAGAAGCTGCCATGAAATTTGATCAGCAAGTAGGGCCCTGAGTCTTCTCTCCCCACTCTGAGCTCAACCAAGAAATTGTGCAATTGTTCAGAGTAAAAGAAGTGAGAATTGTTAAAACTAGAGCTGGATCAAATCTACAGGGTGATAATCCATGTCCTGGCTAGTGCAAGGGGTCTTGTCTCCAGAAAGGAAGGCCAGAGGGTTGAACTCCCCAGACTCCCTGCTGCTCATCAGAAAGAAACTGAAACTTGGTAGGAACTAGATTTTTCCATTTTGCAAGAAATTTTTGGATTTTTCTAAAATATTGTTCCATTCCAAAATGGAATGAAAACAAACAATTGTGAAACTTCTCATGAAACAAAATTCTGTGGGAGGAAAAAATGGTTTTGTGGCAATATTAAAGATTTCATTCTGCTAGAATGTAAAATAAAACAATTGAAATGAAAAGTCGATTTGAAACCGAGTATCAGTGTTCCATTCCAAAGAGGTTTAAATGGAACATTTTGACCTCATCTAAAATACTTCCTTTCCCCCAGTTTTGTTCTAAATGAAATTTCAGCAAAATCAACATACTTTCCTGAAACCTCTTGCTTTGCTATGAATGACTGGATGAAGTCCTTGAGAGAGGAAACTCTAGCATGCACCTGGTTTTCCTGGATGGTTATTTAACGAGAGAATATCTGCATTGCGTGTGTGTGGCTGTGTGACAATACCACAAATCTGGGGCTTGTGCAGCAGAGGAAGTGGTGCCTTATCAAGCACAATGTACCTGCCTGCATTGCTTTCAGTGCTGGTGGGTGCTGCTCAGCCACAGCGTGCTTCCTGTTGTGTCATGGTGCTTCAAGCGGGGTTTGTTAATCAACACTTGGTTCCATTTCCCTTCACTTTCTATAGCGCTCCTCTGCTGGCGTTGGCAGACGTCTCGCAGTGCATGCATTCCTGTGAAGGCAATGGCTGGGTGGCCCGGAAATGCTGGGTTGCCCTGGAGTAGTGTGTTTTTCAGATGTTCCTTGAAATGCCACCCAGCACGCTGGTACTCTAGAGCGCCTCTCTGGAGAGCCATGTGCTTTCATTATTGAGGTGAGAGTAGGCAGTGCTGCCCTGGGAGATTAGTGTGAGAGGCCAGAGCACCCCCTTCCTAAGGCCTAGAGACCCAGGACAGTGTGGCGGAAAGCAGAGCATATTTTACTTTGGTGGGGTTTACTTGGAGTATATTCCAGTGACATTGAACCAAACTCAGTCTTCGTCTGGAGCTGGTGCTTGAATCCCGATTGTGAATGTCACTGTGTAGAGTTAATGGTGAAGCTCCAGCTAGAAGGGCCCTAGCACATGTCTGTGCATGTTAAGCAGCAGGTTGGCATCACTGCGTAGCAGCATTGGTAGGTATCATCCCCATTCCCAGCTAGCGGATTGGCTGGGGATTTGGGGCAGTCTTGCCAGGTCCTGACAAGTGGGACGTGATCCGAGCTGGTTCATGGAAGAGCATTCCATGCAGAGTAAGTGTTACTGCCACTTGGGGCCATGGTACGTAATGGGATGCAGTCTGCCCGGCATGAAGTTGCTGGTGGAGTTTTATTACAGTATCCCGGAGGCTGCTTTGAAAACCATTTGATTACTTTGTATCTGTGTGTGAGCTAACAGCTCCTATTGTCTACTGTGAACCAGGCCGCCAGAGCTGCAGAAGGAGAAGGCAAACAGAGGTTCTTCACTCAGGATATCAATAACATCATACTGGAGTAAGTACCCTCATCATCTCTTACCTGCCATTAATGTAGAAGAATGGGACCCAACTCTGGGAAGGGAGAAAGTTGTATAGAACATACTCCATTGGTAAATCTAGGGTGAGGAGATTTCCTGGCACTAGTGTTGATGGGGGTGGGTGGGGAGCTGCCCTATGTCAGCTACTTGTCGGTGAGTTGGGACTAACCCTGATGTCTTCCAGAACTGGCCTTAAATTGGAGTACACCAAATATTTGGAGTGGTGGGAGGGGAGAATTAAGAGGTGTGTACCATCATCCTGTTTCCATCTCCATCTAGTGTTTGAGATAAGATGTTGAAATGTGCTGTGCTTGATCAATTGGATCAAATCCTGATTCTATAACTGGAAATAAAGTGGCCTCTTCTAATAACAATAGCCTTTTCCCCATGAGTGCTCTTGGTGGTGGTATTCCTTGTCGTCATATCCATAACAGTATAGGGAGTGTCCCCTGGTTAGAACAGGGGACTAGGAGCTGGAGCTGCTGGATTCAGTTCTTGACTACGCCACTTGACTTCCCATAACCTCCCTGTATTTTAGGTTTACCAATCTGTAAAATGGGGAGAAATCTACATGCCTCATCCAGCGTAATTTTCTCAAGGTGCTTTGAGAGCTTTGGAAGAAGGATGCTATACAAAGTGAAAAGGATGTTCTCTCTGGTTTAGGCTGAAGCATTTCCACTGTGACCTGACTAGGGTACCATGCTCCTCAGGGAATATATCCCTTCCTTGTTTCATTGCCTAAAGCTCCCCTGACTATCGTGGTCCTGACTGCCTTGAAAAGCTTATGGAAGAAATGAGACTAGGCCTATACTAGCTGTAATATGCTTGTTACATGCTCAGTTACTGTGTTGGTGGGCATGTATTGAGTGGAAAAGCCTAGCCTGTGTCATTCCTGAAGTCAGCTCACCATCTCCCTAGCATTATACGGCTCTTTCTCTGTGAGTGTTGGAACGTTTGTGTTACTTTGAGAAGCTGTGTTGAAGTCAGTCAATGGTCTGTCTGTCCTATTCTTCAGCATAGAGCTGCAGACCCGTGAGCTGAATAGCCAGATTCGATCCGGGGTGTATGCTCACCTGGCCTCCTTCCTTCCTTGCAGCAAAGATACACTGGTCAAGCGTGCCCGCAAGCTTTATCTCTACGAACAGGTGGGTGATCTTAGAAGCACCATGATATCCTTTAATTTGCACTTAATTCCTGATCTCCGGAGTGTGGTCATTCTTTTTTATACAAGGCACTCCTGGCCTCTGCTGAGCTGTAGTGGCCACCATGTCTAGTGGTACAGTTACAACACTACTATTGTCTCTGAACTATGAGACCTTTTGAATGAAAAGTTCTGTGTGAAACCTCACTGTGTCTTGTGATGCCCTCTGCAGGGTGGCCGTTTGAAGGATCCTCTCCAGAAGCTAAAGGAAGCCATTGGCCGGGCAATGCCAGAGCAGATGGCTAAATACCAGGAGGAGTGCCAAGCACATACCCAGGCTAAATTTGCTAAGTAAGCTTTTCCTTTTCTTCTCATTAGCCACCTGTATCTCTTCTCAGCAGGTTCTCCTCCACCTGCAGGGTTGCTCTTGTGGCCTTTCCCCCCTTTTCTGTCTTCTGTTTGTGTGTTTAAGCCTAGATGGAGAATTGCTGAAGGACACACAGGTAGTCAAGCTGGGTCCTTGCCCCTTGTGCAATGGTCTTACTGTAGCATCACTGTAGAGTACCGGAGGTTAGGGAGTCCTGCTGTAGCAGCACCAGATGCTTCACAGGAAAGTACAAGAACCCTCCTAATATCTAGTTGTTAGCGACTGTCTTAAGATCTGAAGCATGAGGTTTACTATTTCTTCCATAGCTTATGTTCACATTAACTGTTATAACGCTGGATGTTCTTGTTACCCATATCCATGTCCAGTCCCTTTCTGAAGCGTGCTACGTTTTAGACTCTCTGATATCTGTGGCACCGAGTTCCACAGTTGACTGAGTCCATTCTCATCTCAGGATGCTGGAAGAGGAAAAGGACAAGGAGCAGAGAGATCGGGTTTGCTCTGATGAGGAAGATGATGAAGAGAAGGGAGGGAAGCGGATCATGGGACCTCGGAAGAAATTTCAGTGGAATGATGAAATCAGGTTTGAATAGATGGAGTTTTTTCTTTTAGTTCCTTCCAGGCCATTGAGCTTGAGAGAGTTGAGAGTACACAGTGTGAATTTATTTTATCTCTGGCTTTCTGAGTGTATCTGACCCTAAATACTGAATCCATTCAGAGTCCGCTCAGAGGGTTGGTGTTGCAATCTTTTAGGAGGCAAGTGTAACATTTGTTAGACTCAGATACTGCAAGTGTTTTAAAACGTTCCTGCTTTCAGGCATGGTGCTGCCTCTGCAAGAGACAGTAAGAGGCTTCAATCAGTAGATGCGAAGATACTGGCTCGATGAGGGATTAAAGTTTATTAGACATTAGGGAACTTTTCTGGGAAAGAAGGAGCTACACCGAGGGCACTGGGGTCCTACAAACTCTAAAGGGACCAGATTGCTTGTCATTAAAATTGCAAGAGCTGGTAGAACTGCAGCAGCTGGGATTCTAGAATCTGGCAAAGAATCATATGGGTAGGGTGGCATGATTGAAAAGGAAAATGCTAAAGGGCATAGAGAAAACTGATCAACTCCTCCCTGTCTCTTCGTTCCATAACAAGGGAACAATATTAAATTAAGGGCTGATTGCTTTAAAACATAAAGGAAACTTCACTTCACGTAGCATCCAGTCACCTTCTAGAACACACTGCTGCAGTTTGTTTATCAAGATAAACAGTTTAATTTCAGGCCGTTAATAACAACTGAAATTATGGCAATGGGTAACCACATCTTCTGCCTCCGGTATTAAGATTGGAAACTGGAAAGTATTGACTCACTCACCCACTCTGCCCAGTTGGCTGGGTGCATTATTGTGGATGTGTCACTCTTCTGTGAGTGACACATTGGGAACTTCTGGGTTTGGGATCCTAGATCTGGTCCATTATCTGACCCAGAATGGCAAATCCTAATGTCAGAAGACTGATTCGGGCCAGTCTTAAAATATTCACCCAGCTCTGGGTTAATGGAGTGCACTCTGGGGGAAACGGTTGTGGGTAAGCTGCTCTAAAGTCTTCCCATTCCTCAGGGAGCTGCTTTGCCATGTGGTGAAGATTAAACTGGATGGCTACGAGCTGGAGAAGAATAAGGCTCAGTCTCTGGAGGATTATGTGAAGACCTTTCTCGACGCAGAAGTCAAACCCCTCTGGCCAAAGGGCTGGATGCAGGCCAGGTGAGTGAGAATGAGGCAGTCCGTTACTTTGGACTCCTCTTGTTCCTCGTTTCAGAGGATCTTGAAGCATGCCCGACATGAGTGAGGTCTCGTCTCAGCAGTGTCCCCGTCTCCCAGAGGCCAAGAAGCAGCAGAATGGTTAAGTGACTGGCCCAGTCACTTGGTTAGTGAGCTAGGCCCAGAAGTGGGAATTGACCCTGAGCGTTTCACTCTTAACTGCAAGTCCGTGGTTCCTCATTACATTTTCCAATGAGGAAGGCAGCACGAGTGGGAAGTGAAGTTACGTTGGTGCGACTGTCGGCTGTTGTCTTGATTGTTCTGTTCAGTTGTTTAAAAGAAGGGCAAAGGTAAACTTCTGCTATGGGGATTCTTCATCTTTTTGTCTGAAGTGAGTTCGTCTATAGGGAAAAAGTAGGTCCCAGCTTTTTATAACCATCATGTAAATGGTCAGTGAGTCTAACTGGACCCATGCATGCCTAGTTACTGCCGTTGTACATAGAATGAAGTTCACAAATGTGTGGACGTTTGTAATGTGCTGTTCAAAGAATGTGAGCTGGGCCGTGGGATTAGAAAAGAGGTAAGGAGGATTCTGTAGTTTAGAAGGATGCAGCTGAACTTGGACACAACTTGAGGTTTGTAAAACATCAATTTTTATGTGCAGGTAATAGAAGTGTTTCCACTGATGTGTTTTGAATTCCAAATAAACATTTAAAACAATGAACATTTAAATATATAAACAAACATTTCCCGCACTAGTAGTAAGGTAACCATTGCAGTATCCTTCTGAGTGCATGAGAACTTGGATGTAAAATTGACTAGACAATGACTACGAACAAAAATTGCTTTCCAAGTGCTCAAGCAAGACTGTCCCTGCTCCTCAGAGCTCGCAGGCTAAGGGCAGACAGACAGAAGGCAGGGGAAAAGGAATGGGAACATGAAGCAGTTTATGTAGAAGACAACTCAATTCACTGTAAACAAGAAGGCAGAACTTAGCTAGACTGCTGGTGTGCTGAGACCACTGCTTATCATGCTGATAAATTTTGTCTCGTTTCCCTGTATTCCCCAGCATGTCAGTATCCACCCATTGTCGCCTGTCTTATTCTTAGATTGTAAGCCCTTTGGCACAAGGGACTGTCTTGCTTCTGTGTTTGTACGGCACCTAGCACAGTGGGGCTCAGAGGTGCTGTGAAAATACAAATGATATATAATGATAATGATCTTGAAGAGAAACTTAAATTTGGACAGGATAGAGGTTTGTGGAGGAGGTCAGCGAGGTGGTTCATGTGCAGTGTATTTTATGATCTGAGCTGAGAGAGAGTGTTTGTGAAAGTAAGCTGGTAGTTTTTGAAAAGTTTGTTTTAACAATCAAAGACATTAATAACCAAGGAGAAGACGTATTAAAAAATGTAAATGCTGACTGCATGTTTTGTGAGCTTTTTACCCAGGCATCTGGAGAAGCAGCTGCATTTCTCCCTCTGCCAGCCCGGTTTGTTTAGCCAATATCAGTAGCAGAGGGCTCACTGGGAAGTTGTAATAATTAATAGACTTGGAACTTGTTAGGAGAATAGCCCTCCCTCCCCACTCCCAAGAAGGATTTGAATGGGGAGATTTTGTTGCAGTAAGAGCGGGGCTTCCTGTAAAGAATTGGGGTGCCTAGTTATCAGCTTTCCCTGCCTTTGGCAGTTTGGCTCATCTCAGCATGCATCATGGGATAGCAGCGCTTCATCTCCAGTGGTCCTTGTCATTCTAGTGAGCAGAGCTGGCTAGAACTGCTCACTGGTCTCTTTGCTTTTCAGGACTCTGTTCAAGGAGAGCAGGCGTGTGCATGGACACCTAACATCAATCCTGTGAGTATCTAGCAGCACTTGCAGTCCTCCTCCTTGGTTACTGTTACTCAGTGCAAGGTTGGTTGCTAGCAAATAAAGTTCTCACCGTTCATGCTTTGCCCCCACATGAGGCCTCCAGTCTTGCTTGTGTGATAGAGGCCTGGATGGATCATAGAGCAGAACCTCTACTTGTTCAGCTCTCTCCAGATGTAACTTGGCTTTGCATGAACTGAGAGCGCCTCTTGGAAGTAGCATAGCTGTTGTTTGCATATGACTTGACCTCCAACAATAGATTTGCTGGCACATGTTCACCTTAAGATTCCACCAGATAAGAACTCTAACCTGGGCTGGGCTTCCCACAGAGTTGAATTGTTAAAGAGACAGGGCCTTGTGTATGCGATGCCCTGGGATAGAGCATGGAGACAGTTTGTGCTTCGTTCCATCAGGAAACAGATGGCACCCAGCTCTGTCGTCTTTTGTAAACTTGGACTCTTTCTTATGGTCTGTCTGAAGGGGAGTCTGGGCCAAGCAAAGTAGCTAATGCTCATTGTGTGCAAGAAGGAGGGATACCAGTTTGCCCAGTGAACTATGTACAGTCCAGCTGGGATGGTGCCTGCCTTAATGACTGAGAGGAACCTTACTGACAGAGTTTATCTAAGGATGCTTCTGGATCCATGACTTATCCTGGCATCCCAGGTAGCATTTGTGGCTCGCTTGAGCACAGTGATTGTGCCAGTTTCTCTCTGCGGCCTCTTGTTACAGTTATCTGTCCCTTTGTGACTTCGGGAATGCGTTACCACAGGGCGCTCATTTCGACTCTGAAGCGACAGCTGGTGCAGGACATGCAGGCCAATTGCTTACGGTGGCAGTTGAAGGCGTATTTCACCGTGCTCCATCAACACTTCTGTCTCCTCCCCCACCTTCCTAGTCTTCCTGGATGGAAGTCAGAGCTTTCTAGAGCAAACCTCATGTGGTTTGCGTCCTAGCAACCTGAGAAGCTGCCTCTCTCCTGTGAATCTCAGTGGAGATCAGTTGGTGCACTCCTGCTAATAGCCCCCAGTGTATCCCTTAATTGGATTGTTCCCCAGGGAAGTTCAGTGAGCCCTTACATCTTTTGCCTCTCTCCACACAGGGCGAAAAAGAAAGTTACGGCTCCTCCAAAAGTGAAAGTGAAGGTGAGTTTCGTTGTCTCCCTGCCTCCTGGTGGCTGTGCTTATCCGTCTTAGGGCGGGGAGGGATACTGTTGTACTGAGATGTCCCCACGTCCGGTGGTTGTACTGGAGAGAGAGGATGCTTCCTAGTCTCCACAGGTCAGATGCTGTCTTTGAGAATGGATGGGGTGGAGGTAAACTCCAGCTGGTTCAAGGGCATTTGGATACTAGCCTGCCTGTGTATGGAGCAGAGACAGAACAAGCTCGGCAGACAGCACAGCAACAGAACAGGAATAAGGGATCTTGCTTTAGAACCACTGTGGAACACAAATATACAAACTTGCGAAGTTTCCACCATACCACTCTTCTCTAAGGCAGTGGGGCATTCAGCGGTACTCATAACGTGGGAAGAACTGAGTTTGTTTAGCTAAACAGGGCAAATCTCTTCCTCCAACCAGCTAGACTCCCCCAAGTCAGTCGGCCCCTGAAGTCTGTAGACTTGTCTTTACGCGTCCTCAATTCCTGGTCTCCCCTGAAATCCAGCGGCTGTTAAGTCACTTGCCAGCAGTCACCTCTATCTGCTGTATACTTCAAGCAGGAGATGCCTGCAGTAATGGCTGGCAAACATTGACTTTTTAAAGGCAATCTCTTTACCCCCAAGAGGCTTCTTGTGCAGTATTTCCAACCCAGCTGAGAGCAAAAAGGAACTGGAAACCGAGAGTCTGTTCTAGCACAAGTTCCCTTCTAGCTTTGTCTGTTGTCTGCGTGAGGTGGGTATGGGTGGTGGTTCTCTGTGTTGGCACTGACATGACATGAGTACTTTGCAGCAAGGCTATGTGAGTAACTTGAATAAATTGTGTAAGTGGGGGGGGAAGAAAGAGCAACCAGCTTTCCAGTGCTGTAGACTCATAGACTCATAGGTCAGAAGGGACCAATATGATCATCTAGTCTGACCTCCCGCACAAGGCAGGCCACAAAACAGCTGCAACAGTTGCTCATGGGGTCTGCAGGCAAAGCAGGTGCCTGAGCTGTGTGTTTCCCAGCTTCTGCCGCTTGGATGAATGGAATAGGCAACTAGCAGGTTGCCCTTCATTCCTTTTCAGCAGTGAACTGTCTAATCTGGAGTCTCACGCCTTATGACTTTTTTGCAGGAATCCTCCAGCAAGCCAGATAAAAAGATGGCAGTTTCTGTTCCACTAATCCACTCAAGTGGCACGGTTTCGCTGTCTTCAGAGCCCCAGGGAGTGGCCATTGGCATCAGCTCCCAGACCAGAGAGCTCTTGTGTCTCAGCGCTGCCCAAGCACCTAGCAGCACTACTACCCCTGCTGCCTTCAGCATGGATGACTCCCTAGACGAGGATTTAATTCGTAACCCAACCTCCTCGCTGGAAGCTGTGTCCAAGGAATTGGCTGTGCTTAACAGCAGAGCCAGTGGGAGCCCCGATTTCACCCTTCCTGGACCCCCAAAGCCTCCTTCAGAGAAGATCACGAGTCTTGCAACTTCAGACGAGAAGCGGAACTTTTCAAAGTCCAATTCTTCTCCTACCCCATCCCCAGCTGGCTCTCTACAATCACCTCTCAATTTCCTGGCCGAGCAGGCCCTGGCATTGGGACAGTCCTCTCAAGACAAAAAGGCAGAGAGTTCTGGTTACAAAGAGCTGGCTTGCCAAGTCTCCCCCAGTAAAATCCTCCCCGATGCACACCAACCCAAACAAAAGCACCACGGCCTGCAGCGAACAAGTCACGGGCCCCAGACGTCCACACCCTTGCCAGTTGCCCAAGTGAAAGTCTTTCACTCGAGCAGCCAGCCGCAGAAAAGCTTCACATCCCCAGCTCCATTTGTCAAACTGCAAAGCCCCAAGTCTGTGTCCCCTGTGCCCCAGCGCTCCCTCCTCCAGCCGGCCAAGCCATCTACCAAAGCTCAGGGCTTCCATTCCTCGGCTTCATCTTCTGCGGGCAGCACACCGGCTTCTAGCAGCACCCACAAGAGCCCTGGCTCCTCTACAGCATCCCTAAGCTATGCAGGAAAGCACTCAACCAGCTCCAGCTCTTCAGGGCAGTCCTACAAATCTCCCTACATTTCCAGCAGCTCCACGTCTGGAGTGTCCGCACATCAGAGCTCCTCGGGCGGCTTGCTGTCCGGTGTGCAGATTCCCTCCCCTGGGCAGGCTTCCAGCCGTTCGTCCCCAAGCTCCATGGTGAAGAAAACCCCCGTCTCCCAGAAGCTGACTCTAGTAGCACCACCTGGTGGTCCAAATGGAGATTCTAGTGGAGGGACTCAGGGGGTAGCCAAGTTATTAACCTCCTCCCTAAAGCCAGCTGTGGTTAGTAGTGCTGCGTCTTCTACCTCGCTGCCGGTAAGTACGCTGCTGGGATGTCATGAGAAATGGCTTTGGTGTGTCAAGCAATATCTTGCTGAGATCTGCCTTAAAGTGAAAGTTTCAAAAGTATTTCAGGTATTTCTTAAGCTGATTATTTATTTGTATTACTGTAGCATCTAGGAGACCTTGTTATGGACCCATTGTGCTAGACACTGGACAAAGACTGTCCTGCCCCAAGCTGTCTGTTTAGATCCAGGACACTGTGTACTCTCATTCCATGGATGTGGCTTTGCTGCAAAATCCACCCTTTGCTACAAATTTGGTGTTCCTGAATTCAGACTTTCATTCTTATTTCAAAAGAACCAAAATTCTTAGCCCATTATGGGTTACGAAGAAAACCTCAATTGTGACATGAGTGTAATATGTGCAGTGCAGTACCTGAATTTGCAGGTAGCTTGAAACCATAGCTCAAAAAATGCTGCCCATTCAGTTCAATAGGATGTAAACTCTGAAATCAAGCGAGACAAGTTTCTATGGTGGAGAAAAGTCATAATTTTTTTAAAAAATCAATCTTATAAAATAAGATATAAATCAGATTTCTCACTTTCATATTGCTGATACTTTACTTTCTTCCCATAGTTTTAAATGGCCAAACTGAATATTTTATACTTGCTTCTTGAATTAACTTTTTGTTAGATTTTCAGATTTTATATAGAAATTTTTTCTTCTAATAAATTTCACATTCCAGATGCTTGTCTGTGCCAGAAAAGACAAGTCCAGGGCTTCATTAAGATTCTTACTGTGAGAACAAAACTAACTCAAGTGCAAAATGTATTAAAAAAATTTGCATGCTTCATTTACGAACATCAGCACCTTCCAATACGTTGAACTTGTACAAGTCAAGAAAGCTTCAAGCAGACTATAAGTCCTCCACAAGGGTTTACAGTTTGAAGTCAGATGGGACTGGTGCTAATAAATCATCCAGTTGCTTTTCAAAACACCGACTGTAGGTGCCTAAATATGAGCTTAGGAGCCTAACTTCTTTAGGTATCTATTACTAAAGTTGTTGGCCTGTGTGTATATAAAAAAACACGTTTTTAATGTATTTTAACACTGAATAACTTGCCATTATTAACACTGAATAAAACATTGTTTTGAAGAGTCAAAGATTTATGCCACTGAGGCATTTTTTGCTACAATTTTTTGCTGGGACAGCTATGTTGGCCAGGGATCACACCCTTTTAAACTCTGCCTGACACAGCTGTGCCAGAAAAAGTCCACAGTGTAGACAGTTACACCTGTAAAACTGTGTGCTTTTACTGGTATAGTTTACCAGTATAATATTCTGGTATAGTTTATTTTGTTCAAGGGGCCTAGAATAAGCTATGCCAGAAAAAGCAGTTTTGTAAATATAAACTGCATCCACACTTGATTGGCAAAACAGCCCTATATACTAGTATAACTCAACTGGCAAAACTCTTGTAGAGTTAGACCTAAGAGAATTTTTTAAAATAAAAACGCAATTTTAGCCCCAGGTGCTGCTAATATATATACACATATGTAACTTTACGTACGTAGGTAGTTTCACTGAAATCAATGGGATTACTTGTGAGTAAATTTACCTACCTGCTTAAGCGCTTGCAGGATTAGGGCCTTAATTTTCAAAAAATGTTTCCTGTAGCAATTATATCAAATTCAAACAAGATACCCTTTCCCATGGTGGTATTTAAATGTTACAGCATTTATAATTGAATTTACTGTCCATTTTAATCTAAAGTTTCAATAAAGCAAATTTAGTTGTCCAAACTTCAACCTGATTGAAATTCTCCCACCCTAGAGATTTCAGTATTAACACTTAATTCATTGCTGGACAGTGAAATGTGTGTATTCAACACACTCAAAATGCTTCCCATCCCTTCCCAGGGGCTAAAATCCTCAGTTGTCTCTTACCCAGCTACTACAACCTCTTCCTCCATGACCATTTCCAGAATCCAGTTCAGCCTGTTGTGCGCAGAACTTGGTGGCACACTGACAATTCAGGGGCTGCATAAAATGAATCGAATGTAGGATCTCATTAAATAAGCTGGGGGTTACTTACACTTTTATACTTAATGCAATGAACCCCTCACCCCCACCCACCACCAGAAAATTTATCAATTCTAGGTACCTTCATTTAATGATGGACTGGCAAGTCAGCCATTCATATCTACCCTTTTTTCATAATAAAAGAAGGGCGTGGGTTGAGAGGGGGTCACCATGCAATTAAAAGGGAGCACATTTCTTGGACTGAAAAATTAGTGTTTTACACCATTTCTAATTAAGTTGTAGAACTCTGTACCATGCGTGTAACTGAGACCAAGAGCTTATTAGGATTCATCAAAGAACTAGGCATCTGAGTGAAGAATATTCTTAGTTGCACTGACAGGGTAAGGATACAGGGTTATTGGAAATGAGCCCTGGTGCTTCAGGACATAGGCCAACAAACCACCTGGTGTTAGTAAGAAACTTCCCATATGGCGATGTTGATGCGTGATTGTCCATCATGGAAGTGTTCGACCTTCTTCTGAAGGATCCTTCCACTGTGGGAGACAGGATTCCAGACTAGATGGACCACTGGTCTGGTCCAGTGTGCTGCTTGTTAGGTTCCCAAAAACAGCACATCCTGACACTGGATTGTTTGCATTATGGACCTGGTCTGGAAGTGTGTGGGAGGGTGCTTTGGGCACGGAGGGAGACAGCATCAGCTGTCCTGTGTAAACCCTCCTTGTTGAAGGTGAAGGCTGGTGAGGTGCCATTATGTCTCCATTTTGACTGACTCTTGCTCTTTCATTTCCAGAAAGGAACCAGTGGAACTGTGCTGCTAACCAGCTCTCCTTCTTTAAGTGTACTGTCTCCATCCTACAAGTCCAGCAGTCCAAAGCTGCCGGGTGCCCTGAGCTCCGCCCCGCTGGGGATTATCTCTCCCATCCATTCCTACCCTCTTCATGTCATCTCCTTCAGCTCGGACTCCTCCCCCAAGACAGGGGTATCAAAGGATGCGATTGTCACAGGACCTGCGCCAGGAACTTTCCACCATGGCCTCAGCCACAGTGAGTGCTTTCCCCTGTGTTTCTCATGGCTATGCTGTAGAATTGCAGGACCACCAGGACAATACTTTTAGCCCATGCACATGAGCCCATCTCTCATGTTGTTGCTTTGTTCTTGTAGTTCATGCATTTGTGTCTTAAGCCAGTGGTTTTGGAAGACCTTGGGCATGTATCTATAGTTAGCCCAGAAGTCCCGGCCATCCCTGTCTACCATTGTTCAGCAGAACTAGTACTGGAGGCTAAGCTATAGGCTCTAGCTGCCACAGCTCCTCTGCTTGTTCCTGTCCTCAACGTGCATTTGTTCTTCCCCCCCCTCCCTCCTTTCTTTGTTTTTCTCTCTAGGTCTTCTGGCTGGCTTGCACTCCAGCCCGCACCATGCAGCACCACTCCCACACTCTGCCCTGTCCACCCATTTACCGCAAAGTTTGCCAGGTAACTTGTCAGATGGTCTCATTTGTCTTGTGCCTTGTGAGTCGTCATCTGCCTCGACGGATGCCTCATCTTGGGGTGAAAGCTCCACTGCCTCTAATGTTGACTTCACTAGTGTGGTCTTTGCCGATGCTCCATTTCACCAGCCTCATGAGGTTTAGGATCCTTAATGTCCTTTGCTTTTGCTGACTAGGTAGTAGAAATCTTCCATTCTGGAAAGACACTTACTCCCCCTAGGTTCTCTTTGGGATTTCTCAGTGTCTCAAGTGGTTTGGCTCTCTGTTCTTGGTGCATGGTACAGGGCCATGTCACCAGATTAAGAGCTTTGTGTGTTTGCACAACTTGCCAGTACTGTCTAGGATTGAATGTGCTAGTTGCATAAAGGCTTGCCACCTGCTACCTAGATAAAGGTGTTGAGCCATCTCTAGGAGGAAACGCTGCTGCCATGCACAATATAATGGTAGTTAGCTGCTTCTGCTTCAGCCCCAGCTTTACCTAATGTTGATCACGTGATCTTTTGTGTGTGAAAGTTTCTTGTGACCCCCGTTCGGTATCTTCAGAACCAGCACACGCCACGTGAGATCTGTGAGGAGCTGGTGGCTTTACTTCTGTGTTTCTAATTAGAACAGTTGCTGCTGGGGCTTGTGTGGCATGTGGCAATGCTGCATAACGAAAGTAGCCTTTTATGGGTCTGGAAGCAGGGGGAAACAGGGCTACAGCTGGTGCTCATGGAATCAAGATCCAAAAGCAGAATGCTGTGCAAACTTGCCCGTGCAACAGTACAAGTGCAGCTCAGTCCTGATGGATGCCTTTTCCCGCCGTCTTAATCCTGGCCAGTGCACCAAATAGCTGTATTAATGCAAGTCAGTCCTGACACACGGTGCTTCCTGCTGCTGTGTTTCACACTTGAGCAACGTGTCCTTTATCTGGGTGGGTGAGGC
Source organism: Mesoclemmys tuberculata (assembly GCA_007922155.1). NCBI lineage: Eukaryota > Metazoa > Chordata > Testudines > Chelidae > Mesoclemmys > Mesoclemmys tuberculata. The sequence continues at coordinate 6,167,658 of ML675626.1, forward strand.
AGCTTATTTTTTGGTGTAGCGAGGGCACTGGTGACCCTCTAATTAATCTAGCCTAGTAATGTAGTGTAGTACCCTGCGTGATCTATTGTCAAGACATGTTCCTCTGCTGAGCAAAAATACGGACACCGTGCAGTTATGAGAACCCACAGCGTTCCTCCTCCCCATTCCATCACCCAAGTCCAGGCTGAGGAACAGTTTCTCTCCACGAGATACGCAATAGAGTTATAGACGTGGAGGAGCAGAGAACAAGGCCCACCTGCAGTGACTAGATGGGTGAAATCAGTAAGCTGTATCTGTGACACAGATATGGAGGAGATGAAAACCTTTTGCTTTACATTATGTGGATAAAACTACTTTCTCTATGGAGCAAGATGGTTATTTTTTTTAATTAAACAAGTCTTACGAAATGTATTCTGTGTGCTACTAAGAAGAAATCTCCTTTCTCTTTATCAAAGGAGAACTGGTGACTTGATCGTGGTCTACAAGTACCTACACAAGGAGAAGATTTCTGATAGTAGACAGATGCTTATGATGGTCCCTTCTGACCTTAAAGTCTATGAGCTCTTTAGTAGAAAGGCACACGAAATTGCAAGCCCAGTAGCAAGGATTTTTAATGAATGTGTAAACTCAGGGGCTGTACTGTATGGCTGGAGAATTGTTAACATAGTTCCTATTTTTAAGAAAGGGGGGGAAAAAAGGTTATCTGGGTAACTACAGGCCTGTTAGTTTGACCTCAGGAGTATGCAGGGTCTTGGAAAAAATTTTGAAAGAGAAAGTAGTTAAGGACATCGAGGTTTACGGTAAATGGGATAAAATACAACATGGCTTTACAAGAGGTAGATTGTGCCAGACCAACCTGATCTCCTTTTTTGAGAAGATGAATTTTTTTAGATGAAGGGAATGCAGTGGATCTCATTTACCTAGATGTCAGTAAGGCATTTGATATGGTTCCATATGGGAATTATTAGTTAAATTGGAAAAGATGGGGATTAATATGAAACTTGAAAGGTGGATAAAGAACTGGTTAAAGGGGAGACTACAACGGGTCATGCTGAAAGGTGAACTGTCAGGCTGGAGGGAGGTTATTAGTGGAGTTCCTCAGGGATTGGTCTTGGGACCAATTTTATTTAACCTTTTTATTACTGACCTTGGCACAAAAAGTGGGAATGCGCTAATAAAGTTTGCAGATAACACAAAGCTGAGAGGCATTGCCAATACTGAGAAGGATCGGGATATCATAAAGGAAGATGTGGATGACCTTGTAAATTGGAGTAATAGAAATAAGATGAAATTTAATAGTGGAAAATGCCAGGTCATGCATTTAGGGACTAATAAGAATTTCTGCATCAGTTGGAAGTGACAGAGCTTGAGTGGAGATAGGATTGCTCTCTATAAATACACCAGAGGGATAAATACCAGGGCATGAGAGGAATTATTTAAGTTCAGCGCCCATGTGGACACATGAAGTAATGGATTTAAACTGGAGGTTCAGGAAGTTTAGACTTGAAATTAGATTCAGGTCTCTAACCATCAGAGGAGTGAAGTTCTGGAATAGCCTTCCAAGGAGAGCAGTGGGGCTTAAAAAACCTAACTGACTTCGAAACTGAGCTTGATAAATTTATGGAGGGGATGGTATGATGGGACAATCTAGTTTGGCAATTGACTGATCTTTGACTACTGGTGGTAGATATGCCAATGGCCTGTGAAGGGATGTTAGATGGGTGGGTTCTGAGTTATTACAGAGAATTCTTTCTTGGGTGTCTGGCTGGTGAGTCTTGCCCACATGCTCAGGGTTTAACTGATCATCATGTTTGGGGTCAGGAAGGAATTTTCCCCCAGGGCAGATTGGCAAAGGCTCTAGGAGTTTTTCGCCTTCCTCTGTAGCATGGAGCAAGGCTCACTTGCTGGTGGATTCTTTCTACCTGAAAGTCTTTAAACCATGATTTGAAGACTTTAATAACTCGGTTATAGGTTTATTACAGGAGTGGGTGGGTGAGGGTCTGTGGCCTGCATTGTGCAGGAGGTCAGACTAGATCCTCATATATTGGTATCTTCTGACCTTTAAAGTCTATAATGAGATCCAGTGGCCAGAAGCTGAAACTAGACAAATACAGACTAACAATAAAACGCACATTTTTAAACTGTGAGGAATTAACCACTGTAACAGTTTGCCAAGGGTGAATTCTTTATCACTTGATGTCTTTAAATAAGCATATGCTTTAGCTTAACCAGAAGTTATGGTCTTGATGCGGAAATCTCTCGGTAAAATTCTGTTGCCCGTGTTACGCATGCGGTCAGACCAGATGATCATGGTTCCTTCTGGCCTTAAAAATCTATGAATCTATGTGAAGGAATAAACTATGGCTGTCTCTAAAAAGAAATCTCCTTGCTTCTGGGGAAGAACACATCCTAAGATTGTGTTTCAGAGTAATGCAGATGTAGCTGTCTGAAAACTATATAGCCTGCAATGTGTTGGGATGTCTCTGCCAGTGCTGGGAAATGATACTATCTTAAATTAAAGCCTGTGTAACAGCCATCAAAAAGCTTTTGAACAAATGGCATGCAGTGTGGATTTGCCATGCTGACATCAATGTTTGTTAATGGAAACGCACGTGTATTTTTCTCCTGGTGGTTGTTCTAACTTTACTTGCTTTTTGTTTTGAAGAATCTGTGTCATGAGTCGGTTCTAGAACTAGCCAAACCCTCTTTGCCTTGGAGTGGCTAGAAGAGGGTAAATTGTTATTCCCCCACACCCAATACCACTTCTGCCAAGCCATGCATTTCAAATACGCCAGTTAACGCATTATAGTTTGATGCTAGTTTAATTGCAGTTGGAACCTATCTGCTTTCAACTCTCCGGCTCTCTGTCTTGTCACTCCTCCTCTGTGATGTCCCATTTTCTTGCTTTACTTCCTCCTACTATTCTTCTCCCTTATCTCTGGTGTTTAGATTCCTACTCTTGGTGGTGCAATGAGTTTCTTTGGGTGTGAGGGAAGTCCAGAAAAATTCTCTACAGCTGTAGAGCTCCACTAATTGCCATCAACTAAAGAGCTGTTTGAACTCATCTTCAAACTCTGAGTAACTTCCCTGGTTCTCTGGGTAATCAATAAAATCAAGTATTTGTTAGCCATTGAAAGGGCACTTGCTAGTTTGAACTGATGAGCAGAGAATAGCTTACTAGGCTAGCTCCCTCCTCCCAGATCTTCTGTTTCCTGAGAGCATGTGATATACATGTACTATGAAGACCATTCCCAGTTATTCTGTGTCAGTGAAAATCTCTATCTTCCCCCAGTATCTTTTACTCTGAATTGTTGGTGACTCAGTAGCTTTTACATGTGATGGGATCTTGGTGCATCCCAGCTGTTCACAGAATCCTGTTGCTGACACTGAAACCCCTTCCTTTTTTGTTTTTCTCTTTCAGATGCATCTCAGCTTCATGGCAAGGGTTCCAATGTGCAGCAGCGAAAATTGTGACATCTGTATGAGGGGAAGCTAATGCAAGCACAGGACAAGCCAAGAGGAATCAGCTGTGAAGACTAGAGGCAGATGGCCCGCTTTCCACCTGCCTTTGTTTTCTTTTCCTGTCAGCAGCTGAAGAAACTGAGCTGCGTGAAGGGCTCATTGGCACTTTGGATCAGTGGAGTCCAGAGAGGAGCTCTGCAGGAAGCAAGCCACCTTGCACCACACCCCGGTGAGAGAAGCACTTAGAGCATTGTTCCACTGCTGCAAATCCTCACACAACACTGGCACTGGCAAGCGCTAGACCTTGTGGGGAAACACTGGTGGGGTGTCTTTCTTTCAAAAAGTCAGGCCCCTTGGTGGATTCTCCCCACCTGTGTCTAAATTTGCCAAGTACCTCTGAGTTCAATTACTCCTTGGCTCCCCAGGAGAGTACATGAAAGGTGCTTATTCCTGCTTTGGATTTACTGGGATAATTCAAGCACTGCTAGTGCTTTTGGAAGACATTGACTCTGTTCTAATTTTTCAATTGTACTATAAAGCTGTGCTCAAATTGGTTGGAGGACTTAGCAGTTCCTCTATGGTGACTATAATGAATCACCTGATATTAGCCTCTGGAGGAGAATGAAGACTCTTTAGACATTTCTAAATGCACTCACGAACATTAAAATGATGCTACATATGTTTTTTCCTCTCAAGGGATTTCTTTTTTGTGCTCAGTTTTATCATTGCCATTGAATGCATTGGATCGATTGGAACACTTCTCAGCATGTCACGTGTATAGGAAGACATAATTCCAGTGCCTTTTATGGTGGAGCAAGGATGGACTAATAACACACATTTCAGCCCTTTTTTGTGTGCTCCTCAATTCTTTTTTTAATCACTCTGTATTTAAGATGTATTGTTTTATTTAATAGAGCTTTTTATGGTTGCACATCAAAAGCTGCACTGTCTGGATTTGAATGGTGACTTGGTTACTGTGAATCCAGTACTAAATCCAGCAAGAGCACCAGTTCTTATCTGAGTTTGTGCAAGTGGGTTCCAGACCCTCCCCTAAAGCCATTCTTTACTAGGGTCTTCAATAATGATCTCTCTGGTGATCTAGATTAACAAAGATCACTGATAATCCAGTGAATTCCAGTGAATATTGCTCCCCTTGATGACTTCTGCACTAAAATCATTTACTTGTCAGAGCTGCAGCTATGGGGATCTACTAGGATTTGTGTGTATTTTTAGCTTTAGCCCTGTAAGCTGATCTCTGTGTGCGAGTCCCCTTTGATTTGCGTGCATAGATTGAGGGAAGTCTGCAGTTCTCAGATCATAAGACCCATTGATTTGTAGTTGTGGTGTTGTGATCTCCTTTCTTTTAGGTCACTTTTTAACCAGGTTTAATTTATCTGGGCTTCAGAGATAGTAGCATTGCTCCATAAATTACTCATTGGTATTTCAAATAAAAGCTTGCAGAATTCCTTCCCAGGCTTTGGGTGTGGAACTGAAATCAAGTATACCAGCAAGTAACTGCTCTAATTTTTACTATTTTTAGTAAGACCCAAGACACATGTTTGTAAGTGGAACTGATAAAGGACTTCCCAAGATCATGTCACTGCTTTTTAAATGCAGCTCAGAATTCAAATTTGTTTACAAAAAAAAAAAAAAATTTCTAAGTTGTAGCAAAAGAGCCAAAGACAGGATTTGCGTTACTAAGACAAAGTACAGCAGTTATCGACGGACTCTGAGCAGTGGATGTTGCGTGTTTCCCATTTAGGACTTAATCCTGCAAGGTACTGTGCACGTTCAACTCCCACTGAAGCCAGTGGCAGCTGAAAGGGCATTCAACCCTTGGCAGGATCCCGGCCCTTAATGAGCTACCCCAAGTACTAGTTCCACTCCCTGTCTTTGCTTTCACTTCGGTCTTTCTGCTGGGATGCACATTTGCGTGTCGCAGCTGGAGCGGAATGCCCTTGTTTTAGGAATTTAGCGAAGCCTCTTGCCTCAGGGAAATGTTTATTCGGTGGAAATTCTGTGGGATTTTTTTTCTTTACATGCTGTAATGAACGAGTGAATGAATTAAACAGCCGTGGCAAGGCAGAACTATGGAATGAGATCGCACGCCCTGGGGAGCAGAGCATCTGGGATCTCTGCCTTGACTAGGCAATGTTAGCTGTTTTTTTATTTTATGGCGGGGGGGTGAGCCTCGCGAAGGCACTTACTTAGTACGGCAGTTTCCTTTGTGTGTAAGAGCTGCGATTTACTTTATTTTTGTTGTGTGTGTTGGGACTGTCTAGATGACAACAGTGGGGGTGGTGTGAAAACTCTCAATCTTGTACAGACAACTGAATAAATTGTTTCAAAGTTTCCAAAATGCTCTTTTCAGTCTCTTGTCTTCACTTCCAATGTAATTTTACTGGAGGCTCATCTTTGTGACTGTATTGCTGCCTTTAACCACTCATTGAGTGACTCATTATTTGTTTATATTTTGGCCGGTGCTTTGTAAATGAGCAAACTTTTTTGAAGTACAGCTCTAACTCTTAAATTGTTATTGCAGTAGAATGACACCTTCTTACTCAGCAGACATGTTCCTGTGTGTGTTATCTGTTAGGAGGGACTATCTTTTTAGTTAAATAACAGTGACCTAAGACCCAGTCTAGCTCTTGTCATTGTCAATGGCAAAACTATCTAATTGACTTCAGTGGGAACAGGGTTGAGTATAAAATTAACTTTTTACTGCTCTCAGCCCTGCAGAGTAGAGTCAGCAGAACACCAGGACAGAGAGGAGAACTGTGTAGAGGTTCCAGTCAGTTACACCTGTGTAAGCTTCGTAAAGGTAATGGGATTGCACAAGTGGCACTCGAGACATTATTAAGATCAGATCTGTGTGGGGTAAGCGTTGGGTGAAACTTTGGTTCCTTTCCTTTAAGGCACAAGATCAAAAGGCAGACATCAATTTAAAAAGGGAAAAGAAACTCCTGATTTAAACCACTGCATTTTTATTTTGTACTATAAATAGAATTTCCCCATATTTCCCATTCCCTTACACAAATAAATGATACATATAGCTGAACATAGCTTTAGTCAGTAAAATATCTGTAAGAGTGGCTTTTAACCATGAGGTAAGCATGACGGTTCAGAAGGCACCTCTGCGTTAGGTTACAGTAGCATGCTTTACTATGTAATATAGACATCTCTCTACATATTTCTGGTGATCTCTATCATATGACAATTCCTCCTATAATCTAGGGTTTACTGCATCAAATTACAATTCTTTTTTGTTCCCCCTTCCCCCTGGCATTAGAGGCACTGAGGCGACGACGAATGTCTAAAACAGCTTTGATTAGATGATGGTATCATGACTGAATAAAGATGTAAATTTCATTTTTGTGTACTTAGCTGCCTTTCTCAGAGGATACCATCATTCATTCATGCAAGTCCATTAGGAAGGTGTCTCTAGATTTTCAGATCGGTGGGTGGCTTAATAGGCTCCCTCTGCTGTTCTGAGTCATCTTGACCTTTTTGTGTCTTTCCAGTGTGCTATTTTTACATGACTGTGCGGTATCCTCGAGAGAGCTGTGCAGAATTGACCTAAAAACAGGAAAGGAATGTGCTGAGAGGTGCAGCTTCCTTTCAATTGCTAAATTTGAGAGCACATACTAACAAACTACTTCAGACATGAAGATTTTGTTCGTTTTCTGTTGGTGAGTGTATCTAGGTAAGGTTGTAGAGGGGAAGAAAAGTTATGTGATGTTGGCAAATATATTTTCCATCTCTGGCATGGCAGTGCTCTTATGCAATGGATACAGTGAGCAGCATGACTTCCTGGCAGCCTCATATTGGACCATGCAAAGGCTATATATAGCATTTCAGAAGATACAAAGGAAGCAATGGTTTGCAGCAATCTGGAATTGTAACAAGTGGTGCAGCTCTGACCAAGCCCCTGTAAGGCAAGTTTCAATTTAGAGTGGAGGGAACATTGTAACTACTTCTTTCCAGACACCAGTACAGCTAGCTCCTGGATGGACATCTCCTTGTTGAGGTAACGATCGTACTCCACCATGGTTAATCTTCCACTCTTTAAGGCATCCTCAATGGAGAACTTTTCACCAGACTTCCTGTCAAGGATCATGGAGGACTCCCCATTAGGCCCCTTTATGGAGATCTCTTCCCAGTCACATTCCTGGCTCTTCAACTTAACGAACAAGCTCCATTCGATGAGGCCAAGTTTGTGAGCTTCCTCTGGAGACATCTCCTTGCCAGTGTCGGGGTCTATGACCACAATGGAGCGCCGCAAGTGGTTCTCTCTCTGCTCTCTCTTGATGGCCACTGTCTTGAGGCGGTTCTGAAGTTGCTCAATCTCTGCATCTTTTTCTCTCGATAATTTCTTTAGATCTTCCAGCTCTCTCTCCAAGACCTGGAATCTGGAGTCCAGATTCACCCCACTGTCAATCTGGGTCATGTTCCGTAAATCCCGAGCTTCTGTTGCTGTGAGCTCAATCTCAGACTGCAGCCTCCTTGTTTCCAGTAGAAGATTCTGCTTTTCTAGATGAAGCTTGTGGTTTTCCTCCCTCAAGAAATCTAGCTCTTTGGAGGACTTGGAATTGTTGAACTCCACCTCAGAAAGCCTGGCCTCGAGCCGGTTAATATCTGCATCCAGCTCCCTCTTACGCCGACTCTCCTCCTCCAGGTTGCTCTTCAGCTTTTGAATCTCGTATTCAGTGTCCCCTTTATCCACTTGGATGCTCTCTGAAAAGACCACTTTCTCCTTGACCTCCATCTTCTCCAGTGTGAGGAGTTTCTTCCTCAGGGCTTCCAACTCAGCCTGCAGGACTTGCCTTCGGTGCTTCTCTTCTTCTAGCTCCAGCTTGAGGAGAGAGTGTTCTTTCTCTTGCTGCGGGTCTTGCTGGAGGATTACTTTCTGTTTCACAGTCACTCTTTCCGTTGTCTCCCTCTCCTGCTGTTCCAGCTCATTCAGCCTTATCTTCAGCCTCTGTACCTCAAGTTCGGCCTCTCTGCGGGCTTGCCTCTCTTTCTCAAGTTCCTCCAGCTGGCGTTCCAGCTCAGATCTCCTCCGTTGCAACTTGCGCAGCTCTTCCCGCAGGGAGTCTATCTGCTTCAGCTCACTTTCAATGCTTTGTGAGAAGGAATTGATTTCTGCTTTCAAGACGGGATCTTGCTCAAACTTCACTACCTCCTGCTGGACCACTTTCTCCTTCACCTGTGAGAGTTCCTCCTCTTTTTGTCTGATCATCTTCTCCTGGAGCAGCCTTTCCCTCTCCAGGTCGACGTGCTTCTTTTGTTCCTCTGCTAGCTGAGCTCTCAGGGACTCCACTTCCTCCCTGGTCTTGGGGTCTTCTTGGTACTGCACTATCTCTTGGACGACTTCCTTCATCTGGACTTGAGGCTTGGTGTCTTTCAAGGTCTGAATCTCTTGCTTCAGCTGGTAGATCTTCAGATCAGCTCTCTCGATCACTCGGGTCCTGTCTACAATTTCTTCCCGGAGTCTCTTCAATTCATTCTCAGTCTCAGGATCAGTCTTATATTTAATGACCTCCTTGATGATTTCTTTCACCTCCATCTGGCCACCTCTGTTCCTCAGATAAGCCTGTTCATTCTGGCAGCTCTTCAGCTGCTCTTCCCCACCTCGGTACCGCCTCTCCTGCTCCACCAGTTCCAGGCGAAGGTTGGCTACTTCATTTTCAGCCTTGGGATCCGGGCGCACTATCTCTCGTACTTTTTCCTGGACAACCACTTTAGCGTTCTCCTCTTCCAGGACCTTGATCTTTCTGAGCAGCTCAGCCTTCTCCCTCTCATTGGAACGGCCCTTGGCCTTCTCGTCTTCGTACTGTCGTCGGAGTTCAATCACCTCCCTCTCTGTTGCCAGGTCTTTCTCCACCTTCAGCACCTCCTTGACTGTGATCTTGCCCTCTGCAATGGCCCGTTCCTTCTCCAGCCGTTTCATCTTGTCCTGCAGGAAGCTGAACTCCTCCTCTTGTTTCTCCCTAAGAGTGCTCTCCCTTTCCTTGTTCTCCTGCAGCATTCGGAATTCAGCCTCTAGCTGAGGGTCGTTTTGCAGCTTCACCACCTCCTTCTCAGTAACCACCTCCTGCTCTTTGTTCTTCTCATCAGACAGCACGGTGATTTGGTGGCGCAGCAGGGTGACCTCATTTTCTCTGGCTCCTTCCTGCCTCCTGAGGTCTTCCAGTTCTTCCTTCAACTTCAGGATTTCATCCGCTTGTGCCTTGTCCTGCTCAATACGCAGGACTTCCTTAACGATATACTCCTGGCCCCCTTCCTTCCTCTCATGCTCTAGAGCGCGCAGCTTCCGTTTTAAGGCCTCTAGCTCCTCCTGTAGCACCTGGTTCTTGCGTTGCTCTTCTGCCAGGCTTTGCTGCATTTTGAGGATGTTGTCATCCAGCTTAGGGTCAGGCACTTTCTTCAGCAGTTCCTTCTTCAACACGGTTTCCTGGGGCTTCTGCTTCTGTAGATGGAGGATGTCATTCTGGATGGCTTTGATCTCTCCCTCTAGCTGCTGTCGGCGCTGACTCTCATCGTCTAGTTCTTTCATTATTTTCCAGGCTTCCTCCTGAGGCCTCTCCGACTTGCTAGTCTGGACAGACTCCTGCATCACGTGTGCTTCTGGCTGCTGTCAGTGGAACAAAGAGCACAGGGTAAGGACAACCTTGCTCATTAGCAGTCACTATGTGGTGACAGGACACTGGAAGGAAGGTCAGGTAGGCTGTGTCCCACCTTTTTTTTTTTTTTTTTTTTTGTACATGGGCATGATCGCCTCAGGCAGGCGTGGCAGCCCGTCAGGGGCGCCAGCCTCTTCCTGTTGGGGGCGGGGGCTGAGGTGGGTCTTAGTTCCACTCACTATGGAGCCCTGCCCTCTGTTCCTCCTTTTGCCTTAGGCCCTGCCCCTTGGCCAGGCTGGAAGCCAGAGCCGGGCCACGGTAAGAGCTGCCAAAGGAGCCCCGGATGCCCCATCTGCCCTGGGTGGCATGCCCCAGGTGGCAGGGACATGGGCGGAGGACTGTTCTCAGGCACCCTGGTCCCCCGCCCAGGGCAGGTGGATAGTCTAGGGCTCCCCACAGAGGTGAGGGCTCCCTGCACAGCTCTTGCCACTGCCTGGCTCTAGCTTCAACCCTGACCAGGGGACATGGTCTTGCGTGGGGGGGGGGAGAGAAGGGAAGGAGCAGGGGACAATGCTCCAGTGTCAATGCCCAACCCATTTCTACAAAGATTCCAGCATTCCTGTCTCATGCTCCTATCTTCAGTATCCACGGGAGAACTTCCATCTCTAATAGACCACTGGAGATGACTGAATATTGCACATAAGCAAGTACATGTCCCTCTATTGAAGGAGTGCGTGGGTTCTTAACCCTGGGGTCATCCTTTCCCCACTCCATGGCAGGTGTCTGGCTATGAGGGAAAGGTCTGCAGGTGGCCCTCATATGAAAAACGTTGAAAACCATTCAACTAGTGCATCCTAAGACTTACAGAACACTCCCATGCGCCAAATGGGGAGAATGATGAGGTAACTGGATGGGCTAGATTGTTCATGATAGGTGGGCTCAAATTAGCTTCCTTCTGCGTGATTTCCAGGGTGTAACATAATAGCTAGATCTATGTCTAGTTGGTGTACATATATGTATGCAATTCTGCTTTAAAATACTCTTCTAGAATAAAATTGCTTAGCATAAAGTTAATCTGCTTTAACTAATATATGCATAAACCTCAAAAATCCTTCACTGTGGTGCAGCAGATGTGACCATGTGAAGTCGCCCAGCAACTGTAACTTTAACGGTAACATAGTCCATGTCTTCAAAGTCCAAGTTCCTAGTTTCATCTCTATCTAAATCAATTCCTGCCATTTATCAGTTACCTGCCTCAGGAGAGTCTGGGCAAATTCCAGGTTCTGCAGCTTCTGTTTATTGACAGCATTAACTTCAGTGAATTTAGCAGCCAGAATTGCTTCCTGTGAAATAGAAGGGCATTCAAAGGAGGAAGTGGAACCAGATTTGTTAATCAAGACATTCTGAATAGAAATTAAACAAGTGGGCACATGCAGAATAGGTTGGGAAGCATAGCACGATGCAACTGGATATTTCTTCAAAACCTTCTCTCCCTCTACTGTGATCTTATTGCATTGTGGTAACAGAAAGCTCTTTGAGATGTGTAGTCCCTATGTGTATTCCACGTGGGTGTGAGTGTAGAATTTCTTGGGAGCAGTGTCTGTTGGCCCGCGTAGCTCTCCTCGTGCTCCCAACTGAGGACATAACAGGCGGTGTTGGCTAACGCCTCTCCAATTTCCTAGTCTTAGCTAGTGTAATGAAACGACTGGTGGGTGGATAGTGGATACAAATAGGGACCATGCATCTTAAAAAGCCCCCAGTTACAGACAAGGACCATCACCTGAAGAAGAAATGGAGGTTACTTATGTGTATTCCACAGATGGGAGATTAATAAACAGTAGTAGTCAAACAGCTGGTAGCTCACTCCAGTATTGCTGTCTCCCACAGCCGTTTCTGCAGTTAATGACTGTTCCGGGGCATGATGTCTCGGGAAGGTATGCAAAGAGCTGCAAGTGGCTGCCCTACATATCTCTAGGATGGGTATGACTCTCAGAGAGGCAGCTGAAGTACTTTGTCCCCTGATGGAATAAGCCTTTACCCCATGAGGGGGAGAAGAGGAACGGGGAATACCAGCTAGTTGGTAACAAAGGATAAATCTAAATGGATCACAAGTTGTAAGTCTCTGCGTCAATATACGTTAATCTCTTGTTCACCATGGAAACAAATAGTTTAGATATCTTTCTGATGCCTTTTATTCTTTGCAGATAAAAGGCCAAAGCCTTCTGGCGAATCGGAGAGTACAGTCTTCTCTCCTCTTCCGAGGCATGTAGTTTAGGGGAAAAATACAGGTAAGTAGATGACCTGACTCAAACTCAGAAACGGCCTTGGGTAGGAGCGGGGGCATAAATAGCCCTTTTCTTTATAGAAGGTGTGGCAAACTGCCGGCTTCTCCTTAGTGGGTCTCGCACTTTTGCCTCTCACAGTGGGCCAGGGTGTCGCTGGTTACCCCGTCTTCCCAGGGAGGGGGGGTAGGGACCCGGGCCCGCCCGCTCCTCCGGGTCCCAGCCCAGGGGCCCTCCGAGTAGCAGCTATGTGCTGCTGGCACCTTACTTGCAGCTGCAGGCTTTTCCCCTGGGCCACTCTCCCCCCTCTGTCTTCCTGGCTTCTTGAGCCCAGTACCTTCTTTAGGACCCCACCTCTCTCCCACACACTGCTGTGCTCCGTTCTGTTCTCCTCCACTTCTCCACACACCACCGTACTCCGTTCTGTTCTTCTCTACTTCACACACTCCTCTGCTCACCACACACCTACTCCTTCTACTCCACCCTGTCTCTCAGGAGTAGAGGGTTTTTATAGGCACCTGGGTGGGGCCTTAATTGGTGTCAGCTGACACTAATTACCTTTTATGGACTCTGGCTAGTCTATAGGGTATAAAGCCCGGATCATTCTAGCACTTATATAGCGCCCTTCTAGAACTTTCCTCCTGCCCTCTGTCCTTGCTATACCACAAAGGTAGTATATTGTGGGCTCACCATAAGCGCTCTGTTTTCTGACTCTTATGTCGGACAGTATAGCTATAAGAAAGGCCACTGTCATGGACAGATGGGTCATGGAGCATATGGCCAGCAGCTCAAAGGGAATCTTAGTGAGAGAGAGAGAAACAAAATTGAGGTCCCATGGAGGTGCAAACGATCTAAAAAACCCCTTAAAAATCTAGTTGTGTTGGGGGTGTAAAGATCATATCATTATCCACTGGAGGATGGAAAGTGCTGATTGCTGCTAAATGTACCTGCAGGGAACTGAATGAAAGATCTGAAGACTTGAGGGCAAGTGGATACTCTAAGACATCAGGGATTCTGGCAGAGTCCGGAGACAAATTGCACTGATGAACCCAAGCAGAGATCCACTTCCATTTAGCTGGATAACATCTTGTAGAATTTTTTCTGTTTTGGTTAAGGATAGATTGCACCCTCTGGGAAGATGAGTTTTCTATCTCTGATGTCCATCCAAATACCAGGCTCTGCATTGCAGCGGCTTCTGATTCAGGCGTAGGAATTTGCCCCCATGTTGCATTAGAAGATTCGGCACCATGGAATGATCATGGGTGGTCGCACTGAGAGGCTCAGCACATCCATGAACCAGCACTGTTTCAGCCATTGGGCATGATAAGGATGACTCAATCTCTGTCTTGGCAGATCTTCCATAAAAACATATCAAAGGAATTGGAGGGAAAGCATATCCCAGGTGACCCTTCCACGACATCAGGAGGGCTGCTCCCAGTAAGTCTTTTCCCAGGACTGCTCTGCAGCAGTACTGAGGAAGTCCGTTTGCTTGTGAGGTGAGAAGGGCCCAAGCTGGCATTCCCCATTGAGCGAAGACTTCTCTGAGAACCGAATTGTCACTCTCCCATTAGTGGTTTGCAGAAACGTGTCTACTTAAACAGTCTGATAGAGAATTCTGCACCCGGGTCAGTATGACAAAGCTGCTGATGGGGTTATGTGATGTTTGATGCACCAGTTCTAGTGGGTGAATGCCTCTATGCACAAAGAGAGAGAGATCCCATTTCCTCTTGCTTGTTTATATAAAATACTATTGTCACATTGTCTCACATTTGGATTGGGTGAGTGGGAGAAATGGTGGTCTGTCAACCCTATCATGCCTAAGTTTTAGTAAGTTATGTGCATTCTGGACTCCCAGGCAGTCCAAATGCCCTGTGCCACGTGATTGTCCATGTTCACACCCTAATCCAAAAAGGAGGTGTCAGTAACTATGATTGTTTCGGGTGCTGGTATGAGGAAAGGGATCCCTACCGAACCTTCTCTTGTTTTGTCCATCAGATAAGAGAATCTAATACCTTGGGCAGGACTGTGACCTTGTTGTTTATGATGTTCTCTCGTGGGTACTCTGAGAGAATCCAGGCCTGTTGGCATCCTAGATGTAGCTTGATGAACCATGTCACGTGTGCATGAAAGCCATGTAGCAAAGGAGGGAAAGACACCTTCTGAATGATGTCCTGGGCCTGATGGTGACCTGGTTATGAAAGTGTTAATGGCCTCAAACCTTCTGAGAGATAGAAAACTGTAGTCTAGACTAACGTTGCCCCATGATGTCTATGCACCTCATGAGGGTCAAAGTGAATTTTTTTTACGATTGCCACAGAAACCTAGGGAAAATAAAAGGCTGAACAGAACCCGGGTTGCTCTGTGGACCTCCTTGTAGGAGTTGCCTGTGAGAAGCCAGTCATCAAGGTATGAAAAGACTGTAAATCCTTTTCATCCAAGCAGCCATTACTGAAAAAAATCTTGGTAAACACCCTGCATGTTGTGGCCAAACTAAAAGGGAGGACTCTGGATTGGTAATAGTCTTGGTTGAAGAGGAACCTAAGGAACTTCCTGTGGGCTGACTGAATATCTGTATGAAAATATGCATCTTTCATGTTGAGGACCACAAACAATGTGCCTTCCTCTGACGAGGGAATTATTGATGCCAGGGAGATTATGTTGAATTTTAGTTTTCGGATAAACTTGTGTAACTGACATAAATCAAGGATTGGCCTCCTACCTCCATTCTTCTTGGGGATCCAGAAGAAAGGAGAAGACAACTCCTTCCCATGATGTTGAGGTCAAACCTCTTTTATGGCTTCCCTGAAGAGAAGGGAGTTGATCTTCTTCTGTGATAAAATTTCATGAGTTGTCCCCGAAGAGAAACCAGGAAGGAGTTTGTAGGAAAAAGTTGTCAGGTAGCTGCCATGGATAACCTTGAATACCCATTTGTCTGTAGTAAAGGCCCTCCAGTTTTTTACAAATTGGATAAGGTGGCTGCCAAACATCTGAACAGGGAAATGAAGAAGCATCTATAAAAGGTGCAGATCTGCAGAGTCCCATTAAATGGAACTCTGTGTGTGGTAGTGGATGTTGCAGAGGCTGGGTTCCTATCTCTTGTGTGATGGTTCCTGAGGACATTGATGATAAAAGGGCTAAAGATGTGGTCTTGCCCCTTATCCTTGTCTATGATGATTCATCTTGGGGGCAGGAGTATAAATGCCCAGCGTGCAGAGTGTTGTTCTCAAGTCTTTGAGGGAATAGAGAGAGTCATCTGTTTTCTCGTGGAATAAGCTGATAATATCGAAGGGCAGATCTTGTATGCTACCCTGCACCTCTCTAAGGGAACCTGAGGATTGCAACCATGAGTCTCTTCTCATGACAATGACTGTAGTCATACCCATCTATGTGGGATCTGCTGTGTCCACTCCAGTTTGGAGTGAAGTTCTGCCCACCAATTTGCCTTTCTCCACTAAGGCGTGGAAGCGGGTTCTATCCTCCTCAGGGAGCTTGTCTTTAAACTCTAGAAATCTAGCATAACTGATAAAATCACATTTGGCCAAGAGGTCCTGATGATTAGAGATCCTGAACTGGAGGGAGGTGGAAGAGAAGATCTTTCTTCCCAGAAGGTTGAGTATCCTGTGCCCCTGATTGGCGGGAGTAGCCTTTGGGTGCTGTTGCTTAGACCATGGCCACCAGCAGAACCAAAGAAGAACAAGAACTTTCTGCCCTTGGATGGGACAAAGCAGCACTTCTCAGCCTTTTTAGATGTGGCGCCCAAGAAGCAGGGGTGTGCCAAACCATCTTTGCTTGATCCGTGATGGGGAGGGGCACTCTAGTGGGACTGGGGGGCTGCAGAATGGCTAGTAAGCTATACTGAGGCTCCTGAATTTCCTCCAGCTGGGTCTGTTGCTATGCTGCTACCCTGTGCATGAGCTCTTGGTATTGTTTAAAGTCATCCAGCGGAGACTGAGAAGATGGAGTGACCGCCTCATCTGGTGACGATGACAAGATTGCTCCAGAACCATGGGATCCGGCTCACTTTCCTCCTCCGAACGCTCTGACAGGGCCGGTTGCATGTGGCCAGGCAATGGCAAGTAGCACTCCTGCACCAGTCCTAGGTGTCTAGGGTAGGGCTCCCACAATCCCCAATATGGCCAAAAAGATGGATCGACCAGTGGAGCGGGGATCCCATGGCCATTTATGCCAGGTTGGATGTTGGAGCCCTGACCTTCTAGGGCATCTGTCTGAGGCTGCCTCTCTTTGGTGCTGCAGAGACTCCTGCGGCACCTCCAACTCTTTGGAAGAGAAGGCTGTATCCTTGATCACTGGTGGGACCAATGGCCGTGCTTCGAGTCTGGTGGGTGCAATGGGGGAACAACTCCCTCTCCTTGTGATAGACTCCTCCTCTGGCGTAACAGTATCCTGGACTATAGATGGACCCCATAGGAGCAGTGAACGTGGGGGAGAGAGAGCAACAATATCTTCCAGGGAGACGTACGTCTCCAACCATCCTGAAGTATGAGGAGAGTCCATTCCTGGAGCTGGCAGGGCTGGAGCTTCTCTGCTCACTGGGCTGTCGTTCCCTTTCAGATCACATTGCTATCAGTACTGCCTCAGTTCCCGAAGGGACTGGAAGCACCGCGAGCTATTTATACCTCGTCTTCACCACCAGAGTCAGAACTATCGGCAGAACTTGCGTGCCTCCTCTTTTTGAAAAGATTTAGTTGGACCTAAGACCATGGCACCCATGTGCATTGGCTCTGCTGCCTTTGATCTGGTCAGAGAAAGATCTCTTCTTTTGGGACTGTCTGAGACATAGAGGACTTGTCCTTATATCTGTGAGAGTGCCCCGTAATTTCCCTTGGAGCCTTTTCTTTAGGCTTAACAGACATAGCCTCCATGCCTGAGCTTGTCCTAAGAGGGGTGCTGCCTACTTATTGAGGCTGGGCCGGGGGGAAGGTATCTGGCTCAGATCTGATTGGGGCTTCATTGCCTTCTCCATGAGGTGTTTTCTGAGTTTCATGAGTTCTGGGGGGGAAAAGAGAGGCAGATGCTGCCCTTTTCAGAAATATGAGCCTCATCCAGGCACGTGTTGATGTTTGTCACTCACAGAAGAGGAACAAGAGCAGGAAATAGTTTTTGGACCCTGGGCAAAATCACAAACTTCTTGGGGGGAGGGGGAATCTCCGGGCAGGGGGAAAGAACGCTATCTTACACTATGCTATGCTATAAAAACTACTAAAAATTAACTGTACACAATTCTTACAGGAATGATGCAGAAAAAAGGAGCTGAGAACTCCCAGGATTCCTCTTCAGACAATGCTGTGGTAAGAAGGAAGTAGTGAGGTGTCAGCCCACACTGCCTGTTATGCCCTTGCTTGGGAGCGTGGGGAGAGCAACAGCGAATGTGTGGGCCAGCGGAAGACCATTGCATATCCCGCGTGTGGAGTAAAGATAGGGGCCATCGCTCGAAGAAAAACAATAGTTTCTTTTCCTGAAACCCATTCCTTACCCTACCAAATGCATGTAACAGGTGGGACAATCAGGGAAGAGTCCAGTCTTGACTACTTACTCGTGGGCTGCGTGGTGCAATATACGCAATATAAGGATGAGCTAAGATAGCCAGTGGGTTATATGCATGTAAAGTAGCTCGAAAACGTTCATGGTCTTCGTGTAGTATCTGTAGCTTACACAAAATATTTTAGCTCCTGAAACCTGTCCCTCCACCTGAAGGTCTTGTTAGGGGGAAGATTTTGTTAGGAACCAAGTGCAAGCTCATATACTTCTCCTAAAAATGCTGGGATGCTAGATACTTGATCAGCTAATGGTGCTGAAGAATTCCCAACCCCGACTGGGGCTGAGATGTCAGAGGTAAAAATCATTGTCTGTGCGATCCCTGATAGCACCTCAAAGCCATCACCCAGCCTTAGCCTCTCTCAACCTTGTCACCGCTTTACCTCCTCTTTCACTTTTGTGGCTGGAGACTGGAGTCTGGGTCTCTTGCTTGTGTAGCCATTCCGTCCATTTTCCAGGGCGAGAATGGATCGTAACTTCTCTGCTTCCAATTCATAGTCCTGCAGAAGAGTGGTGACATGCGAGAGGTGAGAACACAGGTCCTCCTGGCCTGTGTCCCCCTCTGCTTGTGCCTTAGCCCAAGCTTTCACCTGTCCTCTCCCCACCTTGGTCTTCTGTGGAGTAGCTTATTTAGGATGATGGGATCTACAGCAACAGCAGGGAGACCTTTTTGAGAGGTTCAGTTCAGGCCCTGCATGTCGTATCTATCCTGCTAATGCACCTGCATAGTTGAATTGTGACTTTCATATTAAGTGTTTTAAAGCCACTTGTCTGCAGGATTAACCCCTTTACATATGGGGAAACTGAGGCAGACATTAACTGAATGGAGAAAGGCCACAGAGGGAGTTGCTGTGAGAGCGGGGGTTGGGACTAAGCTGTCCTTACTCCCCAGTCCTTTTCGCTCAATCACAGGGCCACAGTGGTTTCCTTTTGGCAGCTATTGCTATCTTGTCCCCTGTTTGGAGTCGGGAAAAAAATTTTCCTTGGGGCAGATTGGGAGAGACCCTGTACCTGAAGGTTTTTCACCTTCCTCTGCAGCATGGGCCATGGATCATTTATGGGTTTAAACTTGTGTAAATGGGGGCTTCTCGGTAACTTGAAGTCTTCTAACCATGATTTGAGGACTTCGGTAACCCAGCCAGAGGTTAGGGGTCTATTACAGGAGAGGTGGGATGAGGTTCTGTGACCTGCAACGTGCAGGAGGTCAGATTAGCTGATCACAATGGTCCCTTCTGACCTGAAAGTCTGAGTCTATTAAAAATACTCTAGTGACAGAATTACACTCCTTACCTTCACTGCCTGCTGGTACTCCTGGGCACTGGCAGAGACTTTCTGTACCTCCTGCTCCTTTCTTGCAATATCACCCAGCAGCGCCTGTAAACACAAATGGCGCAGAAAAAGCAAGAGCCAAGCATTATGGCATTTTTGAGGGCTCCAATTAAAGCTACACTCAGGAGTGTTTGTTTTAATGTCCTCTCTATGCAGCACATACATACCATAAGCACTAGCCTCCAATTCACTAAAGGAACATGGGAGCTTGTGGTTGCAAAGAACCTGTTGTTCTGTGTGTCATCCTGCTAGGGGATGATCAGAATTCTTTCCTTTGTTTCCTGAATACTTTTAACATGATTTGAATGGGTGCAGCTGCCTTTCATCTACTGTCTGGCTCATCCAAGGGTTCTCCTCCCACTCGGACGTATGTCCTCATAGGGTAGTCGTCATAGGCAAAGTGGAGTAGCACTGAACAATTCTGTATTAAGGATGGATGGATTTCAGATTGAGGTGCATTGCCAGTGCCCTATCTTTGCATTAGCTAGCAGGGACTCTATCAAATGCACGTAGGCGTATTTACCCTACTGTAGCCTTAACTTTTTTGTAGCAGCTCTGGCATTCTCCCATGCAGCAGACCTGATCAGTGTTGGGGACTGTGAATGGGAAGTGTGGGCACGATGTTGAGAGGGTCTCTGCAGCATATGGCTTCGAGGAGAAGGAATTACCATTTGGTTCTTCATCTTAGTTTCCACTTGTTGGATGTTGTCTGTTTCCTGTGGCTCATAGTTCGGTATGTTACAAAGGAACTGGTTGACTTCATTGTAGCCAGTGCGGTAGGTGGAATAGGATGATTTTGCTTTCTGCAGGGTCTGAGATCTGCAAGGGGGATACGAGAGGCAATACTTCCTAAGCCATTGCAGTTTCTCTGGCCCCACCCTCCCAAAGACATAAACTTGGGCGTGAGTTTCTCCTCTGCTGCGGGATCCTACATAGTAGTTCCTAGAAAGCCTCTTCTTCAGTCCATGTTAAAACGTGGTGTGGTTTTTATACTGCTCCTTCCACTTGCAGGTCTAAGCAATGATACATCCTCGGTCAGGGAGGAGGGCTGTGAAATGCAGCTCAGCTGTGTCTAACACACAGCACCCATCTCTTCCAAGCCTGTCAAGGACTCCAAGCACCAGCAGTTTGTCAAACCACACCATGATTAGCCTTGAGGATGCAGTGGAATCCACGATGACAGTGGAATATAATTATCAATGGGCATGGCAGTGTGCAATGTGCCAGCCCAAAAAGGGTCTGTGCCCCTAGAATCTTATCAGCCAAAAGAGCGTGCATGCAATACAACACAAAACCGGCCAAGTCAAAGCAAGCAGAGGAGCGGGGCTGGCTCAACAGTGCCACTGCCTAGTTGAGTATGAAGGGGATGATTGGGTGGTGAGGAGGAAGGATGCATGGCAGGCAAGTGCTTGGAGATTGTCAGGCATCCGGCACAGTGTGACGGTGGATGGAGAGTGGAGAGAAGGTGGAAGAGGTAGGAGGCAAGTAAGGACAAAGGAGTGCAAAGCCCTCAAGGTGCTAGATCTTGCTGTGGAAAGGAAATGAAGGCTGGTGAAGGGGGAAGACCCAGTCAGAGGCAGGAGGGAGAGGCTGTGCTGGAGGGGAATTCAATCACCCTTTCTTCAGCCCTTATGGACTAATTAGTCACCCTTGTAACAACTCCAGTCTCCATTACAAAAGCACTTAGTGCCAAAGGTCACCCAGATCTGCCCAGCCAACACATGATGAAGAACCATCCATTTCTTCTCCCCTAGACCTTTAATGTCAAGCTCCCACCTGCTCTGTATACATCCATGTTGCCCACCCATCCCTGTGTCCCTAGGGCTCATACTGCAATTCCTCCAGACTTGATTCCCTTCATGTCAGTAGTGTTCGGTTGTAAAAACCCATGTGCTAGGAAATGAGGGACACTCTCTCCTAGCCTGTATCTCAAGGGCTTAGCCAACAGCCCACCCTGGAGCCTCACCTGTGGTCAATTTGCTTGCTGAGGTTGTTGAAGCGCTGATTGAGTTTGTGGAGCTCCGCTTCTTGGCGTTCGGTGTCGGGGCAGTGCTCCTGAAAGCGGCTGGCCATGGTGGTGGAGCACATCTTTGTTTTTTGCAAGTTCTGCTCTGCCTCGTTAAGCAGAGACCTCTTGGACTGCAGCTCCACGCCCATGGCCTGGGATGGGAGTAGAAGGAAAGGGTTGTTAGACCGACGTTAGGCTTTCACCAAGTCTCCCTCTGCCATAGCTTATCTGTGGGTCTAGTTTAAAGAAAGACGTTCACTGGGTATTTCTGTGCATAACAGCCGGCTCCTCTAACCCTTTCACTCCTGAATTCTTTGCTACCCAAAGTATTTGCATCCCAACTATGACTCAGGGTGAGGGAAAGGGTAAATATTTCTTCAGCTGCAAGGCACACAGCTAAACCAATTAGG
Source organism: Mesoclemmys tuberculata (assembly GCA_007922155.1). NCBI lineage: Eukaryota > Metazoa > Chordata > Testudines > Chelidae > Mesoclemmys > Mesoclemmys tuberculata. Next base: position 6,189,328 of record ML675626.1, read on the forward strand.
AAAGGTTTGGCTCGGTGGAAGACTTCGGCAGTACGCAGGATCCTTCTTTTGATCTACATGATGCTCTGTTGCCTAGCCCTATGAAGACCATGGACACAAAGCAAGAAAGGAGGACTGCTCTGCCTGCTTTCAATGAAATGGGTATTGTGCTCTGCCTCATAGCGCCCTTCTGTGCCATCAGCCCCTGGCATTGGCAGTGGGAGGATGTTACATGATGGTCAGGCTTGTGTTAATGCTACGGAGGATGTTGGGGTCCCTGGCTGTGGAAGGGTGGCACTAAGGCACCAGGCCTGGGGATTCTAGAGAGGCTCAGAGCCACCTGGGAGATTTGATGGGGAAGAAAACCTCTCTCACCCTGACTCCCTGCTGTTCTTAATTATTTAAGGTAACAGTGTTTGTGAAAAGTGCTCAAGATTTAAGTCCTTTGTCCCCATCACTGCAGTAGCTCAGAGGCAGCTGCAAAAGCTTTGGCCTCTTTGCCTTCACTCTGTTCCTGAAAGACAGACTCCAGAGGCTAAGGTCAGGCGCTGACCCGTTGAGTTCTTGGCCTTTCTATCAAGCTGACCCACAAGGATCTGACTGTGATAAGTGACTTTTCTGACAGGTACCCATTGGTGAGGACTTAGAGGCCGCCACTCAGATACGTGGTCCCTGAGCCATTCTGTCATCCCAATTCCAGTTGTAGCCCTATAGTGCCTGCCAAGCACTAGAATTTTGGTTTGGTGAATTAGGGGCCCTCATTTAAGGGAGGTGCCTTGGTGGCAATGAGTCATGGACCAGCCCCTTGCATGAGCACCTTGTGCTGAGAATCCTTAGTGCCGCAATGAAATCTGCACAGAGTCCACCCCCTGTCAAGCAACCTCCTGTCTCAGGACCTCAGACACCTTGACAAAAATGGAATGAGTATGAGGATCTTTGTGGAAGATCATCTCTGCTAACCCGCTGGTTCCTGGAGCACACACACAGATGTCTGTTGATTAAACATGTTGCTAGGTTAGAGGACTGGCTGAAGAAACCACTTACTAAGAGCTCCTCTTTCTTATGATCCAGAGCCCGCAAGTCCTCCGGCACAGTGTCCTCTATAACCAGTTTGTTTTCATATGCAGACAGCAGGTCTCTGCCTTGCTGAAGGCTCTTCTCAAGGCAATTGGCCATATCAATCCTGTAAATGCAGGAAGAGTGTTACTACATGCACACACCATTGCTGAAAAGTCTAGATTAAGCTTGGCAGAAGCCATAACCTACTTTTCCTGGGCAGCACTGAGCAGCTGGACCACGTTGTCGTACTTCTTGTTAGTGTCCTCTACCTTGTTCCGCACCAAGGTGGCACTGCCTGAGTTGGGCACGGTGTCAATGAAGGCCTCACACTCCTGGATTTTCCTGGCTTTCTCAGGCTCAATGCAGCGGACCTCATTGGAGATATTCTGCAGTGAGAAGAAAGTCCTTACAGCCACTGAACGGGCCTCTAGCAACCAGATGACAATTAAGGCAGCAGCTCCTGGGGCCAGCAGGGATGTTTGCACTGAGGCAGGCCCCCTGTTCCAAATATGATGGGAGGATTTTGTGTCAGATGGTCTCAGCCTATTGGGACAAGGTGATGTTTCTTGAGGCCATTCATGGACAAATAGCAGCGTGTTGCTACAGGATGGCATTTCTTTGTAGCATCTTGCCACTGTGACACAGGGCGAGAACTGCAAACTGTGTTAAGGGTTTTGGATCCGCACATCCGATATTCCCTCATCCGTTCTGTTTTAATGTCCATGATGGCGTCCCCTCCATTCACCCTATCCCTCGCTAGTATTATGTCCTTACGCTGATCTGTGCCGCATCTGACGAAGTGGGTGGCAGCCCATGTGAGCTTACACCTGCAGAAATGTGTTAGTCTTTAAGGTGCTGCAGGACTCTTCTTTCTCCTCCATGTCGCTTACCTTAAGGTGCTTTGCGCGCTCAGCACTGTCCTGCACTGCCCGGCTTTGCTCTAATGGGGGACGTAGGTTTGCTGTTATTGCCTTCTCCTGCTTGTCTAGGTCGCTGTTCACTTTCTCCAGTCCTGCTAGCAGCTGGCGCACCTGGATGGATGCAGCATCTAGATAAGCAGAGGGTGCTGGGTTAGATGCCAGGGAAGTAGAGCTAGACCCAGGAAGAGAGAGCTGGGTGCAAACCAAATCCCAGCTCCCACAGCCACAATCCTGCACCCAAGCCCCGGACCCTGGGGCTATTAGAAATCTGCCTTGTAGCCGACTGGCTCCAGTTCATTTCTTGGTGCTGCTCCATGGGCTTCCACTCTGACCTTACAGCACTTAACAGGCCATTGTGGGCAGGTGCCTCACTACACCCAGCTGGGATTCATGACACAACTGAGGCACAGAGACCTAAATGACCTGCTGACTCCCTGTTCCAACAACTTAACCCCTTCTTCCCTTCGGAGAAGAAAAGAAGCTTAGTGCTTGTGGATGCTGCAGTAAAGAGAACAGAATTGGTGGGAGCTGTCAGGTGTCTCTAGAGCTGCTGCTAAGGAAGCGGCTGGCTCCAAAGCCAGCTATCTTCCTGCAGGAGGAAGGGGAGAAATCTCTTGCAATTCCTTGCCAAGAACATACTCAAGAATGGAAGCCAGAGCCCACTGCCCCCAGTTCAAACTGAGCTACAAGGCAGCCTGCTCTTCCCTTCGTGCTTTGGTGCTCCCGAACCTAAGATTCTGCAATGGCTTTGAAAAGGGCCCCGGCATGAAGACCCACCTCCCGGGCTGTCAGCCTTCTGCCCTTCATAGCGTTGCTGCAGCACGTTCTTGCTGCTGGCTGTCTTCTGCTTCACGTTCCGATATTGACTGGCAATGCTACACAGGGAGACAGTGTGTGAACTGAGGTTAGGGCATGTTCCTTCGCCCCTTCAAGTGCTGTATGCATCCAGTTGGACAGTAACATCAGGACTGTCATCTATGTGCTGGTTAAGCTATTGCCTCTGCCTTAAGGGAGAGCATTTCACCATCACCAAGGGACTTTTCTCTTAGTCCCAGGGGTGCATCTCCCCTCTCTGGCACAAAGCACGGGGTGGTCACAGTGTGATCGAACCCTTGAATACAGCTGTCGTTCAACTGCACTCAGCCTTGAAGGATGAGCAAATCTGGTGTCCTCTCCAGTCACCCTGCAGAGGAAGCGGGACTGGAGCTGCCTTGAATTGCTCTCTGGTAACACAGCTCTGGTGTTGGTGGATGGGCAGAGCCACTCCCTCCTCACCTGGAAGTAGTGTGGTTGCCATAAAGAGGAGACTCTGTGCCCTGTGAGGGGAATATAGGATAGTCCCACTAGCCCCTGCTGTGTCGAAACAACTCCTGAATCTGCCCTGCTGTTGTCTGTACTCTTAGCACTGAGTGTGAACGCTCTCAGACCCTGTCTCAGCTGCAGCTCCCAAAGTGCTTCATCAAGGAAGGTCAGCGTCATTATCTCCGTTTTCCACAGGAGGGGACAGAGAGCAGCCTTGCCCCCCAAGGAGCTGTGTATATTTAACTGCTTCCTTCTGCATGTATCTCTTGGGACAGGAGGGGTTTGGGTTTTAGAAGAAGTAGGAAGACTGACTGCCTTGGCCCCTGGCTGATGAAGTTGGACCTTAAACCCCGAGCACATCCTTGTGAAGCACTTTCCAGCCCCGTGGGTTCATTTCCACGTTTGTGGGTAGTGTTGCTTGGGTTCAGAAAGCAGCCTTGCAAGGCCTGCACCCAGCGTGTCTTAGGCTTAGCAGCAAGGAGAAGGTCCAGTCACGCTGCAGCTCACACTACAGTGAAATGGGGCCTGGCAGCACGTACTTGCCAGTGAGAGCTAAGGCTTCGGGGTCTGGGGGAGGAATCATGAAGCAGACCCCCGGGACGCTGATCTTGTTTCCTGAATTGTCCGTTACATCCCAGATGTCACCATTGTTCTTAGTCAGGGTGTAGCGGGCTCCACGGGTAACCTGGCCCTAGGGCAGAAACCAGTCACAACTGCCAGTTAGTAACTAACACCACCCTGGTCTAGTACATACATACCTGGCACACGGGCCCGTTGAGGCCCTGTCTGACTGCCACGGCTAATGCACAGCCATATGGCTTTTCCCAGGCAGGCATGTGTTCCTGCCTGCCCCACCAGTTTGGTAGTGGGATTCTTAGAGAAATGCAGCTGTTGTTCCCCTTGGGGGGTGGTTCTGTCTCTTTGACCCACTTGCCTGCTTGCAATGTACATGCTCATGCACCTAGACTGCTGCTAGGAATGTTCCCTACAAACAGCCACACCACCAGCAGCTGTGCAATCCTCAGGGTGCCTCTGCACACACAAAGTGTGTTGAGCGTCCGTCAGCAAACTGAACAACCTCCAAGAGCGTCAGGTCCCTGCCCTTCTCTGGTTACTTCTCTGCTTGTTTGCAGGGGAAACCACCCTAGAGTCGAGCTGCTAATCTCATCCCGAGGTGTGTTGGGGTAGATACAGACTGCTTATCTTCAAATGCTGTGTGGACTACTTAAGCCTTTTAGGGATACCACCCCCCCTTAATCCTCCCAGTCTTGCCCCCCTCCTCCTGCTTGCGTCAATTTACAATGGCTGGTTAAGCCAAGGAATTTCCGATGAGGATGGGCTAGAGGAGGCACAATGCACATAAGCTCCCTTGAATGGGCTAGTCGGAGCTGGCAGGCTCCATCTCTGCCTTTTGTATCGGAGCTCTTTGTTTCACTTCCTAGGTTGCAGGCTTGCGGCTACTCTCTGGGTGATTTCTCCCTCCTGGTTCTAGCCTATCCGGGTTGCTTCGCTTCTGTTGTACTGTGAGTTAGCTCCTCCAGCACAGCTGTCACGTGGTGGCATTCAGCCAGGAGCATGTGCAAAGGATCGGGGTTAAATTTACATCAGCAAAACGAGTGGCATAGTCTAAGGGGAGCCAGAGAGGTGTTTGGGGGTTGAGCGTAATCGGTCACAATGGTGCCTGCACCCCATTATTATCCTGGACTGGGCTACAACTGTCAGGAAGCCACACAGTTCTGAGTGTGACAGAAGCAGCCAACCTGGAAATGCTCCACAGGCTACAGGCCAAGGAGGCTCTAGCTTCAGGAGACTTCTTATACAATGTAGTGTCTTCTATGAACCCCCTAGAATCTGTTTCTCCTACTAGCTAGCTATGTTAGGGTGCTGTCACAAGTCACCCTTCATCAGGGTTGCCTCTTCTTTTTTCAAGGCAACGTCAAGGCCTTGGCCAGAATAACTTATATTTTAACACGCAGGCTCCAGGAAAACCCCCATTCTTAACCAGGTTCCCATCTAGTTCCCCACGCGTGGCGAGGCATGGAAGTGGTGAGCCGTTTTCCCTGCAGCACCCCCGGTGACCCCAGGGCACAGTTGTCAGAGGGAAGGTTTACCTTCTCGCCATCGTAGTCACACACAGCCTCCACGGGGATGGGCTTGAGTGGGGTCTCCCGGCGGTACTTTAGAGGAAGCACCTGCTGGCTGTGTGTCTGCAGGGACTTCACCACTGCCTCGTACTTGTCCAAGGCCTTCTCTTGGTCCTAAGACGAAACGAAAAGCTGCGACTAGGTGGGAGGTTTAAAAATGTGCCACTGCAACCCATGAGCCACAAGCACCAGAGGGATTTGCGTGTGGCGTGTTGGCCATGGAAAGGAGACCTTTAGGGCCTGAATGTGCCATGAGAGACAGCTGCTAGGACGGAATGAAATACTCCGTCTGGCCCTGACTGGCAGAGCAGATTGTAGAGCCCTGGGCATCATCTCATCTACTGTGGCCTTTCTAAAAGAGCGTTTTGATAGTGAATATTCAGAATGTAAAATGTCAAGAAATATTAATGCATTCTCAGCTGTGATTCCTTCCTCTAGCAGCAGAGGCTGAGAGGCCGTTGGAGACCATGATTCCTGCTGCCATTTCCTGTTTCCACAGGCCAGAGTGCTCCAGGTACCCCCAGGACGGAGGAGGTGAGCAAATTGAAGGGGAGAATGTACTTGTCTGCCTTTTCCTCCCTTTAACTGGTTTGTGCCATTGCGGTGTCAGAAGCGGAACGAGGAACTGCTTCTGATGTCAGTAGTGGGGGAGAGGGATAAAGATGGACTTGTCTTCGTTATTTAGCATTCACTAGTAACACAAACGTTAAGGGAGCGTGTAATGAGTGAGATGACAGCCAGGCGCCCAGTGCTCTGGGACGTGGCCAGCTAGGGAGACGCTGGAGAACTGTACCAGTGCTGCCAGAACCAGAAAACGTCTCCTACGGGCAGGTCCTTGACCAATGACTAGAAGAAGTTTGCTCGCTGGATCCAGCACCTCCCCCCAACCCAGATCACCTCCCTTCAGCACCAAACCCCAACATCTGAGCCCAGCATTGAACCAGGGGCTGGAGGGTTGTGGGGGGCTGTCTGGGTTGGGGCATGGAGAAGGTGGAGGGTGGCTGGGTGCCTGCACTGGGCTGGAGGCATGTCCGTTACTGCATGTGTTTGCTCTGGCCGGGGAGCAGTCCCTGTGGGCTGGCTGGCCAGCCTTTCCCTGAGGGGGTGGCTGTGTGGATGGACTCTTCCTCTGTGGGTGGCTCAGCCGAGTCCCGTGACAGTCTAGTGATGCGCTCAGCCCAAGCAAGTCCTAGTGCAATGGGAGAAACAGGACTCTCCAGCCTGGGGGTCCCCCGTCTCAGCGTGAAAGGTGCAGTGGCAGGCCCAAGGGGCAGAGAGGCTGTGGCCAGCACAGCAGACCGAACAGGTGACTGCAGGGGGACGGAAGAGTCCAGGCACCAGCGCCCGCCCTGGGCAGAGACGGGGCGGCCTCCCGGCGTGCCTGCAGCGGTCAAGGCAGCACCTGCTCTGATGCCACAAGGCTCTCCCCATTACCAGTGCTGGTGTCGTGCTCTTCCACGGTCGTGCCCTACTCACATCCAGCTCCCTGAGAAGCAGCTCGATCTGGTATCTGTCCTTGAAGTCAGGGGTGTATTTCTGGTCCAGGTCTGTATCCACCTTCCTCAGCAGCTCCTGAGCATCCTTAGCGTCCTTCTGGAACTGCAGAAAGGCCAAGCAACGCTCGTGTTGACGAGAGTTTGGCAGCTGGCGAAGCGATCGGCACGGGGGGGGCTGAGCCGGGGGGGCCTGGCCCGCGAGGCGGGACCAGTGCAAAATGAGCCTCAGGACAGCAGGGTGCTGGGGGTGGGGTTGCTCCTTTGCAGCCCCCCTCCCTCCCCAGCCCTGCCTCTGCTCAGTGCTTGGTGGGGGCGGTTGAGAATCTGGCCCTGTCTTCCACTTCCCCCTGGTCTCCCCGTGCGGGGCTGGTGCCCTCCGGCACTAGGCTGGAGAGCTCTTGCAGAAGGTGTCCCCAGGGCCCCTGTGGAAAGTGAGCGGAGAAGCAGCTCAGCCCTCGTCTGGCTCGGGTCGGCTCCCCTGCTGCCGTAGGTTCCAGGCACCGAGTGGCACCGCTGCCCTTGCAAACCGTCTTGCGCCTGTGACCGCAGCACGGCCAGGAGAGGCTCAGCTTTGTCTCCCCCTCGGAGCTGCGTGGGCTGGGCGCTGGGGGAACAATCTCACCCAACCGGATTCTCTCCCTGGGGCAGAGCCTGCCTTGCTGTCAGATGTAATTTATCAAGCAGGCGAAGGACTGCAGAGGTGGATCTAACAGACACATCCTCCTGGCCACTCCCCACCCCCAGGGGGAAGAGATGCCAGTGTCCCTGCTGTGCGATCATAAGGGCAGGGATCACTCCTCCGGCTGTTAGCACACCTACTCCCCTGCTCTTGCTTGGCCAGTCGCCCTGCTCAGAGCATCTGCATGGCTCTGCCAGGCCGTTCTCTGGCAGGGAAGCAGTGGGGGCCTGAGTCAGTCCCTGTCCTGCTTCTCTGGAAGCAGATCCCAGTGGGATTCCTCCAGCACTGACCTGCCCCACCCTAGGGAGGTGAGGGTTGGCTTGGTTGCTGAGAGGCAAGATAGCTGAGGGCTCACCAGGAGCGGTCAGTGGCCAGCACCAAACCTGCATGGCAGTGATCACGCAGCGTGGGGAAGGTGCTGCAACATACCTGTCAGAGACGCTTGGGAACTGATACCACCGCCCCCCCATTTCCCATCTGCACTTGCTCTGGCCCCTTCCTCCCTCAGCTGCTTCTCGTCTCAGTGCCCTTCGGAAATGTGTTCCTCCCCCATCCCAGTCAAGCCAGGAGCTCCTGGTCACAAGGGTGTGGAGCGCTCTGGGGCCTGACCTGCCCCCTGTGTAGAAAAGGGAAGGTGGTCAAAGGGAAAGGGGCTGGGGGAGTCCGTGCTGGAGGATTTCATAGCAGAAGTGCTGCTCTCTGGAAGTCTTACGAGGGGGTTATTGTAGAGTGTCTGAGTTCCTCACAGTCACCCGTGTATTTAGCCTTTGGAGGCAAGGAGGTATTTCCCCTTGGTACAGGAGGGGGACTGAGGCCTAGCTCCTCACAGGCGATGCTGTTTTCAATGGCAGTTAGGCCCACATCTTGAAAGGTATTTAAGTTCCTATGTGACTTGCTCAAGGTCACACAGGAAACCTCTGGCAAGCAGGAATTAAACCCAGCTTGCCTTGCCCAAGGCCCACTCCTGAACCACAAAACCAGCCTTGTCCTCGGGAGTGGATTCTCCACTTTTTGATGTCTCCAGATCAAGGCTGAGGGCCTCTCTGGCTGACGTGCTTTAATCAAACACATGTTACGAGGCTCAGCGGGGGTAGCTGGGAGCAGTTCTCTGGCCTGTGCTATGTGCTCAAACTGCATGATCACAACAATCCCTTTGGGCCTTGAAGTCTGAAACTCTGAGTCTAGCACCCCAGCTTTTAGCCTTGGCATCTAGACACTGGAGCACAGGGTGCTTGTTCCCGGCAGTAGGAGATCACTCAGAACACAGCCCCTGCTCTCCCAGGCCTTCCTAGCCCAAGGAGCCTTCCTAGCCCAAGAGGCCTGGTACCTGGTGATAATCCTCCATGAATTTCAGATGGCTCTCCTCGCAGATCAGTAAGTTGAGATACTCCTTCCAGTCAGCATGGACGGCCTCCATGTGAGCCTACGACACAACAGCTACATCAGAACTAGGGGCACAGGAGCAGTGGGCATGTTACGGAGGCTGGTGGCCTGCCTCCATGGCTTTGTATCAGCTCAGGAGAAGAATCCCAGGTAGGCATTTATTCAGTGACACAATCATGAATGGGGTTTGAACCCAGTAATAGTAGCAGTGTGTAGCCAAAGCAGCACATTTGCCAGTTTTCCTCTGGGAGCTAAAGGTTTGGAAGCAACTCACCCGATTGCCATTGGGTCACTTTCTCTCTTGGTGTAAACACCACCGGAGCCAATGGAGTTACCCAGGATGAACCTGACCCAACGTGCTTTCTACCCAAAGGGAAGTGCCACCTTCCATCCCCACTGAATGAATCCCCAAGGGCAGCCTACAGCCAGAGCCAGAAAGCCCCGTGTCAGCAGAATGGGCCAGAACCTGGGATGCGTTTTGGGGGACAAATGACATGAAAAAATGTGTCCTTTTTTCCAGCAAATGTTGATTTTTTTGTTTTTTGTTTTTTTGGTTTTTTTACCAGCTCTGCTTGTCGGGGCAGGAGCAAGACCACAGGCCTGGCGGAGGTGAGTTGAAACAATTGGGTCTCCGTTTGTCACTGTACCCACTTTACACACTTGCAGGAAACAGGAGCCTTTTTGTTAGCATTTGGTAGCTCAGGAAGCTGAGCAAAGCTGAGGAGCCGTTCTAGGCTGAGTGCCGATATGGGGCAAAGCGCATGGGCGTTATCTCAGTGGAGTGTTACCTCAGGGTGCTGGGGTCAGGGTCAAGCAGGAGTTTCCTGGAAGGTGTTTGCTCTAGGGTACAGGGGAAAAAGAAATACCTGGTAGCATTCTCTGGGGGACTCACCTCAATGGGGTTCTTCCCAGGGTGGTTTTGGGCCAGGAGCTGGTCTCCATCCACATGCAGTTTGTTGACAGCCTCCTCTTTCTCTTCTAGGTTGCGATTGATGAAGTTCTAGACAGAGATAGGGAGGGTGTCAGACTCCAAAGGGAATGGCAGAGGTGGCCTCTTGCTAATAGATGGGAGAACAGGAGCCCAGGCAACAGCAGGGGAAGGGCCCCGTGCTTACACCCCAGATTTTACCTACCTTAAAATGAAGGTGCATTCAAAACAGAGACTCCCTCAAGGCCAGGCAGCCCCAACCCAGCCCTGCTGCACCTTCACCTCCTCCTTTCCTTACAGCTGCTTGTATTCTCCTTTTTCACGTTAGGGCCTGGGTCGGTTTGTACGTGTAATAACATCGGTACCTAGCTCTCTTACATAGCACTTTTCGTCAGTGGATCTCAAAAGGAGGTTACTGCCATTGTCCCATTTTACAGAGGGGGAAACTGAGGCACAGCGCAGGGACGTGAAGTCACCCAGCTGGCCAGTGCCAAAGCTAGTATTAGAACCCAGCTCTCCCAAGCCCCTGTGCAGTGTTCTCTCTCCCTTAGGCAACATTGCCTCTGCCTGTTGGTGTAATGCACACAGCCTGCAATGCTGGTAGGAGACAGTGGAGAGGTAGGCAGAGCGAGGAGGGGGTATACCCAGACCTCGTACTGGCGGCGTCGGCTGGGGTAGTCCAGGTTGCGGTCACTCCAGTCGTAATGCATTCTGTCCTTCGCCTGCTGGTCCAGCCAGTAGAGCTTGTTTGTGCAGCGTTGCATGTAATCCTGCAGGGAGTTCAAATCCTGCTGGCGCTGCTGGGATCCGGACTGTCAAAGGAGAGAGGATGGTGGGTCAGAGCTTGCCTCTGTTCACAGAGCTGGGGGAGCAGCCCAAGGAGGCCGCCCGTTGAGAAGCATTTACGATTTTTCCTCAGGGTGGATTTGGTAGGGTTCTGAAACACCCGCCCCACCCCCCAATCAACAAGCATCTCTGGGCAGCACCTAAACTTCCTTCACACATACACAGGCTCTCACGCCCTTGCCCCAGCTTTCTGCTACTTATCCCCCAATGGCAGGTCTTCTCAGGGCTGAAGGAGGTTCTTACCAGCAGCTTCTGGTATTTCACCTGGAGGCTGCTCACATATTCCTGAAAACAAAGGAGAGAAACACCAAGCGAGCGTTAAAAGCAGAGAAGGGCCCAAGAGCACAGCGGGGGTGACTCAAAGTACGTAGGGCAAAGGGGGCTGGATCTGGGGGGGGCAGGTCAGGGGGCTGCCATTGTACAGTTAGGGTCTGTGTGTGAAATTCAGCTCTGGATACCGGTGTGGCTTTAGGACACCCTGCAATTGGGGGCGTTTGGTTCAGGCCCATCTCCCTGGAAACAGCTTTGGGTGTTGCTCTTCCCATGTTACTGGACGTCTGTCCTTCCCCCAGTGTACGTCTCCCCCCGTGCTGTGCTCTGCAATTCCCTGTGTAGGAGGGGCTGGTCGGGGTAGAAAGACAGGAGGCTGGTATGTGCTACGGAGAGAAGAGGGGTGCGTGGAACACCAGCGAGTGAGGCAGAGGGAAGAGCCCTACCTTGTCCCTTTCCTTGCTGATGTGGGGCCCAATGGCCATCACCTCGTTGTGGAAGATGTTGTGCTCTTCCACTTGACTGTTGACTAGCGGCAGGTCGGTCCCAAAGCCTTGGCTGTTCAATATTTCCTGGTGCACAAAGAGCTTAAGGTCAATGACAGGAGTACCAGGAAACACCCTCCATCTCTGCTGCCAGCTGGCCGTCTCTGACCGGAGCTAACGCAGAGAGACGCCCAGCCTGAGGTTCCCCCTTTTGCTTCGGTGCAGAGGGGAATGGGATGGATTTGAGACATCTCACATGACTCTCTGCTGCCTAAAGACCTGGAAAGATCCTTAGCTGAGGCATTCAGAGTTATGGACGGTTCAGGGGTCTCTGAGCCATTCCTTCTCTCTCATCCCACCATGTCAGATCAGAGCAAGGGGCGCTCCGTGAAAGTAGAAGAACAGCACACCTAGAATGAGCTTCCTCTCATAGTGCTGGGGCAGCCTATGGACCTCGCGGTTGCAGCAGACCTTCAAGATCAGATGTGACCATGGCCCGCTTGCAGCTATGCAAGGGTAACTCATCCCTGGGCTTTGGAGCTGGAGGCCTGTGAGTGCCAGGAAGGGCTCCCACCCATTTACAGCATTGCACAATTGACACACTGTGTCCTAGAGGATGCTGGAGGCTGCCAGGGGTAGGCACCTTAAATAGAACAATCTCTGAGGGGGGCAGCCCCAGATTGCACAGGGAGGGGCCTCTTTTCCAGAGGCTGACATAGGCCGGTTGGGAGTTTGGCTATCAGCATATGTGGGAGAAGGAACAGCCCAAGAATGCAAGGTGCTGGGGACCAGATGGGTGGCAGACCCCACCTGGGATGGCAATGCCCATCATCAGTACTGGGCATTTCCCAAGTGGTGTCCAAGCCTCCATCGTTGCAAGGACCGCCTTCTCCCCTGCTAACGAGACCATTCCCCATTGGAGGCTGTGGAGCCGGAGCAAGGGGCAGAACTGCAAGGACAGCACAGCCTTCCTAATGCAAAGTGCTAATTAAACAAGCTGAGTCGCACCCCCCGGGTCAGGCTGACTTTGGGGATTTGCGATGTGTAGCTGACACGGCAGTTTGAATAGCGCAGTGTGCAGAGACCAGTCATCTCTTTTATTTTGGGGGATCTGGCGACTGAATACAGCAGGCATCGTAGGCCAGCCCCTGATGGGAGTGAAATTGTCCGTTCGTTTATCAGAACTGACCCAAAGTCCCCGTGATTGTCTGGATAAAAGGCAATTCCATCCCCAGTCAGTGAACAGCCCTGAACAGCCACGCAGGGTGGTTAGAAAGTGTCAGGGGCGGCTGCCACACGTGGCTGCAGCATCCATTTGTGCAAGACCCTCAGCTGGTGTGACTGGACTTGAATGGATCTGTGCTGATTTACACCAGCTGAGGATCTGGCCCTTTGCTTTTCATGCTAGATGGACAGAAAAGTCTAGTGCATTGAAGAAAATGGGACGATCAAATAAGAGAAGGTGATGGGGAAGGAGAAAGTGAGGCATAGGGTTATGAAGAACCTTGCCTAATGTCAGCCGCAGGGCAGTGACAGAGGTGAGTGTAGGACCCAGGTTTCCTGAATCCCAGTCAAGTGCTTTATCCACTAGGCTGCACTGCCTCTGAAGGAGGCTTGGGAATTTTTTGGTCCGATTTCAGGCATCGGTAGATGGCCACCAGTGTCACAAGTTAAGCAGTCATGGCAAAGTGCTATCAGCCTTGATTAGCAATGGGGCAACTACCCAGGTTTCAGGCAGGCACAAGCTATGCTGGTGAAATGGTGGTTTACCATAGGAAGCTCCCTTACAGCTTCCCCCAAAGGCTGGCCCACTGATGGCTGTCATCAGAGCTGATCCACAGCATAGCTGACGTCTCAGTTAAGACAGCCATCCGCCCACCCTCTGGGCCTTTTTATTCCATTCTAAAACCATTGGTGTCCCTGATTCCACTCTGACATTCCAAGCCACCCCCATCTGCCCTATTCTGCCGTGGTGCATGCGCCATGCAATGTTAAGCTGCCGTGATGGTTTTAGTGAGAGCTCTTTGGTGTGTTCTTCCATGGGAAAAGGGTTCCAGCACCTATATGACAAACTTTTGGTGCAAGCTCCAGTCTCCAAAGCTGCCCTGAGGGTCGCTGCCGGAAGGCACAGGTGTCGCGGGGCAGCGGCTGGGATCACTGTACCTGCTTCTCCTCTATCACCTTGGACCAGTTGACCTGTGGCTTGACCTCTTCCGGAGTGAAGTTGTAGATTTGGTCGTGTTTTGCACGCAGGTTTGCCACGCGCTCCTTCAGCTGTCGGATGCTGAAGAAAGGGGGAAGACAAGCAACATAGGGGCATCAAGAATGTGGTAGGTGGGCTGGTTTAGCTCAGTCCCTGGGCTGGCACGGAGCTGGCAGCATCAGCTGAGGGTAAGTGCCCCCGCTTCCCCCAAATCCCCTGGCATCTTGGGAGAAGAAGGGTTCGTGGTCAGACTGCTCTGCCATGAGACCTTGACCGACTGCTCAGGAATGTGATTTTGCATCTTACCAGAGTCAGCACGGTGCTGTGGCAGATGCTGTCACTAGGTGCAGAACTGACCCAGAGGGAAGAGCGGCAGCAATCCCCTTGTTTTACGTTGTGTGGTTTCCCATCTGAGTGCTGACAAGGCAAGGCTGATGCTGCTTAGCTTGAGAGCCCCTTCCGAGGTGACATAACTAAAGGCACACAAACCCTGATGCTGCATAAGGCTCTGCTGTATCTGTGCTGTAATTAAAGTTGTGTGACTGATTTTTTTTCAGCTCAGTGGCTGAACCAGGGGGGAAAAAATAGTTTTGGGTGGGCTAGGAACAAGGGTTTTCCAAAATTTTCAGCAAACTGAATGTTTTCAAACAAACGAAACATTTTGTTCAACCCTAAATGAAACGTTTTGTTTTCTTTTCACGTTTTTAACCTTTTTTTAAAAAAAATAAAAGAATTACAGTAAAATTCAAAATGAAATAGTGTTTTGAATTGAAAAATCAAAAAGTTTCGTTTCTGAAAGGTCAAAACAAACTATTTCAATTCTTTTCAGATTTTTTTTTACCTGAAATAATTGGCTAAATTCTACCACATTCATGAAATGTTTTCATTGGCTTGAATTTGCATTTTTGGATCCAAAAAATTTTTCAGCCAAAAAATGTTGCCCCGCTCTAGCTATAACACACATCTTATAAGGAGTTATAGAAATGCCGACTGGTTCTAAGAAGGGTTTGACAAATGCTTCTCGGTAGTGGGGTCTGGCTATCCAAGCAAGATGCATAATGTTAGGGATCCACAAGGCAAAGTTCCTCCCCACTGGACTCACTCTTCTGTGATCATGTCACCCTGCGGGTGTTTCATGTGCCTGGCAACTGCTGCATCCCCATCCAAGACGTAGAGGAGTTTATCCGACTCAGTCAGTTTGCTTGCTGTGTGGTCCTTGTATTGAGCAGGTTGGCCAGCCTTGATCTTGTGTAAGTCCTGTGGATGCAACAAGAAAAAGATAATGAAATGGCAGAAACAGCTGAAATCGACAGCACCTGAATGATTGAAAAAAATACAGCATAAACCTGCCTAATTCATGGAGTTATTAAATAAGGTCTGGTTGTACAGGCTGTGTTATGGGGTGCAGTATGTAAGGAGGAGGGAAACCCGGGAACAGGACATTAACCTCCACACAGTGCTCTCCTTCCCATCCACAGATGCTCAGGGGCAGGACTATAGGCTGCCTCCTTGGGAGGCCAGGGATAGAAGACCTCTGGGCAGCCGGAATGCTACAGCTGGGCTCATGGATAGAGCTGAACCCCAAGCTGGAGTTGTCTATTTCCTTTTCCACTGCTGACCATGTGTTTTGCTTTCTCCTCATCACAGACCATGGCTGATTGTGACTAGATCGCCTTCTGATGTATCATCTTAGTAGCTGATAAGGAAATACCAGGAAGCCATGTAATCTATTCCACTCACAGCCGGCCTCCTTTGAGAACCATTATCCAGGTCACAGGTAATTAGGGTCTGAGGGTTTAACCTCCTCCCTAACGTTTCCCCCTCTTCACATCCCTCTCCTCTAGCCAGGCACACTGGGGTTAGAAAGCCAGTCCTGTAACATATTCCCCAGGATAGATCTTAAAAGCAGCCAGGCATCCTATCACACAAGCGGCTCTGCTCTTGCTGAGTACCTGGGACACTGTCCAGTAGAGTAGGCCTCACATTTATGATATGTAATCTAATTTTTAATAAAGTCAAATAGGACTAGAAATATATTTAGGACTGTTAGTTTAAATGAAAATAAATATAAATAAATATAAAATAAATATAAATGTGTATGGGTAGGGTTTTGTTGCCTGCCTTGTGCGGGAGGTCAGACTAGATGATCATATTGGTCCCTTCTGACCTATGAGTCTATGAGTCTATGAGTCTATGAAAAGGGTTGGGGGTTTCCTGGGGAGAGGGGAACTAAGGGGTTAAGCCTTCCTCTTCAGTCTAGGGAATTGCCTGCCCATCAGCATTGTGTTGGCTGGTAAGAACTGGGAAATGAAACTGACTGTAAATGGAAAGTGAAACTGACCAGCTTAATTTCAGGGTCCCATGGGATGAAATTCTAATGGAAACCAAACTGCACGGAACAGCCTGAAGGCAGCAACATTCTGACAACCTCTTCAGCTTTAGTGACCTAAGGGGTTCTCAGTCACACGAGCGGGGGAGGCAGCAGGTGCACCTGAGGGGAAGATGGATGCAAAGAGGATCCTCCAGGAGAAGGACTGAGGTGCAGGCTCGGTGTGGACCGGCAAGCTAAGGGCTCAATGCGAAGGAAGGAAAGCTCCCTCGCTAAGGTAACTGCAGTTGAGGTGAGGATGGGTGTGGCCACGGGAGAAGTGGGTAGATGTGCATGGAGGGAGATGGTGCGGTGGAGGAGGTGTATGCATGGGCTGGATGCATAGGTGTGGCATGCTTATAGGAGGTGAGCAATGCATGGGTACGTAAAGAGAGGCCGTCTAGGGCCGGGACCTATGTAGGGGGCAGTGCACGTAGGGAGAAGGGGCAGTGTACAGGGAATAGGTGCATACAGAGGAATGGGCTGGGGGTGCGGTGGGGTTCTAGCTCAGGGGCAGCTGTTACTCACACTCTGCATGCGGGAGTCGGCTTCTACGATGTTCTTTTCCACCTGGTCAGCATTTTTCTGCAGCTGCTCAATGAGCTCTGACAGCTCCTTGCTGGAGATGCTGTGGGGAGAGGAGAGCAGAGGAACTGATGCTGGTGACCATGGGGGGAGACCCACATGCTGAGCTGCTGCCAGGCTCCTGAGTCCCTGTAAGTGCCCCACCCTGGCGATGGTGAGCCAGCCCTGCTCTGTCCAAGGCCCTGACCCCATCCCAGGGCAGGGAGAGGATGCTGCTGAGCTCAGCTTGCGTGCCAGGTGCTGCAGCTGCACATGACTCACTGGTGCCTTTCTAACAGCTTCCAGAATGCTCAGCTGTCCTGCCAGGAGGGGCCCTGCGGAGGGGCCAGATAAATATCTCCCACGCAGCGGGATGGGAGCACCTAGCCCTTCCCCACTACGGCCAGGCCAGGCCCTGCCTCAGGAACAAGGGGCACGACCTCAGGCAATGGCAAGGAGGAATGGGACAGCTCCGGAGTGGGGAAAAGGGGCTCCAAGACTGATCTTTGTGTGCACACCCCAGTTCTTGATGCAGGGAGGATACAGCCCGTGGGGACGAAGGCAAGCCTGCTTGGTTATTGAGGCTGCTGGATGCCTCCGTCAGTCCCCCAGGCTCTCTGGCTCTCAAGTACAGCCTGTGATGAGCAGTCACCACCCATACGTTCTGGCCCACACTGCAGTCAGAGGTGGGCTGCTGGCTACACGATGGCCCCCGTCAAGCCGGCACTTACTCCATGCAGCACAGATATGGGAGCATCCCCTCCTTGCTCCAGCCTCACAGATACTGGCAGCTACTGTATACAAAGCTGCTCCCTGCATACAGCAGAGATTAGGCTGCAGCTAACCCCAGCCAGTGCAGGTCATCCCCCATCAATAGCAGCAAGAGAGCGTGATCCTGGCCATTCAGATCCTGGCCCTGAGACCACCATTTGTGGCCAGGAGCAGGCATTCTCCTGTGTTTTCTGGGCACGGGGAAAGGACCACAATGAATGTCGAGGTGGGGGGCGGGGAGTGGGACAGAACGTGGCCGAGTATCTGCTGCAGAACCTGCTGGCCTGGCACCTGGGACAGGAGCCACAGCCAGGAGAGAGCACAGCAGAGCAGGACGGGCACATGCACACTCACGGCTGGCTGTGTGGGCACCCACCTGAGGCCACGGCCTCCTGTGGTTACACCATTGCCTTCCCACTGGAGTCTAGGGGAGGCGCTGGCGTAGCTCCAAGTCAAAGCTGAGCTGTGCTTGTTAATCAGGCGCTCTCCCCGGCCCTGAAGGCGAGATGTGTATGGCTGGGCCACGTGGGCCATCAGAGGGCTCTGGTCAGCAGGTCAGAGCGGCAGCTGCAGTGTGCTGGCTCGGCTCCATTCACCAGCCACCGTACATCAGCTGAGGATCTGACCCCTGGTGTGAACTGGAGGATCTCCTCCTGCTGGTGGCTGGCCGCTGCAGCTGGCTGAACCCCCCATGGCAGTGCCTGAGCAGTTGGCTGCGTGTGTTCCCTGTGGGTCAGCACAAGTGAGGCTCCCACCTGGGTGCTGCTGGGCGCAGGCAGCCCTTTGCCAGGTGAGCCGAAGGGAGCTCCTGCCGTGGCTGGGCCGGCGAGAGCCCTGCTCAGTGAGCCTCCCCTGGCAGTTGCCTGCCCCTGGGCACATCTCACACTCCGGGGTCTCGTGCCTGAGGCTGTTCGAGAGGCACGTCTGGGATGGGATGCGTGGCCTGAAAGAGTTGTGAGGTGTCCAGAGGAGCCTCCGTGCCTCAGGACCTATCAAACCCAGTAGCCACCATCTCGGTAAACACAGTCTCCTGGTGTGGTCAGGCTCCATGAACAGCATTGTACGTTTCCACTGTGCATTTTCAATGCAGTGTACGAGCTGCAGGAACGCGCCGTCCTCGGCACTCAGGGCTCCTCCGTCTGCAGTAATCCTGACTTCCAGGTGAAGGGCATCCGCTCGGTATGGAAAGCGGCTTGCTATCTAAACCAAACAAAGAGGGATGGGCCCCCCCAGCTCAACTTTGTCCGTGTGGTTGGCTGCCCAAGGCGCACTCCTTGTCCCTGCAGGGGGGCGCCTTACCCGCAAGAGGCGCCTTGCTGACGTCAGGGGCACAGCCGCATGAGTAAGAACAACACGAGTGAGTACGAGCTGGCAAGACCAGGCCCCAGCTGACTTTGCTCTTGTGATTTATAGCTTGATGAGAGGCTCCAAATCCCAGTGCTTCGGCCAGGGCCAGAGCTGTAATTCACGGGGATCCTGGTCATCTAGTTAAGGCTTCTGGTTTCTCGATAGCAAACCCCTCATCTTCTCCACAGGGAGGGAGCTGGTTCAAACACAGCTGTGGTTTCCGTGCCACTCCGCAGCATTCGGCCACGGGAAGTGCCTGGCCCAGTAGGCAAGCTGCCGTTCTGACTGGATAGCTTTCAGCCTTGCTTTACGCAGATGTGGGTGGCTGCCCAGTGTGCACAGCGGTGGTGGCTCAGGGCCCAGAGTCGCGTCTTGCTTCACAGTCCCTGGCTGTGCAGCGGTGGAGGTGGGAGGAGAGCAGCCCCTTGCAACGCTCAGACACAAGGAGAGCCCTTCAGAATATTTATCATCTTCTTCCACTGAGCTGCCTTGCCTGCTGACGGAGCAGGTCTCGTGAGCCCTACTGCAGGAGTCGGATGCCTTTAGCTGGTGGTGCACAAACCAGTAAGCGCCTCAGATCAGCCATGTGACGATGGAGCTATGCACCTGCTGCAAGCTAGCATTTAGGCCTCAAGCCGTGCCTGGGCTGGGCTGGCTCGGCTTGCCTCTACTGCAAGGGAGACGCCGCATCTCCCTGATCCTGCGGGTGCCGGCGGCTGGCTTACCCTGGGACACAAGTTCCAACTTGCACCCCTCGCTGCAACAACCTCCGGAAGAGTAACTCGGGCAGTGGAGCGCCCTAGTCACACCCTCTGTGCCTGTGGAGAGTGGCGCAGAGCTGCTAGGGAAAGAGCTGCGGGTATGAGTGGGGAGGCGCAGACTTCTTGGCCACTTTGCAGCCATGCTGCATCAGCGTAGCCAGTGCGAAGTGGCAGCTGTTCAAGAGTGAATTTCCCCCCTCGGGGTACGGAAGAGTCAGCGATGGCTTAGGATAGCTACATCTTCTGTGGTTTTATCAGTTTGCAGGCGGGAACCTGGCATTAGCAGCTGCCCCTTCCAATGGTGGCCGGGGAACCTTTGGTTTCTAAACTAAGTGCTCATTTCCTAGCAATGAGTAGAGCGAGCCCCATCTGTCGTCATTGCCTGGCTTACCGGAGGGTCCCCTGGTGCTTCACAAATTATGGACAGAAACCACCCTGCTCAGCCCTGACATGGCAACAACAGTGACGCTGCACATCAGCATCAGTCAGGAACATGGCATCCGGCTGGGGCTGGCAGGATAATTGAGTGAGGCCGGGTGTAATTAGCTGAGTTGGCATGTGGCCAAGATACCAGCTGTGGCGCTTCGACTCTTGAGAAAAATGCCAGGGGATGTTGAGCAATCACAGCCAGCTTTACAAGATCCAGCAACGTCCACTGGCCAGAATACAGGCCTGGCAGCCAGGAAGGCCTGAGTTCAAGTCCTGGCTCTGAAATCAGTTTGTTGTGTGGCCTTAAGCAAGACACTTAAACCCCTGGGTTTAAATCCCATCTATAAAATGGGAATATAGGGTGGTGGTAGGATTAACTTCGGTAGTGCTTGGAATATATTCATGGCTCATTAAAATAATTACTATTGGTCAAGATCAGGGTTTCCTATTTCCTCCAAAGGATGGCAGCATAAAGTAACTGTGCAGCATAGCAGGACACTGGTCAGTGCCAGCTCAGATGGAAGAGCACCAGTCCCATACCCCCACTTCTTGTAGCACCTGCCTCAACTCAGTAACGTGCAATATGACAAGAGCAGAGCCTCAGGCAAACGCAGCCTGGGATAGATGAACCAGGAAGGTGTTGTAATGGAACACGGGCTAAGCCTCTCTTACTTCAGAACCAGCGTCTCATCAGTCCAAGCTCTCCAAGGCACGAAGCTCAGATGTCTGAGTGAGCAATGCCCATTTGCTCAAAGCTGAGGAGAGGATTTTAATGAACTGTCTGATTCCACAGATCAGGTCCAAACTCTCACCAGACTTTGCACAGCTTTAGGGCCATGCCATGCCCTTCTTCTGCAGGCAGATCTCCCCAGAGCACCAATGGTTGGCCAACAGGAGGTGGTCTTGATGTTCTCTCTACAGCTGTGTGATTTCAGCTGCAATGAGATCAAACCTTAGTGTCAAGAGCGGCATGCATCTCAACTCTCAGTTCATGCACCATGGGCCACCAAGGACATGAGTTCTGCCATCTTGGGATGTGGCCAGCTGACTGGCACTGGGGCTGAGCTGTGCAGCACCAACTAGCCAGGTGGATGTGGTGCCCTTTTCAAAAGAGCAGAAAAATTCACCCCGCTCCCCATCTCCCACCACGTGCCCCCCTGGAACCCTGTCCCAGCCAGCAGGATTCTTGCGGCACAAGTCCACGTTGCTGTGGGGAAAGTGCTTCTGGGTGAGGAGTGAGCCATGGGGAAGAGATGACGTTCCTTTGTGTCTCACTTAAGTGGTGGTTTTCTGCTGCAATCACAGGTTTGTTTGTGTGTATCCATCTAGCAGACTAGGGAAAACCCCGACTTCATATCGGTTTTAGAAGCAGTTTCTTCTAACCCGCTTGCAGTATTGCCTTCATGTCCATGGTGCCCTTGCGGTGCAAGAGCTGGTAAGATTAAAGGGAGGATTACAAGGCTCCGTGTTCCTAGTGAAGTAAAGCAACATACTGTGATACCCTCCCCAATATTTCTGCACAGCCCTGTTCAATTCGGTGCACTAGGTGCTCGAAAGGTGATTAAAAAATGTCGATCCAGAGTCTTTCATTGTGTTTGACTCCCAGCAAAAATACCAGGGTGCCCTGTTATAATGCACTAGGGTGAGAGGCTGGATTTTAAAAGCCTCTATAGGACCAGTGTTAACAGCACTGCAGAATTCCAGGAGGTAAAGATAAGCACTGGGAACCAGGACTCCTGGACCTGCCACTGAATCTCTGAGAGCCCTTCGGCACGTCGCTTGGGCCAGATCCCGTTAGGGCTCCTTACTATGGTTACTCCATAGCCGTTCCAGTGGGCCTGATCCTCCGCTTGCCTCGGTCAGTGAAAACCCGGAATAACGCCAGTGAAATCGCTGGCATGATACTGATATAAAACCAGTACGAGAGAGTGAAGAATCAGCCCTCTAGAATTTGCTGAAAGCCTCTGAGGAGCAAAGTTACTTTTCAATATGGGCAAGCAGATCAGATTGTGGTCCTATATCTCTGTGGGCTCCAGCTGGGTGATGAGGCTAAAACATCTTCCTCATCACAGAGGGGCATTTCTGAGGGCTCACTAATTAATTATGGCTGTTAAAAATAATAATAATAATGAATAACATCTAGCTCTTCTAGATGAAGCACTTCTTACCTATAGCTGTGCTTTGAGATGCTAAGAGAAAGAGAAGAGCTAGTTACCATTTTATGATCTTGTAATTCTATGCTTTGAGCACAAAAGGCTTGTTAGAAGAGTTAGTGTGCATGGTGATTTGGTTGAATGGTTTTGCCTGCCGGATGTCTGTGTTTTCTAACTAGTCTCAGTTATGGGTCCGACTTAGGCCCGGTCTACACTTACCTTGGCGATTCGGCGGCAGTCGACAGGAGATACGCAAGTGACATAAATAACTTGCGTATCTCCCATCGACTTTGCAGCGTCTCCTCCGTGTGGCGTCCACACTGCGCTGCGTTGAAGGGAACAGCGCTCCCTTCGACGCAGTGCTACTCCACTTATCGGGGTGGTTTTCCTGCGTCGCTTCCTGGATCAACTGAGCGCGTCTATACAGACCACTCAGTTGATCCAGAGCAATCGATGTGACGGCGGCGAATTTGCCGGCCGTCAGTGTAGACTCAGCCTAAGAGGTTTTAAGTAATGTCTCCACCATCTCTTCCACTGTCTGACTCCTCTCCTTGGTAGCAGCATGCTGTGTTTTTTCAGATCATTCAGCTTGGGAAAGGGTTCCGAAAACCCTCTGCAGTGATCAGGGAAATGGCGAGTCTTATTGGCTGGCTGTGACTGCTAAGATCCTGGAACAGGAGATGATCACAGAAGAACGTGTATTAATGCAACTCCAAATAGGATGGACCAGATCCTGAGTGGGTGTAAATCAGCCTAGCCCCATTGAGTTGCATTGATTTGCACCTGCTCAGGATCTGGCCCTATAGGCCCCCACAAGGCACAAAAGGTGAGAAATATACGCAAGCCCTTTCCTCTTGCACATGCAGATTCCTGGCATTTGAGCTCCTCGAGCCTGATTCTCCACTGCATCTTGAATAGTAATTTACACTTGTACAAAATGAGCATAAGCTGCTACGTTTTGGATTGGCAAGTTCTTGTATCCTCTCTGCCCAGACATATGTGAAAGCGCAAGGTGCAAGGCAATTGAGAATGCTGCCATCACATAAAAGGGATGTGATCGTGTGGATTGGGGTGTTGCCAAACATCTTGCCAGTGACTTGGGGCAGCGGTGAACATGCACTGCAAACTTTTCAAGCCTGTGGTAGCTGCCACTCCTTTGCCTGGGGTCGTTCCCTCCCTGTCCTCCGCAAGAAGAGTGCCTTGAGCAACTCCAAAGTCTTTCCAAGCCATTGGAGAGATCTCTGGTTCAATAATACTGAACAGCATCAGCCTGATCATCAGAAGGGCTTGGTGGCCAGTGAAATGTTCTGGCTTGTGTCACAGACCATTCACCAAATTCCTGAGGATGCTCTAGATTTGCCATGTTGTGAAACCTGCAGGGAAATCTTTCCCTGCTTCCTGAAGAGCAGCACTCAGGACTCATCTCTGACCACAGACCCTTTGTGAAATGTGGCGATTCTTGGCGCTGACCTGCTTTCTACTGGAAATGCTGTGGCTTGTTTCATAACCACAGCTGGAACAAGAAATGGCTGCAATGATGATGAAAACCAGATGTGGCACATGGTCACCCTAGACAGTGGGACTGTGCCATGCTTTGCTTGCTTGGCTTGTATTTTTTTAATTAAATTGGAGGCTGGATTGCTTCCCATGGGGGCTCTGGGCGCCTCTTTGGGAGTGGAGAAGAGGTTGTTGCTTTATTGGCTAGAACCATGGTAAAGGAAGAGCTCACAGCCCTTTTTGCTTGGTGTTACAGTTTTAAACAATCAAGATAAGGGCTGCACTGATCCGGTTTTCTGAAGCTGCAGTTGCAGAGGGTTTAGGCTAGAGATATCTCCATGGCTCCCCCGTGCTGTCTACTTACAAGAACGAGTGTGAACAGTGAAACTAAACCCTATCCACAGCTCAGATGTCCAGTCTGATTAGAGAACAGCCTCTCCTTTGTCTCATGGAACAGTGTGTGCAGCGCATAGGCCAAGGACTCTGCCCCTTGCTGGGTTGTTACTCAGCTCTTGGCTTCCCTGGGAGTTTGTCTAAGAGAGAGAGTGCCAGAGCGATGACTCCTGTTTTGAAACCACCAGGAGATGGCTCAGGTCCCTGACTGATCTGTTCGGGAAAGGATTTGCCCCGCCAACCCCATGGAGTGATCTGCAGGGTCCATCTCAAAATCCTATTGATCCCCCCAATCTGTGCCATCCCCAATCTGGTACCTCCTCGCTTCCTCTGTGCCCCGGCGTTGGCCCCTGTTTCCTGTCAGCATGGCTTCAGTGGAGTTCCCAGGGACAGCACCTGCCCTTTCCTGTCTCCAGGACCCCCTCTTACTAGGGTCCCCACTTCAGAGGGAACTCCGTGGATTAGAGAAAACAGCCTCCACAGGCCAGCATGCCTCTCTTTCCCCCACGGCCATCTTCTAAATCAGGGCCGCCCATTCCCATCTCCTCTACTAGAGAGCCTGTTGTGGGGTCTTGGGAAGTAGGGAGGCATGGTGCGGCGATGCAGTTGGTTCCCCATCCACATGCCTTCCCGTTTGGCCATGGGGGCACAATCTGGCCCTGAATAAGGACTTCCCTATGCAGGGAATTGCACTGAGTCTGGAACCCACCACTCACGGAAACAGCAAGAGACTGGAACAATATGCACACACACTGCTGCTGTGCAATGGGAGGAAAGCTTACCATACAAGCCAATGAGCGGAGACGTCACAAGGAATATGGACAAGTTTTAACTAAGGAGCTGAGATACAAGGGACAGAAATGGACACATTGGGGAGGACCTGAACCATCATGAGGCCAAATTCTCCTCATAGTTGGCCATTAAAGTCAGTGTAATTGAGAGGACAATTTGTCTGATAACTTGTAAACTTTTTATTAGCCGTACAGGTGTTTTATTAGAGAGAAGGGACTAGCAAAAGGCAAATATGGGCAGATTTTGCGAATCTGGTTTGGAGCAGGTGAGAACACGTTTCCATGTGGTGTTGGCAGCTCTTTGCCACTCGGTTCTCTGCTCCCCTGACGCAAGCACCTCAGCAATACAATAAGTGTTTGTAGACTGCAATTTAAACTAGAGACCAGTCCTTAGCTTCAGTGGAGTTGCACTGATTTATACTAGTTGAGGGTCTGACTCAGGGAAATGTAACAAAAAGCTTCCACTGTTTGTAAGGTGAGTTTTATGGTTGGTCTTCTGACTCTCAAATCCTCCCACCCCATTCTTGCAACACAATATATTACAGGACAACATATGGGAAAGCCACCTGAATTTTAATTAAACTTTAGATCTAACCTTTGACCTAGGGTAAATAATTTCATCTTATTTCTATACCTCTTAATTAACACACTTACCCAGGTAGCTAAATATTTCCAAAGAAGTGTCAGTCATGTTTACAATTTACAGTAGATCCATTTCACCAATATCTTGTTCTTACTTAAGAATAAAACATGGCAACAGAATGATTTCTAAGGAGGTGAAGACTCGTTAAACATCATCTCTGAATCTTGCTTGTTCATCATGAGTCAAATATGTATCTTTAGAGACACAGAACATAAGTAAGGTGGTTCTCTTGCTTGGAGGAATGACCTCCCAGAAGAGTTTACATATGCAGTAATGGAGTAAAGTATTCACTGGAGAGTTGCAAACGATTAAAGGAACTGTTTAGTGAAACCAGAGTTGGTTGGAAAAAGTTTGTTCACTTCATGGAAAATTCAGACAAAAACAAATAATCTTTTGTTTTTGTTTGAAAACTGAACATGTTTTGGATGAAAACTGAAAAATGTAGGGTTTTCCATTTTCTGCCAAAACATGGAATAATTTCACGGCAAGTATACGCTTTCCGTGAAAATGTTCATTTGAGAAAAATCCAATTTTCCATTGGGAGTAATAAAGTTTTGATGGAAAATTTGTTGATGAGCCCAAAGTGGGGGTTTGTGTGTCTGAATGGAATGGCATGGGGGCACATAAGATCACTCTACGTACACAAGGATATCGCTGAGTTGGGGGATTTAAAGGTAAACAGGGAGAACGCCCAGCATTACCAAACTAATGATTTTGAAATAGTCTGGAATAGCTATTCAGCCCATCTTCTCTACAGCATAAGGCAATTAATTGAGGGGTCTAGGCAGATGGTTACATAATTGCTAATGGCCGATTATTTGTGCATTTTCCTCAGAAGAATCTGGTTGTGGCCAGTGTTGGAGACAAATTGAACTGTGGTGGTCAGGCCTGGTGGTCTGATCCAGTCTGGCGATAGTTATGTTCCTGCAGCTGGGTCTTTTGGATAAATGAGATTAGGATCATTTAGAGCTAGTCAATATTTTTCAATGGTCGTTTTTTCCATTGGAAAATGGCCTTTGTTTAGAAGGTTCAGGCTATCTCCTCTGAGAAGGAGTCCGAGGAGTTTGTGGACACTGCCCGGAGGAATTCTGCCCAGATGCATGAGCCGGCAAGGGACTGGAAAAGGATGGAACCCATCACTGCACAGACTCCTCTCCCTTCCTTGACCATCTTGCTCCTCAACTCTGGAGACTGATGTCTTTTTATTTGCCATGGGCAGTAGCAACAAGAAGTTAACCCACGTTGCTGTGCCAGTGCACCTTCGCCCTGGTTGGGAGGGATCACTTGAAAGTGAAAAGGGAGCTCGGTTTCCAGGGTTCATTCAGCTTGTGGCATTTCTTCTAAGACTGGCTAGAGGCAGACAACCTAGTGCCAGACAATGTGGTGGTTGTTATGACATGAACGCTTTCCCATTAGGAGCTGGACTCCTTTCACATGGCCACTCGGCCTTCTAGGGTAACCATTCAGAATCACTAGAAACTTGGCTGGATTAGAACTGGGAAAATCTCCCTATCTTCTTACCTGTCCCCTGAGCCTTCCAACCTAGTTTGAGATTTAAACCTAAGATGTCCTTTACTGCCATTTTATAACATGAAAGGTCCCTGGAATGTTCTCCTTTCAGGTCTCCTAATTTGATCTTTTCACCCAATAACTTTGCTTTCACACTGAGAGGGTCACAGGTGCCATATTTGTCTGACAAAGGATTCCAGCAGTTTTGAAATTAATGGGACAATGCAAAAGATTATATATGTGCTTAAACCTTTGTGGGGTCAGGGCCTGAATCGGAAACATGCTTTTTTGCATCAAACCACCCCTTAATATTTTGCATTCCCATCAAGCCGTTTTGGCTTGCCTCCTGAGTTGATAAGAATTCTTTCTGCTGTTAGTTCCTTTGTCTGCTAGCACAGGATTCTGAACCAGAGTGTTCTTATTTGACGGATGAAATGCCTGAAGTCTGGAGGTCAGGTATTTCTGGAATGTGCACCTGTTCACATGCTCCGATACGATCCTGCACTCCGGCTTCGTACTTGATGATAGGTGCTAGGAAATCCCTTCAGGGGCTTTCATTTTCTTCTTGAGTTTCTCTTTGAACAATGAAGGACGCAGTCTCCTAGTGGAACGTTCACATGGATGGTCCTGCAGTTGCTTTTGACCGTAAATCAGCTTTGGGCTACAACTGAATGCAATCCAGCAGAACACTGAGCAGACTGCTCCAGGAAAATCTCCCAGTGGGAACTGGGTCAGACTTCATAGGGGATTTGTCCAAAAATCAAAAGGTTCTGGATTTTGATGGGAAGACACAGCCATTCAGTTTTATATGGCTCTGTATGATTCCCCCTATGCTAGCTTGGATGGGTATTAACAATCACTCCTTCAATCATGATGTGTTACTGTGTCTTCTCTTGTTAGCTCAGCTGTTAGGATTACTGCTGATGTCCTGTGGGGGAAAAGCCTCCCTTGACTGATGGCTCACAAAAACCGGGGACGTTTTAGCCATGGAAAATTGAGTAGCCTTCAGAATGATTTATATGCCTGATATCTCAACACGTGGCTATTTTTCATCACTCAGGCTGAAGCTAGAAGCTGTGCTAAAGAGCACAAATTCCATTGGAAGTGTTCAGGTCAAATTCAGCCCAAGGGTAAGGGACAGCCTCTCTACTGACTTCAGTGGAATTCCATTCTTGGCTCTATCTTTTTATCTACAGGAAGCAGGGCATTTTAGTATTTACTACAATGCTTTTTGACTTGGTTTTTTTCCAGGCTGTGATCCCATCCTCACCTACGCATGTGAGTAACTCTTCGGTGAGATTAAAATCTAGCACCGAGCTCCCTCCAGTCACGAGCTCCAGACTGAGCTGCAGAGTTTTGTTGGCGAAAGTCAGCTTTTCTTGACAAAAGGGGAAGTGTACACACTGAAATACTCCTCCCGCTGGTGTAACTCCCCTGCTTTGCCGACATAATGAAACCACCTCAGCAAAGGTGTAGGGCTCATGTCGGCGTAGACAGGGCGATGCAATGTCAGTGCAGACACTGCTTTCCTTCCATGGGCAGTTGCCTGTTGGGAGTTGCGAAATTGACAAGAAACTCGGGCAGCTAGAGTCCTGCAGGGAATGGGGAGGAGGGGGCGGGCAACTCGCCAGGCGCCCGGAAGTTGGTGGGGCAGTCAAGCTTCTGGCAGGCAGCTGCCAGCGGATCCTGGGCTGTCAGCTCCCCACACTGCCTCTCTTAGGTCATTGGACGCGCTCCGGGTGAGCACGCACGCCACTGACCCACGGTGGGTGGTTTGGACATCAGCCACTGCAGTAATCAGTGCAGTACCTGTAAGTCAAGCTAACATAGGTCGACTTATCGTTGTAGTGTAGACACGGCCGCAGTCTTTACACAGCTCCTTTTAGCACCATGGAGCGAGCATGGCAAACCCAGGTCTGTCAAGCCAGCTGCAGAGATGTGCTGTTGCTCACTGGGGCAAAGCTAACGTGAGTCCTAGCCTAGTGCCTTGATCACAAGACCATCTCTCCTCTCCAGGTCTCACTGCAGATATCAGACAGGAGGCTAATCATTCTAATTGTTATTAGCCAGTGCACAGTGGGCTAGTTACTTCACAACTATCAATGAAAATAGTCCCTGGAATTGTCTGGGCATAAAAGTAGTGTAAAGGGGAGGAGAAGCCATCCCTTTTTGGTGAATCTTCCAGTATCTGGGGTTTTGCTATAGCTCTGCATGGTTTTATCACCTGATCAGGCAAAAGGATTTCACTATGAAAACATCCAGAGTCAAATTCTCTGGAATAACTTCACTGAAGTCAATGCATAAAATTCAGCCCATATCCACAAGGTACACACGTCTGTCCTGACAGATGTTTCTGAGCAGGCTTCACTGTATTGGATAAAATGGGCTAAATTCTGCCCTGATTTATCCCCCCCCGCAAATCCCCCTGGAGTCCATGGTCAGATTCTCTTCTCACTTGCACCAGTGTGATTCTGGTGTAACACCACTGATTTCATTGGAATTCCTCCTGATTTACACAAGTGTGAGTGAGAGAAGACTCAGGCCCCTTGATTTCAGTGGGATTTGTACAGGGAGTAACTCGGTGCAGACTTGAGCTCAGGATCTCTAGTGCTGACACTCTCAAATGGGCATTTAGTTAGATCTTGACTTCACTGACTGCCAGGATCTTTTTCTTTCAGGTGTAGGCTTCATCATCCGCAATGAGTGCAGAATTCTTCAGCAAGAGAAGGTATTTCTCAAGCCCAACTAGGCTGTTCACAGGAGGACACTTGACAGGACAAATGTGGTGCCATTACCTTTAGTTCTCTATTCAGGCTCTAAAGGAATACGTCAAAGGGACAGAATTGCGCTGGAAATGAAATGGGAAATATTTGACATCCATGAGCAAGATCTTCTACCAATTGGAAGGACGACGGGCCTCCCAGGAACCTTTCCCTTGTCTTCAATGGGCACGACTCAAGGCCAAGGAGTTGCAGTAATGTAAGTAAGAGCAGAATCTAAATGTGAACGTTCCTTAGAAGAGTCCAGGTAGGTAGCCATAGGCTAGAGTGACCCACTGGTCAGTGTGTGTATGTCCCCCCCCCCTGCCTGAGGCTCTTCCCATCACAGCTACAAAGCCTGGCTCCTTAACTCCGGCTGTAAAAACACGTGCGCTCATCTCGAGAGATCCCAAGATGGAGGGTATCATTCCAAAAGGCGCCCAGTTGCCAGAGGGTCACTCTTCTGGATAGGTTTTATCTGCAGGAAATGCTCAGAATGGCATTGGTTACTTATTGAATCTGTGTTTAGTTATTTATTACTTGTACTACAGTCACGCCTGGAAGCCTCCGTTAGTGGATCTAGTGCCTCGTACATTGGACTGGGATGGAGGTTCTATTCCTACCTCTGCCACTGGCCTGCTGTGTGACCTAGAGGAAGGCACCTCTCCTCTCTGTGCCTCAGTTTCCCTATCTGTAAAACGGGGCCAATGATACTGACCTCCTTTGAGATCTGCTGATGAAAACACTGTGTAAGAGGTAGTTGGGGGTGTCATTAAAGTTAAAATTGGGGCCCTATTATGCTAGGATTTGTGCTATTATTTAATACCCAACCCTTTAAATTTACCAAATACCAAAGTAAAAGCAGCTTGAAAGAGAGAGATGGGGCTAGACTCAGATCTCATTTTCACTGTTATAAATGCAGAGTAGTTCAACTCAGCGCAAAAGAGTTACTCTACACTTACAGCAG
Organism: Mesoclemmys tuberculata; assembly: GCA_007922155.1. Lineage (NCBI taxonomy): Eukaryota > Metazoa > Chordata > Testudines > Chelidae > Mesoclemmys > Mesoclemmys tuberculata. Next base: position 6,219,974 of record ML675626.1, read on the forward strand.
GGTAACTGAAATGGGAACCAGACCCATAGACTAACAGAGGACTGGGAGTTAAGAACTCCTAGATGCTGTCTTTAGTTCTAATAGTGACTTCCATTATGATTGTGAGCAAGTCACTTCATCTGTCCTGCCTTGGTTTCCCCATCTCTCATGGGGTGACAATATTTCCCCAGCTTGGAAGCATTCTGAGGACTAGTTATTGTAGATGGTGTTTGTCAGTTGTTACCTATACATAGTAAAACAGTGTTCGGGCCACATTCCAGCCTGCTAACGACAGCATTCCTCTAGGCAAGTAAACACACTTGAAAGTCCAGCTCCTGCTCTGAGTCTGTTCTCCAGCATGCAGTAGCGACAGAGTGTCTCGTGATTGTGTGGTCACATCATTTCCTTTGTCTTTGAACTTGGATAATTGCTCAACAGAATCTAAGGTTTCATTTTAAAAAACCAGTGTCTACCTTTTATGGGTGTAAAGCAATGCACTGGCATCTACCAGAGTCTGTAGGCAGCTTGAAACAATAATTCTGAATGAGAGGATTGCTGCTTCCCTTCACCCCTGATGTGCAGTTAATTCTGAAGCCTAATGATGACTGTAAATATCAATATCATGCAGCAAGCTGATGCACGTTACTGTTGCATTCAGTGGCAGTATTGGGATAGCAGGCAGCTAGCTTCTCTCAATTTTTGCCAAACAGAGGAATGACGAATTCAAACTTCCCCTTCTCTCCCCCATTTCAAGTCACCTCCACCCTCCCTCATGCCAAAAGCCCCAACTTCTTCCCATGGGCCAAAATACAACGGTGGGTTCTGAAGTCCCAACTGTCCCCTATCCTCGCCAAAACTTCCAGTCCCCCTCTCCCTGCCCTCCTCCACCCTCCCACACACAACTTGTCCCATGCAGTTCTGTCCTAGCACATGAGCCATAGCACAGAGTAAAATGAATTAAATAAAGGGCAAGGGATATTGCCTCAGTTGGGCCGGGCAGAAGGAGTGGACGGGGGATGGTGTATAATTCAGGGGTCTCTCCTTGCAGGCTAGGGTCCCAACACAGTACACAGGGCCTTCCATAAAGATAAGATCCAGTGAGTTAAAGGTTTGGTCCAATGCCCAGTGTAGTCAACGGGAGTCTTTCTAATAACTTCATTGAGAATTGGGTTGGACTCTAGAGTCTGTCCTGTTACACGCATGCAATGTCATGGATTTCAGCAGGGCTGCACCCAGGCAGCAAAGCAGGGTTTAGCCTCGTGCGTGTAACCAGCCCGTTCTGGTTTCCCTTCATTTTTTTACCATGAGAAACCCTGCTTTGAACAACAAACTATTCTTGTGTCCACATCACATCACCATGCACTCGGCTGCCTAAATCAGACCTAGTTAGTACTGAGGTCATCTGCAATGTGCATTAGAAATGGAGCACGACTGCTGATCCTGCCAGCGAAGCGCTGGGCAGAGAGACGGCGTGTGTAACAATGAACAATTACCGCAAACCGCTTCATTCAGGAACTTATCGCAATTTAAAATCATGATCTACCAGAGGGGCAGTGCCCACTCTCCTCCTCCTCATGGGGCCAGAGCAGGGCTGAGGCAGACTGGCAATGCAGCGTGAGGAAGGCTGCACTGTGTGATGCTGGTTATACCTGTTCATTGGATATAGTAGAGCCAGATCCTGGCACAACTTCACTGGCACTCTGCTGGTTTACCGCAGCTGAGGATCTGGACTGGCTGGCTCTAGGGCTACCAGCCTAGCACTAAACCTCACTTAACAAACAGCAGTCCCTGTATTTGGAGTGAGCCAGTTCAGCATTGTCTCCCCCCGCCCCCAATAATGAATTTGGTTAAAATCATGAGATTTTTAAACTATTTGGGTCCTTTTGATTTGGCTTCTGAGGCTCTGGGACACGCCCAGGTCAGAGTGTTAAAACCCTGTGGGTGGGTATGTTACGCTTGTGCCTCACCCACAGAGCCCCCCAGGCTGTTTAGCTTCTCCCACATTTCCTTCTGCTGTGTGGGGCTGTCCAGAGTATTCCCAGCAGGAGATCATGGCAGACAATCCAGCATCCCTCTTTCTGGGTCCAGGCCCTCCCCGCCCATTGACCTCAAGGAGAAGTGAGGATGCTCCACAGATCACAGGAAGCACCTCTCAGCATCAGGCCCTATATTCAGCGATCCATAATGTTTGAGGGGCCATGCATGTAGAGTTCAATGTCTGTTTTCAGTCCTGGGTTACATTAGTGAGGGGTGTAGAGGTCTGTCTTGTTTTGAATTGGCTGAATGCTAAGTTAGCTAATGTCTGTGTCTGTAAAGCCACATTTGGGATGTTTGAACGGGGGAGAGAGCATGGAAACTCACCCACAAATATGTATAGGTATTTTTGGCTCCCCCGCAAAGTCCTGCTGCCCCTCTGCCCCACTGGAGTTCCTAGGGGGGGAAGTACAAGCCAAAAAAAGCCTGTGAGGGTGGAGGTTAATTCCCAGGCAGGGCTGGGAGATGGCTCATGGAGGCACTCCCAGCTGGCAGTTAATTGTGCAGCTGAGCCTATTTAAGCGTAACACCTTAAAGACAAAGGGTGCTACTCTGAAATGAGAATACAGTAGGGGCTGCTGATCATAGGGCAGAGTGGTCTGGGGGGACCTAAGAACTACCCTGTGTTGGCTTGCACCCTCTGCTTTTCCAGTTTGCAGCACTGCTTGGAATGAATGTTCAGCTAGGCACTTGTACCCAGGGGGGTCTGTTTGCATTAAACCAGACTCCTTGCATTATAGCCCAGCTGAAGAGAGGATGGTTTAGGTTCAAACGTGAGTCTCTTAACTCCTGCCATTGCCTGCCCAATCCCACTGGCCCTGCGAGGGACAAGAGCTAGTTATTGGTACTTGTTAACTCCTAGTAAGGGTGCTAACTGGGGCACTGCTTTCCTTTGATTAGTGGGAGACATTTCTGGATCTCATCCTCTCTAGCACTTGCTCATGGGCTGAAGGGAGCCAGAATCTTTGGGTTTTCCTTCACCCAAGGAAGAACTCTCTGCGTGAAGCAGCAATGAGTAAGTGAGCTGGGTGAGTTCGGTGAGTAGCAGTTAGATACAAGCTGCAGGCCTGGGCAGGTAGCTCAACAATCAAAATCTCAGCCTGGGAAAAAAGGCAGAGTGCGCTGCCAGCTAACGTGTCTGGGTAATGGTGAGCCAGGAAGGAAGGCCAGGTGAGGGGGATGTTCTGTATCCAGGGATAGAATCAGAACTGATCAGAATCTTCCCCTACAACTTGAACTGAACTTTCAAAAGTCTGAAAAAGTCTAATTTAGCTTCCCCTCTTCCCCCCCAAAAATCATTTTCCTGACTCTTCACTTTTACCTTTGATCTAGACCAGCGCTGGAAGCCTCAAACTACAGCAAGAGAGCATGTTTCTCCCAAACTTTCAGGCTGAGGGGGAGCACCAAAACCACGGATTCTCATAAGACAACTTCATCCTCTGGAGACGTCCAGGCCAGGGTTGCCTACCCACGGGATTTAGCTATTTTGGAGAAGCTGCACCACCGCCCTCAAACTTCTCTGCTTTCCTGAATCAATCCTAACTTCCAAACCTCCTGAAAACCAGCCACCCCGAGTTCTAATTTGCAAACACAGATTGTGTTCAGAGGCTGGAGAGATTCCAGGTTTCTTCCTCCTTGCTACAGTGAATCATTCAGCCTTCATGGCAGCCTACCCTTTTCTCTTGGGAATTTTAGCATCGTTTCCAGTGTTCCTCCAGGCACTGCATTTAACCCTGCTCCCCTTCAGCCTTCTACCGCGTTAACACATTTGCTTGTTTATAATCGGAGAGGGAGAAAATCCTGACGCCATTATTCAGGCAAAATTGACTTTGTAGTCCAAGGATTTGGAAGGATTTAAAGACACTTTAGGATCTAGCCTTTATAATATTTTTGTACTTGGCAAGACAGCTTAACTTACTGCATACTGACCCTACGGCCAAGCTCAGAGCAGAAGTACTCTGTCAAGTGCAGGGTTAATTGCAGTAGAAAAGGATAAAATATCACCTTTCCTCCCTCCACCATGAAGCAGCAAGCAGCCTAAGAAAGCTGCATCACTTCTTTTGCAGTAACTAATATCTCCGCTGCTCTCTCACCTAAGGACCTGTTCTCAAAACAGTCAGTTCCCTTCTGAGAGTGCAATTTCCACACACACTTCTGTACTCCCCACTTCAGCTATGGGTGCAAATCTGGTTCCTTCCACCTCTCAGGTACCTGCCTGTGGGTCAGCTGCAAATCAGGATGATAACTCCGATTTGCACCTGTCGTTCATTTTTGCTGGTGTAAACTCCCCCCAGAGGCTCTTTGGAAATGTTAAACCCTAGCACCCCATTCTCTTGCTTGGCTCTCGCTTGAATCCTTTTTTCATCAGGATATTATCACTTAACACCTGGCTAGCAGTGGCCTTCTGGCATAGCAGGCCTTCAGGAGTAAAGTGTAATTCAAGCTGGCAAGAGTTTTTCTGCTGGTTCCTTCCCGTTCATTTTGAAGTGGGTATGTTTGATTGAGTTAATGAAGAAGCTGAGGAGAACACAAGGGCCCTTCCAAGTCTCCACCCTAGCTGCTTCTCCATTACAGATCCTTTTAAAAAGAAACCAACCACAGATGACATGGTGGTTGGATCTCACCAGGATTCCATCAAAAGAAAGCATCAGGGGAACCCTGAACAATTCCAAGAATAGTCACTTTTCTGAAGAGCAACAGAACAAAAGAGTTTCCATTCAATTTTGCGGAGGAATCGGGCCAACTTGACTCTGTTTTCTCTGGGGGTTTGTCAGGAGTGATCAGGAACTTTATCCTCTGCCAGCATGGAAATTCTGAACATGCCCAGGGATGCAGGATGGGGGGGAGAGAGAGAGAGGCTCCTCTGAGCTCCTGGAGGAGCTGAAGCTTAGAGGGAGGGTGTATGAGAAAAGAGATTGTTAGCAATGAGGGGGACACGGGGAGAGAAGGTACTGGAGGCTGAAGCAGAGGGTAGGGTTGATTGGGGAGTGGAGGATGGCAGGGATCCTACAACAGGGGATAGTAGAAGGTGGGGAGAAATCCTAGCTGGGGAAGGAGTGGACTGATAGAGTGGAGGTGGGGTTAGGTCGTGGCAGATGGAATTCACTTGTTGCCCCCAAATCAACATTGCTGAAGAGGCTAGCCCCCCAGTAGTGTGCCTGCTAGTCACATGGGACAGAAGGACCCCTGTAATGGCTGGGGCTCATGTCATAAGGGATGGGAACCAGACAAAAAGGATGGAGAGAGGGCTGGATTGGCAATCATGGAAGAAAGTGCCCAAGCAAGCCTCACTCTACTGGTGTGGCAGGCACTTTGTGCCATCCGTTCTCATGGATAAACTGTTTCCACCACTGGCACAGCTGGGCCCATTGCTGTCAGCACCAGGTTGGCTCTACCCTAGACAGAGCTTTGCTTTCCAAGGGTACATTTGCCTGCTTCCTGTCGAGGCTGGATGACCCATAGGGTCCCAGTACATACTAACCCCGACACAGCCCATTGCTAATAGGTGCTTTTAGTGAAACTCTTTGCCAAGGAATTAGGGCCTGATCCTGTGAAGGGTTGAACAACTTCAACTCCTATTGAAATTAATGGGAGTTTGAGGGCAGTCAGCCCCTCACAGGACGGGGCCCTTTAAACTTCACCACTGGGGCCACCTAATGATTGCAGCAGTTGCCCCAGTAGCGTGGTGCAGCATTCTAATAGCCCTATCTCTTCATTTCCTCGCCCTCTGGCCAGAGCTGGCATAGTGCCCTGTGGGCGTCTCCTTTTGGCACTGCTCCGGTCTGCATGGAATACATTAATGCTTGTTCATCAAATCAGTGTGGGTTGATGTTTTAATCTGGACACACTGAGACATGTTATTCTGCTTTGGAATGGGCCCTTTAAATGAGATGTAAATAAGGTGCATGGCGGCGCAAGGGGAGCGGGGGGAGAGTGTTGTGGCCACACCCTTGAGCGATTAAATTCTGGACTGTCCCAACAATCCCAAACAGCACAATTTTAAAAAGCAGGAAAGCCAAAAGAAACAGCAGGATCAGTTTCTACGGTCCTAACCCTGTGCAGTATCAGAAAAGCTTCAAGCAACATAATATGCTCTCGCTGCGGTGTTCTTTGTGCCTCTCAACTGCTTTGCTAGCACCTGTTCTCCGGGCCCTTGCTCTGAAATTGGCTACAGATCCGGGTTGTACTCTCTCCAAGGGACACCTAGGAATTGCTAATCATTACCTTTTCACTTTATAACCTGCATCTTCCCAGCCCAGGGAGAGTCTGCAATCCACAGAAATGGCTGGCAGTGCCAGCAGCCTCGTATGAACGAACGCAGAGGACTCACCTCTTCTTCTGTACCGTGGGGCTGTATTTCCCTTTGTTTCTTTTCCTGAAGAGAGAGTTCATCATGATTTCCCTGGTGTAAGCAGCTGGCTCAGTGCAAAATGCTGGCTGGCAGCTCCTTCCCCAGCTGGCGAAAGGAGATCACTGCTAGTTCCTTCAGGTATGGTGCACTTCTTGGGAAGGCGGGGACAGGAAAACTTGCAGCTGCCTCCAGTCGTGCTCTCTGTCACTACTCCAGGGGTGTGAGTTCTCCCGCTAAACTGGGTAGGGCTCTCCCAGAGAAGGTGGTGCTTACCTAACGCTCATGTCACTGGCACAGGCGGAGCCACATTCATGCAGTTCTCCAGTCTGCTTTTGTCTGGAGCAGAGGTTACTAAGTGATGGTGAGCAATATAAATCTGAGCATGTGTATGTGAAGATCAGAGCTCAACACAGCCACGAGCAGGAATTAAGCATCCCCGTCTACTACCATATTGTTGTTAACAGAGGCAGAGAAATGACTTTAGATCAAATACCCAGAATGTGCCTTGCAGAAGAAGTGGAGATTAGACCCGTCTGACTGGTTATTCTACTGTTCCCTGTCAATTCTGAAAATGTGGGAAAGAAATTAGCTGTAGGTTAATCGCAGTGTTTCACTCACCCCAAAATGAAGCATTTCAATCTAAGGAAATGTCAAAACAGCAAGTTGTTTCGAATGGAAAAATGGAAGCTGTTTGAAAAAGTCCGAAGGAAACCTTTGAAATTTTTTGAAAATGTATTTTAAGTTTTTGGACCAATCTAATTCAGCGACTTCATGGGCTGGTTTGGGTGACCCGAAACTGCATTTATTTGTCTTCTCCCTCTCCCCCCAAAAAAAAGGTTTGGTAGGAAAATGTCACCCCCCTCTAGTCAGGATGGACAAAAGCAATGAGAGGGGAGGTGATGTGTGCCCCTCTGTCGTCTCTGGCTGATCTCTGGGGCGACAGGAAGCTGCGGTTGTCATTTAGCTCAAGTGGCAGAGGGCTGTGCGGCAGGAGTGAAAGCCCTTGCTTCGGACATGCTGGAGGCTGTTAAACCGGCAGAACCGGCAAAGGTCAGAAAGGGGTAGGGCGGGAGGCAGGGGGTGGGCATGAGAGGAGGCCTGAGTGTTGTAGCAACAGACAGGGCCGGCCCTTGACCAAATGACGCCTCAGGCGAGGCGTGTCCTCGGCACCCCCCTCCATTTCGGCACCCCCTCCTTCCCCCCCCCGTGAATTTTCATAATTCCACAATGAAACCAGGTTCAGCGTATCGCAGCTGGACTGTCCCTTCGTTTGGTGCTTACCTCTCACTCCATGGTGTGCCATGGGGCTCCAGTGCCCCGGGGCCGATGCTTGCATTTGTGGGGGCCCACCCCGGCTTCACGTGCCCCTCGCGTAGGGCGTCCCCGGCTCCCGCCCCGGGGCGGGAGGAAGACTCCACTTTCTGCCTCCTGGGCCATGGGGACTTGCTGGGACTTGTAGCAGCAGCTACCCCGGCTCTGACCAGGCTCCACCCGCCCCACCTCGCACTTCTGCGCTGGGCGGCGCCCGCCTCTCCCACTCCAGCCCGATCACATGTGGGGCCGGCTCCCGCTACCGGTGGGGCAGGGCAGAGGGGGGAGTTCCTCCTCCTGGGAACCCACAGTTCCTTGCTCCCCACCCGCCCCTGGGCTCCACCCAGCCACCCCTCAGAGCATTGTGAAGGGCTGGGTTGGCGGCCCCTCATTCAGGCTGGTGCCTGGGGGCCTGGCCTCCTCCCGCCCCCCCGTCAGTCTGCCCCGATCTCACTGACTGCCCGGTGATGCCCTGCCCCATACCCCCCCACCTCCCCCGAGGACCTGGCTGACAGTGGTGGAGGAGGTTGGAGGAAAATCGTTCTCCGAGAGCCCGGAAGGTTCCACGAGACGCCCCCAAGGGCCAGAAGGTCCTAGGTTAGTGAAAAGGAGCCCCCGGCCGGCACACCCGCCACGTTGCACCGCACCCGTTCCATTTGCCCTTTCGTTGCTACCCACAAAAACAGCCCCCTGAGCCCGGCGGCCTCCAAGCCGGCGCCTGCCCCTAAATCCGGCCCCGGCCATAGGCCTGCATGGCTACTCAGTGAGGCACCCGGGTGCCGCCGTGAATGTTTTCTTCCCTTTCCAGGTCCCCCACCCTTGCCGGCCATTGCTTCGCAAACGGGGGTCGCGAGCCACTGGCCAGGCAGGGGCTGTGAGCCTCCCTGCTTCCTCCAGCCAGAGGAACATGGGGGGGGAGATCAGTGACACAGATACTGCTCACCCCCCATGTTCCTCCTTGCCCCCTAAGGGGCGGGGAGCAAGGCTGGGGCTCCGTCTCTCTGGTCACAATCCCTCCTGGACTGGGCAGTGAGGTAAGCATTGGAAGCTGCTGCTTTCTGCCAGGGCGGGGAAAGGGGCCTGGATGCAGCGAGCCCTGACATGGCTCCTCGCTCCCCACACCTCCCAGCCCCCGAGAGGTGTGGGGAGGAGCAGCGTTAGAGGGGGAGCACACAGCAATACCAGCCCCTCGGTGCGTGCAGGTCAGTTTCCCAGAGTGGGTGCAGGAAGCGGCGTGGGGGGCACCCCTGGGGGCTGGGGCAATGGGGGGATGGCTAGGGGGTCTCACTCAGAGGCTTGCTGTATGAAAGGGGTCACCAATACAAAAAGTTTGAGAACCACTGTTCTAGGCAAATCGGCAGCAGGAATTTTTTTGGAGCCGCTTGAAGGGGGTGGCACAGCAAACAGGTTTGGGACATAACAAGCTTCAGCTTGATAAACCCACTGATAAAGATGAATGCTTAACCCTTTTCATCCCTAGATCTCCAGCACTTTCTAAAGACGCATTGGTACCATCGTCTTCGTTGCTCCAGAGGAGGAAACAGAAACTCTGAGAGGTGATTAGCCTAAGGTCACACAGTGAGTCAGTGGCAAAGTTAGGAATAGAACCCAGGAACCTTGACTCGCAGTCTTATGTCCTAGCCACTGGACCAGACTGCCCCCTCACATGGGCCACCATGTCCCTAAGTGAAGGCCAGGAAAGCGCTGCTCTAAACAAATAGCCAATGCCATTGAAAACCACCACATTTCAAATGCTATAATACCTGCAAGCAATCCCTGCTTCTGTCAACAGCCCCATTCCTGGCAGCCTTTGTGCGCTCTCATCTGTGGGGGTAGGAGAGGAATGGAAACAATCCCTCTCCCCCTCCAGCGTAGGCGGAAATTGATAATGGGGTCTTGCTTACACAACATGTCGCGTGTGTATAATTCAGCCATTGGGTGCCGCTCTTTTGTTTGGGTTTTGCTGTCGTGTGAGATTAAACAAATGAATACAGGATTGTTTCGATCTAACCAGGACCAAATCCAGCACTGGTTACATCCTGAGGGCAAGCCAGTGCAGGATTTGACCTGCTGATCCTGGTTCTCTACCTGCACTGTAACTCCACTGATGGCATGTTCATTCTGACATGCACCAGTGCACAGAAGATCAGAATTAGGCCCATTCCCTATGTGCTCTGTGGGATGCATCTATTCAAACTGTTCAGGAAGTTTGGTTGGTAGGCAGAGCAGTGCAGTGGTTAGAGCAGGGGATGGGGCCTGCTCTCAGCATTTGATGCAAGATGTGACCATGGGCAGATGGGTAATGGATATGTTTTCTAAAGAGACAAGAGATTTTTGGCTGCCTCTGTTCTTGGGTGTGAGACACAGACAGCTTCTGACAGGTGCTGGGCAGCCACAGCGCCCATTGAATTCAATTGGAGTTGCAGGTGCATAGGTCTTCTGAAAATCAGGCCAAAGGGGTGGCATGCAGCATGAATAGCTTGTTTGAGAATTCTGTCTTTCCCTTGCCTGTCCCTCAAGACCTGTCTGTGGAGGGGGACGCTGATCCCAGCCTATCGCTGAAAAGCTGTGGGGCTTCATTCACTAAGGGTACATCTACGCAGCCAACAACCAACCCAACCAAGCAACCCGTGGCAGTGAGTCTCAGAGCCTGGCTCCACAGACGCGAGCTTGTGGGGCTCGCACTAGAAATAGCCGGGTAGACCCTTCGGCTCTGAAGCCTGGCATGTGGGTTTCAGAACCCGAGTCCCAGCCTGAGCTGGAATGCCTGTGTGGCTATACTTAGGGCCGTAGCACAAGGCCGAGTCTGCAGTGGGTGTTGTTTTTGCTATATAGACGGATGATTCGCACTCAGACCCCTTTGCACCAATCAGGCAGTGCAAAGGGTGGGGATAATAGAAATGAAACTCTGGCCCTAATGTTCGCAATTCTGATCTATTCAGGTTCTCCTACCACCCGCGCCCTAGCATCCAAGTGCGTATGAAGGGCTGCGAGTCCCGTGCCTGAAAGATGCTACAGAAGTTCAAAGCAGCAGCCCTAGTGTCAGATTCCTTATAGATCTGTCACGGGCCTTCTTCTAAGAGTTGAAATAGTCTGCTCCTTCTCCCCAGCATTGCAAATCATTTACGGCTAGAGAGCTGCCAAACGCAGCCCAGGCATTCTCCCCGTCGGTTTGTTACTGGAGTATGCCTCTTAGGGGGAGATGGGATAATGAATGACTCCGACAGGCCAAAGGACACTGTTGTTTAGCTAAAGGCTCATTTGTCGCCAGGAAAACATGAGCACCAAAGTGCTGCCTGTTGATTTGAATTTAATTCTAAGCTTTTTAAGAGAGCCCTGCGGTTCCTCTAGGGTGCGTGTGTGCTGACGGGTGAAAATATGCTGCTGTTATGTCCTTTTTTAACACTCCTATTAATTAATCATTTCAAACCAGCTTGGCTGTGAGCCTGAAACCCACAGCTGATCTCTCATCCAGTGCTTGATGTTGTGTGCGCAACCGGGGCATCTCTGTGATGCCCAAAGCTGGAAAAATGCAGCTCTGTGATAATGCTGGTGTAGACGGGACTGGGAAACCTATACAGCTAGCTCTATTGAACAGCTTACTAGGACTTCAGCATACTGCATGGGGATGCTCCAATGTACCTGTTCTATGTGCGCAAATCTTTAGCGCCACATCTGGCGTCACCAGCAATATATATATGCAAAGTGGGTTAACAGCATATGAGCAGGACTCTTAAGCCAGGTTCACGTGGGTATGCTTATAATAAATAATATGTTGTATTCCTACAGTATCTTCCATCTGAGGAGCTTGGAGCACTTCCCAGAGAAATCGTAGCCTCCCTACACTCCTGTGAAGTAAGTAAATATTACTTCCCTTTTCCAGATGGGGAAACTGAGTCATTAAGAAATAATGGGCCCAATCCTTTGTCTTTTGCTGATTTCAGTGGAATTTAGGAGCCTAAATATCTTTGAGGATCTGGACCGAAGTCACTTGATCACGGCCTCCCAGGCAGTCTGTGGGAGAGGTGGGGATGCAGATGTCCTGCCTGTGCTTTAACCTCCAGCTTATCTTTCTTCCCCTTAACCTTAACACGGAGATGAGAAAGGACAGTGGGAAAAGCTGGGACTGAGGCCTGTGTCAATTTACCCCAGATGAGGATCTGCCTCCATCTTTCCCCCGTAATACACAGCACTGACCCCATGGCTAGTGCTCAGTAAACACATCATTAACATGGCAGCAGTACTGACAGGTGAAATGAGTGTGCTAGCTGATTGAATGAATACAGAGCTCGTGCTCATTTGTTCCTTGTACAGGGTCCTTTCCAGTGCCCCGGTCTGTGATCTGTGGTGTATCTATCCCGTTCCACACTGGCTGCCAGTGACACAGCGCAGCTGGCACATGTTGCTAGCTAGTGAGAGAACTATTTCATTAGCCAGCATTTTGCAATGAAAGGGGGGATTTGAGGTGCTAACAGAAGGTGACATCATTCCCTACCTGGAGGAGAACAGAACAGATAGTGAGAGGTGCTGCCACACTAGGGATGGGAAAGGAAAGAAATCATTCTGGGGTGGTGGAGGAGGAAGAGCCAAGCAGTGTGGAATGCAGTGAACAACACTCACTGAAGAGAGAGAGGCATGTGAATACCACACTAGAGACTTTTGCACCCAATCCCCAGAGGTGCTGAGTGACAGCTGTAAGGAGAGCTGAGGGTGCTCAGCAAATTGCAGGAGGGAGGGGAGGGGAGAAAACTTAACCAGCCAGGCCTACCTCAGGAAAATGGTCCATTTGGACTGGACCAGGCAATATACAGTATATGGGAATCCTCTCTCAGCAAGGCAGGCCCAGCCCAGGGAACGTCGTCTTCTTCTGGCAGAGCAGATCAAACAAGAGAGCACAGGCCTGCAGAGAGAGAAGCATGAAGGTAGAACAAACAAGGGAGATATCCTGGGCCCTCAGAGTTAACCTTCCTTGCCATCTCTCACACCTGAAAACAGCAGAACTGATTTCTCTCTAGCTCCCAGGCTGCAGGGGACCATCATGGACAGTTAATGTTTTACTGCCTTATAAATTAATAATGCTTTACCTTCCTGACGCACCTTTCATCCAGGGATCTGAAAACCCTTTGCGGACAGTAACGAATCAAACCCCGCCATCGTCTCAGGTGTCCAGGCCTGCGCTTTAGGCGCCAAGCCCAGTGTCATATGTAATGGTGTTGGATGGCAGGCTGAGCATTTCCAGTGGGGATATGCAGATCTAAAGTTCGATTTGTAAGAGAGCCACAAACCTCCTTCCCACGCTCACCTGCCTCCCTGCGTATTGCCCCACGCCCTCGGGGCAGCACGCTAACATGTGAGCAGATGGACTGAGAGTAAGAGCTCGAAAGGCTTGTTCCTTTCAGGTGGCCTGGTGTGTGCAATAGGAGATGGTACCAGGGATGGGCTTACCACATGTGAGACCCCAGTCTGTTGGAGGGATGGTCAGGCTTCGGATGGCTTCCACGACTGGCCAAGTGAATGCAGCCTCTTCGGCTCTAAGACACAGGGCTCCAAGCAACGACTTGTGTTGTTTGTATTAAAGCTGAATCTGCATGGTCCACTGGAGCTTGGGAGTAGCATCGGGTCTCCTGCATTACATACAAAAGTGATGTGTTACATTTACATTAGGACCTTTCACTCCGCAGGCGAGTGGCTTAATACCAGTGTTATGGCATATAGGTGGACGGGGGTCAGGAGATGCTTTTATTCCTCAGTCTGTGGGATAATGCGCACGAGGGATGTGAGCTAATAAGGATTCTAGAGTTGCCACAGATCCCTGAGGCCTATGGCTTGGTGGCAGTCAGTGACGTGCACACAAGAGCCTTGGGGATCTGACACGTGGCCTACTGGAACTCCAAAATGCTGTGAAGGTCACACTCTTGGGTTTTCATCAGTGTCTCATTGTGTGCAAGCACCTGAGGGTCAATAGTGATGCCAACGTTAGGGATGGCTTCTCTCCCCCCGCCCCATTGCTGGATCAGCCTGATGTTCCCATGCAAGTGGGGTCAGGGGTTCAGCATTAAAATGGTGGGCTGCAGAGTGGAGAGGAAGGGGATCATCCAGCTCAGAAGTGGTGGAAGAAATTCCGAGGCCTGGGTGCAGATGTTGGGGAAACCCCTAAGTGAGGGAGTATCCTTGCAATTCACATGATGCTGCCCTGACTTGAAGGCTGAGTCAAAGCAGACCACGATGTCTAATTTTACATGGGTCAGATTCATACCGGGCATACCTGACATCAATGAATTTACCTCTGGGATGAATTTCATCCAGAGGGCCAGGGATTACACTGTGTCAATAGTCACTGTGGATTCGCAGTGGTGTAAATGAGATCAGAATCGGGCTCGGATTAGTCATTGAAGTTCAGGAAAGTCTCACAAATCCAGGTTTAGCTTTGTTGGATCTATCTCTTCTGTACCGGCTCCACAGTACCTGCTGTGCAGATATTCTGACTTTCCTTCACTGCCCATTGCTTCACCTTCTTTGAGCTGTTGCTAGGTTATCCAGAGGGAAAACTCTTCATCATTAAGGTGCTGGTTTCTTGTAGACCTTTATCCAGAAGTCTGGGCGAGATCTGCTGCTGATTGAAGGAGCTACAATGATGTACGTCAGCTAAAGCTGGGCCCCGTTGTACAAACATATAATGAACGACCGTCCCTGCCCCACACTGGCCATCTGCGTTCTATACCTTCATTTCCATTGCTGCCTCTCGCTACTGACCAACCACAGGAGATGTAGGAAATGAGCTCTGATTCCTAGATTGTCATTTCAGCAGTGACAACTCTGGTGTAATCCGGACCGAGGTCACAGATTTACCTTTCAGGCTACCAGCTTCAATTTTTATTCTAAATGGATTTAGTTGTAGACAATCCTCTCACTAATAATTCTTCATCCAATCATCCCGGCACTGTTAAATCTCTACCGGCTTCTCTTGCTATGCTTCCAGCCCCAACGCAGAGGTCACAGTTTGTCCCTCCTCCTTTAAAACTTCAGCTGATGAGCACTCGGCTCATTCCCCTCAGCCAACCTGATGTAGCATTTCCATGGCTTTCTGGACTTCCCCAGCTGAAGTCAAAGGGCTGTGAGATCAAAAAGAGGCGGAGACCCAGAAGAGGTTCTAATCATTTTGCAAGAAGGTAAGATGAAAAATAGACTAGTTTTACAATGGGATGTTAGCACAGGGATGAGGAGCATAGGTGGGACAGCTGTGACAGGGATAACGTGTAAAGGGATGGCTGCAAAACCTGCCCTTTTTATGCTAGGGAGAGGCTAACTGGTGAAAATGGTCCTTGGGGAATTCCTTCTGCACAGGAGGCCTCTCAAGCCAGCGTAGAGATGGCACAACAGCTCTACACCAATCCCCCATGCAGTCTCTAGCATAGGGGCATGGCTGGTGGAGGGAGTTGACAAATGCATTCTGGCTAGTCTGGACCAGTACGGCAGGGCACAGAGGGCCATTCAAAGCTGGCATAAATTAGAGGAAGCCCCAGGGACTGCTCTCACTTGTACAGGGGACCAGGCCAGGCCTGGAATTAGGAAGATACAAAGCTGTCCTGAAGACATTGTAGCCCTCTCTTTTCACCTTCTTGGGCTGTCTCCCGCAAGGAACACAGCTGGCCCTTTGCAGAAGCTCTGTAGACACATTGAGCCCAGACAGGAGACAGGTGCTTGGGGATGCGATGGTGAGGCAGTGGAAGGAATGAGCCTGTGATGGACAGTGGGGGTCTAGGATGCACCACCGTTTGGGTCTGTGGTGCATGTTATTGCAATGGAGCTACAAGATCTCTCTGTTTTGACTCCCAGGAAGCAATGAATATAGCGTGATGTATTTGTAGCCTACAAGCAGATTTGACAGGGAGATCTATTATTGGTCCAAACTCCTACATCACTACTATATCTATTAGATTTTCTTGTTAGTTCCGTTTCTCACGTGTAATTAAAATAAAATGTTCCTTAGAGTCACAGATGTGTAGGACAGACCTTGAGAGCTCATCTAGTCCATCCCCTGTGCTCAGGCAGGATCAATTATACATAGATCATCCCTGAAAGGTGTTTGTACTATCTGTTCTTAAAAACATCCAGTGATGGGGATTGCACAACCTCCCTTGGAAGTCTAGTCCAGAACTTAACTATCCTTAGAGTTAGAAAGTTTTTGCTACTTTCTAACCTAAGTCTCCCTTGCTTCAGTTTAAACCCATTACTTCTTGTACCCCCCTCGGTCGTCTTTTCTCAAGACTAAACATGCCCAGTTTTAACCTTTCCTCATAGGTCAGGTTTTCTAAACTTTTTATCATTTTTGTTGTTCTCCTCTGGACTCACCAGTTTGTTCATGTCTTCCTTAAAGTGTGGCACCCAGAACTGGACACAGTACTTCAGATGAGGCCTCCCCAGTGTGGAGTAGAGCAGGTCAGTAACCTCCCGTTTCGTACATATGACTCTCCTGTTAATGCACCGCAGAATGATATTAGCTATGTCAGCAGCTGCGTTACGTTGCTGACTCATATTCAATTTGTGACCCACTGTAACCACTCAGGTCCTTTTCAGCAGTACTCCTGCCTGGCCACGTATTCCCCATTTTGACTTGTGCATTTGACTTTCCCTTTCCTACGTGAAGTGCTTTGCACTTGTCTTTGTTGATTTTCACCTTGTTGATTTCAGACCAAATTCTCCAATTTATCAAGGTCATTTTGAATTCTGAGAGCTTTCCTCAGAATTCTTATGCAGCCGAATCTGATCTCTCCCATTTCAAACTGTTTTGTTCTTGCCCTGTGAGCAGAGCAGTAGTGCAACATGCCTGTTCCTCTGGGGGGAGCCTTGAGATGAATGAGTGTCTCCCTCTCTGACCAGTTCTGCTCACAGACTGCCCTCTTTCAGATGCTCATTATTGTGCAGTGTTATCTGTTTGCTTGGCAATTGGGGCAGATCCTGTGCTTGTATGTAATAGCCTACCTCCATGCAAGCCAAGTCCCACCAGCTGAGGAGCTGGCCTGATGACTAGCACTTAAGGAAGCAGCGTGTGAACAAAGTGCATAGCATCTCTTCTCAGTGGCCCATGGAGGTGGATGTCCAAGCTGGCTGTGTGCACCACATCTCTGTATCCCAGTTCTGTCACCTCATGAAGAAGAATCTAGTGCAAGACTTTGCTTTTTGCTGTGACTCATTAAGAAGGAAGGTGTAAGAAATGCCTCTCCTTGCCCAGCCCCAGCAGATGTGGTAATCACTACAGAGAGCGCCCCGTGAGCCAAGTGCTCAGTGGAGGAGGGGAGATATTATCAAGACCACGAGATACAGCCCAGGATTATTTACGAAACCTGGCTGAAGGTCACAGCTACCTCTGCAGTGCAATGCTACTAGTGTTGCTATGGACGTGCGAGGTGCATGCCTCAGACACTATGAATCTAGGCAGGGCAGGGCAATCGCTTCACTAGCTACCTGGTACCTTGTTTTGTGGTCCATTGTACACATTTCCAAACAGGAAGAGCCCCCGCACTTAACTGAACGTACGGACTGTGCTGGCAGAGGCCAGAAAGCTGACACCTGTCTACCTATGTGTGTGGTTGTGGTGGGAGTTCTCTCCACGGCCCAGTACGGAGAGCCTCCTTGCTGGTGTTAAAAACGACTGGGGCTGTGAGGGCTTCATCAGAGAGGGTGCAGGAAAGCAGAGGCTTTAGGTTGGTTTGACTCCAGGGCTCTAGAGCATGCAAGAGGTGTAGATCTCAGTGTGGGCTCAGCTATGGTGGAAAATCCAGCGGGGGTGGAATGGGGAGGGGAGGGCGGGCCTGGTGCAAAACTGCTGCAAAGTCTCCTCCACAAAGAGGCCCACGGGCAGCCAGCAGGGCTCCAAGAGCAGGTGGCCCTGGCCAGGGACGGCAACTGGGGATGGGCAGACTAAGTGCTTCCTCACAGCAGAGCTATTGGCAGAACATAAAGCAGCCCAAGCCCATCTCAGAGGGTGAACTCCCAACCCCAGACTCTCTCTCTTTGCTGAGCAGGGGCCTTCTTTCTCTCTCTCCCCACCCCAGCGAGCAGCAGCCCTTCCTGGCCTGGGGATCTGCGTCTCCCTGGGCCAGCAAGGGTGAATCTGAGCCGTTGTGTTTGTTGGCAAAACAGGACAGAGAGTTAATCCGGTGTGTGATGGGAATGCCCATGTAGGCAGCGATGTCTGTGCAGAGACGATGCACACATGCGCTTCAAAATATTTTTGGTGAAAAATGGGGTTTTGTGCAAAAATGGACAGTTTTGTGGGAAATGTCTAATTTTGATCAAAATTCAGGGGCTGGGGGCAAACAAAACAACTGAAAATTGTTGACTGAAAATCAAAAAATGTTCAGCTTTTATTTTTTTGATGAAAACTTTCTGGGAACCAAAACCACTCCCCAACCCGCTCTAGTAGGACCAACAAAATGACCCAGGTCCCTAGGACCTTACTGAAGCCAAACTCTCCTTATGACCGGAGGAACGATCTGTGCATTTGGCCCCAGCTTATTACAAAGGGAACCCTAGGGAAGATTCCTGTACTGCCCTATCATTGTCATGCAAAAGATGAGGAAAGAGGGCCTGAAAATCACCAGCCTGCTCTAAATACAAAGGAGACTGTCACGGGGTGGCAGGGAAGTCACGCTACCTTACAGTTCCTTTAAGGGGAGACGGCTCATCTGGCAGTAACGAACTGCCCAGGTGGCTAATTGGCTACTGAGCCGCTGGACCTGATAAAAGGCCACTAGGGGTTATTTGTGGGAAGTTTGCTTCTAGAAGGAAGGCAACTCGGGGTGGATGTGCTGATGGGAAGGTCTCCTAGTTGGCTCTGGGAGCCAAGTCTTCAAGGAGCGTGTGCTGCTGTGGAGTCTGTGTCAGCGCTAGACTGGTAGGACGTGGCCTTCGGAACCAGATCCTCTGGGGTGAAAGGAGTTGCTCTGCAAAAAGGGGCCTGGAGGCAGAGACAGGCAGGAGGTGGCTGAGGGGAACCAGTGGTGGAGTTCGAGGGGGGGCACTGGCTGCTGAGCCCTTTGCTTGAGAAGGGGAGCTTGGCCCAACCCTGACTTAGAAGAATTTCTGCATAAGTCTTATGATCCAATGTATAATGTGGTATTAATAACAGCTGCCCGTGACTTGGCTGGCTGCTACGGGAGTGAGGCTTTTCTTCTCCTGTAATTATAACTCTTAGCTAGCTATTAACGCCTCTCTTCCAAGGATCTCAAAGCACTTTATCAAGGAAGGTTCAATCTCTTTAAATGCTTGGATCTCTACAGACTGCAGCTGAGTGACAAAAGCTGTCCTAGAACCCAGGTGTCCCAACTGCCCTTCCGGTACCCTGGCCCCGGGGTCACACCGCCTTCCCTCACATCTAGCTTGGGATCACAGGCTTTGTGGCATAACAACAGTGACATAGTTGTATCCTGATGATGTCTGCTTCTCTGGTTCGGTAGTTCACGTCTGTGGCTGTTCGGTGTCCGTTCCCATCTGGCTATATGTGCTGTATGAACATTTCCATCTAGTCTGATAATCCTGTGTCTACCAATGCCAGGTGCTTCACAGGGAGTGCTAAAGTCTGGCAATAGACAATTGGGCAATAACGTGCCTGAAAGGGAAGCTTCCTCCTTGCCTCAGGCGGCTAGTGGCTTACATCCAATAGCAAGCGGGGCTTATGCCTGTGTGTGTTCTGTCAAATGTAACGTTGCACATTCTTCTTCGGTGTAAAATGTCACGTCCTTTTTAAAAATCCTACTGCATTTTCTGGCAATGACTTCCACAGACTGGCTTATGCATTGTGTGACAAGGTATTTCCTTTATCAGTCTTCAATCTGTTGCCTTAATTTCATCGTGTCCCTTTGTTCTTAAATGATCAGAACGGCTCAGTTAGAGTAACAAAATGACCTTCTGTAGTGTGTGTGTGTGTACTTTTTTTTTTTCATTTACTTCCATCTGTTTCTCTACTACTCACCTGCCTGATCTCTGTCTAATCTTTTCAGTGTCTCCCTCCATGGCAATCTCTTAACCCCTTCTGTTTCTCCCACAGTGTGTTCTTTGTTTCTTGATGTTTGCTAAATTTTGCTAAGCATGCTAAATTTTAAATTTTTAATCCCATCCTGACTGTAGAATCTGTAACTGTAACTCATGCTGGTTTTACTGTGTGACCAACTGCAAGTGACCTGGCTAATTTGTGACGGATTAAATCCCCTGAGATCTACCATTTTAAACCTGAGCCAGTCAAGGGGCCTTTGAAAGGAGGGTGTGGAGTACTTGTAGCTCCCAAGGATTTTGTCTGAAATTATGGGTGTCCTCAGGGCTTCTGGTAACCAGGCTCCTAAAACTCAGAGGCCACTTCTGGAATTTTAGCCTCTCCTGAGATCACATGGCAAGGCCACAGTAAAGCTGTGAATGGAATCCAGGGCACCTGTCTCTCCAGTGCCTGCTTTAACCTCTAGGCCATGGGGTCTCCTAGGAAGACGGGCAGAATGTTGCTGCACTCCGGGCCCTGTGTGCAGGCCTCTAAAGCAGCTCCAGCCGTCGCCCTCGGGGAAATTCCGATGCCAGTGTGTCGGGCTGAAATTGTGCTGCAGGACTTGCTTAGGGCCAATGTGTCCGCACAGAATCCCGATCACAGCTGCTAGACTCGGAATGCTGGGGGCATGCTGGGGACGTGACGGTTTGTAACCAGAGTGCAGATTCTGGGCTGCTCTGAGTTTTGCTGGGCATTGTACAGGCCCACATGGCAGCTCAGGATCGAAGGGAAGCCAAGGTGGGATGAAACTATCTTTTTGTCCCTACTCTCCTCCTCTGGTCAGTGTCTCCTAACTCGGGTGATCAGATAGCAAGTGTGAAAAATCGGAACGGGGGTGGGGGGGCAATAGGTGCCTATATAAGAAAAAGCCCCAAATATCGGGCCTGTCCCTATACATTTGGGACTTCTGTTTGCCCTGCTCCTAACCTGTGACACTCAAGATGCATCTTAGAATTTGGGCTGCAGTACTTAGCTGGTAAAAGCTGGCATTTGCCAGTCTTGGGGGGTGGCCTTTCAGCTGTCTGAACTGATGCAGAGGTGACGTTCAGATTTAGCCAGTTTGTTCCGGTATCTGGAAAGAGCCTGCCAGGCTAACAGATGCATACATCCAGCTCCTCTCTGGCTCCCGTATGCAAATCCTGTCTGGAGAGCGGGGTGTGTGTTTTCAGTGTCCACATGGAACAAGCTGGCCTGCTGTAGGTGCACACCCTGGCTGTCTACGCAGACACTTGCCCTGTGGACAAGCCCTTACCTACGATCACTTTGGCATGGATTCAGGTAGCGTGGGGTGAGCCAGGTGAACGTGCAGGTGCTTACACAAACTGGACCTCCCAATCTTCGCTAATCATTAGAGCACCATGTTGAGTGAAACCAGCTTTGTTCAGGGGAATCTGGGGAAACGGGTGCCCTAAGTGAAGAATTTTTTTATTGGTGCCACTCCTTCCCCATCCTCACTTCTCAGCTATCTACAAAGTATGACAGTTCCCTCCCCCCTTTGCCTACCCATTCCCTGGGTCACCTCTCTTCCCGTCCTCCTCATTTCTCTCCAGCTCCCCTGCGGGACTTGCTTCTGATCAGCACTTTAAGGATTGGCTGTTGGGACGCAGGGGGTCTTCTGGCCAGATAGCTTCTGCCTGCAGCGGAACATCACTTTCTTCCCCATGAAGTAGGGTTCTCTAGACAGCCATTCCTCCACACGGTCTGGGGCCACCCCTTTGTTTGTGTTTCAGGGAGGGTCATATTCTGACTACTGCTTCTTGATGGGGTGGATTTAAAAACTCCTCGAGTAGCTCTACAAGTGAATACTTTGGTACTGAGAGTACTGTGGCAATGCTGATCTAGCCAGGATAAGGAGTGCTTGTGCCATTGCTGTTGAAGGGAAGGAGCAGGGAGGGGGAAAGGACATTTTATGCAATGAGATTGTTTTTGTTTTCTTGGCAACTTCTTCCTATGTATCCCACACCCTGCACAACCAGTGCTGCCCCACCCTGAGTTCCTACCTTTCAGCTGTCTGTAAATACCATCGCTATGGGCCGCTGTCTCTAGGAGTTCCAACACACCGTGATACCACACAGCTGCCTCTAAGGACATGGTCTCCTTTCTCTTAGCACTACATCACATCCCCCCCGATCCCCCCAGTAAAACTGAGTTTGTGGATTCACAACAGAGCCCTGAACTGCAGTGTTGGAGGTAACTCCAGCAATGTGAGCCAGCTATTCTGGGCAGCAGTACCAATTCTGTTGGGTTGGGTTTTTTTCCTGTTTTTTCCAGCACATCTGGGGAAGTGAAAAGCAAATGCTTTAAATATAGCTTTGGAGTCAGGAGGATACCGGCTTTCTTATTCCTCCCAGCCTGGGTTTTGCACATGTTTCTTGAACAATCTTTTTAGTGCTGAACACAGTGGATCCAAGCCTGCCTTCCCTGCACAAACATGAGCTTTGAGGTTGGGAAAATGGCTTGGAATTTTTTCCTTCATGAAAATTTTGACTGTGTGCAAAAAGAAAAAAAAAAAGGAAATATTTGTACTTTGAAATGCTGCTGTGGTGCTTTCTGGGAGTTGTAGGTCAGATGCCTCCTGGTCCCATTCCCCTCTGTAGCCTGGGTCCCTGGCCAGACTACATCTCCCGTGAGACACCATTTCTCTCCCGCCAGCGAGGTGGTTGAATCGGGAGTCTCTAGCTGTGGTGCATCATGGCAGGTGCAGCCTGGGGCATCTGACACACGGAGGAGAATGGCACCATGAGCAACCAAACTGAATCCCTCCAGAGACGCTGCAGTGGCACATCCCAGCTGAGACACTTGAGCTTTCGGCTGAAATACTCTAGGCCTTTCTTTAGGTGAAAACCACTTTGTCAGGTTTTGGGCACTTTGTCTTTCAACAAAACAGAAATTTTCTGCAGCAAGCAGGTGCTTCTTATGCAAATTTGTGTTCAGTCAAACTCGACTTTCTCTCAGAACTGGTTTGACAGAGAACTTTAAACCCACCCGAAGTGGGGATTCACTGAGTGGTCAGTCTGCAGCCATGGGTTCCTCCGGTTGGATGCTGGTTTTGGACTGAATGTTTTGCGGGGGAACGCCTCTTCCTGGTCAGCAGCCTCTGGACGTAGTATATGAAAATAGGAGCCTTGAAATGCCTGTGGGGCCGCAGCCTCCACTTGATTGTTTCCCAAACTTGCAGGAATGTGGCGATTTCTCATTCCAAACTCCTTCTTCGCATGGAAACTGAGTTCCATTCAAGGCTTTTTCTCTGGGGCGGGGTGTGTGTGGGTGGGTGGGTGTGTGGAGCCAGGGGGGAGAATAGCTTGCTGATTATCAAGAAAATCTAGGCAAGTATGTCAATGGAGAAGGCAAAGCTGTGCAGTATGGGGACCAAACACCTGCATGGGAGCCCCTGGGCCCTGATCCCACAACCTTTGCATGAATAAGAACTATTCTCGTGGGGTAAGTGACATCTCCATGAATGAGCCATGCGGGCAGGATCAGGCTCCAGGATTTCTCAAGGCTCCTGTGTTTAAAAAAATGTCCTTCAATGTAACAGATAAAAAAAAGTGGCAGCTCTTTGTACGGTCAGATTGCACATGTTAATGCCGACTGTCCATGCAGTCCGCACTTGCTGGAAGGCAAACAGGGAATGGTAATGTCCCCAGTGGGGTTAAATATTTAACAAACACTAATCAAAAGCAAATGCTCATTCAAGCGGAACAACCCAGAGCTGGTTTGCTTGTCTCAGTGAGGCCAGGGATGAGTCATTTGGCATGAAAACGCCTTGTGGAATAAATTATATTCTATGCTCTGTCCACAGCCATGGAGCTTTACACAGGAAAGGAGATCTGCCCTATTGTTATAAGTGGTGCTTGGGAACAGCAGTGCATTTGAGGGTCATTAGTCATCTGCTTCCCTCGTAGGGGGTCAGGAAATATGGATGGGAAGCCAAAGAAGGCGATGTGGGCCTGGCCAATGGGGGGAGAGCAGCATGTAGCTGGAAGTGTGCAAAGACTAGACAATCCTTCCTCAGCTGTGTATAAACGAAGGCCTCAAGTTGTTACATTGGTGGAAGGTCTTCCCATCATCACCACTGCCCGGGCTGCAGTCCTCAGCCCTGCCTTTGTTGCTTCTTCTCTTGACTAGGGTCTCCCCTAGTGTGTAGCCTCCCGCACTTGGACTGTGGCTACTTTGTTGTTGCCCTCTGATAAAGAAATGCACCAAAAAACCCATCCTCAGGTCCCCTGAGCTCCCAGTTGTTTCGGAAACTGGTTCCTCACACACCAAGGACTTGTTTCAACTAACCTTGTGCATTTAGACTCTCCACTCCTGCCCAGTGCTACTCCTGGTCAGCTAACCCCTTGGGCTCTTCTGTCCACTTGCACACTATCTCGGTTGGTGCAAGAGCCTTTGCGGAAGCTCCTGCTGTCTGGAGCCGACTTCCTCTTGCACAGTCCCTCAGTCTTAATCTACTCTGAAATCTCCACTTTTCCTCCCTCTGTTACTATCTATCATTTGGGGCCTGGAGTCTGACTTGAGTTGCACGGGTAGATAGTCAGACTAATTCTACTGGCTCCCTCATAACTAGTGTAGTAGTAACTATCTTGTGTCACTCCTCAAAGCATTTTGGAATGGCATGGGTGGAAGATGCTATGCAAAATAAAACTCTCTTCTCTGGAAATGGCCTGAAGACAGCCCTCAGGATGGGAATACTTTGCGTGCTGACAGGACCTGTTGTGATGGGAAGTAATCATGCACATGTCTGGTTACGCTGCATGTCAAGCCAGATTATTACATTTCAGGGTTCAGGCTGGTTTTTTTAATTCCTTTCCACCTGCTCAAAACAAAGTTGGCAACTATTGTTCTCAGCTGTGAGAATCAAATGTCAGGTCTTGCCACCAAAGGAAAGAAATGGAATGTGTGGGTAAGCAGAAAACTCCACTTGTGACTACCT
>ML675626.1:6244628-6258009 GCA_007922155.1 Mesoclemmys tuberculata
GGAATGAACAGAACTGGGTAATTATCAAGTGATCCCATCCCAGCTTCTGGCAATTAGAGGTTTAGAGACATCCAGAGCATGGGGTTGCATCCCTAATCATCTTGGCTAATAGGCATTGATGGCCGTATCCTCCATTAACCTATCTAACTGGGTTCAAAAAATAATTATACTTTTGGCCTTCAAACATACCCTGGCAATGAGTTCCACAGATTGACACTGCATTATGTGAAGAAGCACTTCCTTTAGTTAAGCCTGCTGCCTATAAATTTCATTGGGTGCTCCCTGGTTCTTGTGTTACGTGAAAAGGTCACTAACGTTTCCTTATTCACTTTCTCCAAGCCATTCATAATTGTATTAACCTCTATCATATCCCTCTGAGTCATCTCTTTACTAAGTGGAACAGTCCCAGTCTTTTTAATATCTCTTAATACGCCTGCTGTTCTGTATCCCGTAATACTTACATTGCTCTTTTCTGTAACTTTTTTTTCCAATCTGACATGCAAGCAATATTCCGGGTGATCTTAGATCTTCCTTGAGTGGTAACAGCTACTTTAGATCCCATCGTATTGTATGTACGGCTGGATTGTTTTCCAGTGTGCATTGCTTGGCATTTACCAACCCTGAATATAATGAACATTGAATTCGTGTCTGGCATGTCAAGGCCCTTTTAGGAGAACAAAAATGTTAATGAACAATCTGAGGATTAGAAATTTTATTATAAGGATTAATCAGATGTCCTCATTTATAAAGCAAGCAGTAGATGAGAAGGTCCAATGAGCTCCTCGAAAAAGAAGGCACTGCTCCTCAGGGCTTTACTTCAGTGTGGAGAAACCTACTTGCTCTTGCAACACCAGTATTTCTAAGCCGACTTGGACAGATGTTGGGCTGCCCATTCCAAGCAGGGCTGGGGCTGTATCCTATGGGTATTGGAGACAATAGCCAAAAATCCCCTTCAAGTCAGTGGCAAAGCCCTTGCTGAGGATACGTCCGCACAGCAAGTAGCAGTGAGTCTCCATGCCTGGGCCTACAGACTTGGACTCATGCTATGGCACGAAATGTAACTGGGTGTAGAGGTTGTGGTTCTGGCCCCGATGCCTTCAGAGGGGATGGTTGTCACAGCTCCAGCCTGCACCACGGTACCTACAGCTGTTACTTTTATGCCCTCAGGCCCCAAGTGTGTCAGCCCGCCCCAGAGACTCACTGCCATAGGCTGCCACTCACTGTAGTGACAGCCTGATTTGGAGAACAGCAGGATCAGGCCTTTATTAAATAAGACTCACTTGTTGGAAACAAGCCAGCAGGGCAATTTAGGTATCACAGAGGCTGTGTAGTCCTTCTATTGGGGAATGTCTGTTTCTGTCTCACACTTCAATCCCTGCTCTGAGCTGAACTCTACTGGTGCATGAGACTCGGCCGTGAGAATCCTCCTCTCCATTACACCAGGATACCCTACGGACCTCACTGCAGTGGTAGTAACGTGTTTGGCCCCTAGAGCTTGAACAAAAGCCAAGAGGAGTTGATGAACTGACCGACTTTCATTGACGGGGGGGACTTATGCTGAATATAGCATTTCTTTTACAAAGTGTACCAGAAGTCTTGCCATAATAAAACTCCACCACCCAAGCAACTTCCTGCCCGGATGGAGCCTCAGCCCCCCCTGCTAGACATCTGTGGGGCTCAGAGGCTTCCAGCCCTCTCCCACCTAAACTCGCTCAAGCTGAACTCTCCTGTCCATCCAATGTGATTTCTCAGGAGCGAGTTAGAAGTGTTGCCAGCCAAGAGAAGCTTGGGGCCGGTTCTATGGCTCCCTATTTGGTTCGGGGTCTGGGCAAGTAGGGTGGGGTCAGTAGAAAAACAAATGACAGACTTCCTCCCCAGCAACAGACTGAGGGGTCACGGGGCAGCCCCTTGTGCCACTACCAACAGCTCCTCCTGGCATGGGCTGGTCCTCATTCCTGCACAGCCTGAAGTGGACCAAAGCTGTTGTTTGCCCAGCAGGTTGCTGCGTGTTGTGACAATTTGCAGGCTGCTATTTGCAGTAGGTAATTACAGCCCTTGTTTGCAGGCGGAGCAGTGAGTGTGGGATTTGCTGTCTGTTTGCAATCCACCTGTTTGTCAGGTGCAGCCCGGGCCCCCGGCAGGCCCATGCACGAAAGGTCATGTTGATTCCCATAACGCGGTAGTGGGAAGGGGCTGACGTGCTGCCTTGAGGGAACCACAATTCTCCTGGGGCTCTCAGGGAGGGGGCGTGGGGGGTGAGTCACACCTGGTGCCCTGCCCCTGGGGAGGATGCACTATGTGCTGGAGTACTGGGGCGTGGCGCCAACTGCAGGATGTGCTCCTCTGAAGGCTAAACCGGCTCAACGTGCTCCTGTGACTTCAGAGCTGGGTGCCCCTTGATACTCAATGCAATAGCCTGGGATGCAAATGGAAAGCCCTTGCCCACAGAACGGCAGTGCCTGAAGAGCGACTCATTCCATAGAGCTGGGGGGTGAAGTGGCATGCACATGCCTGTCCTTCAAACAAGCAGCACACTCTGTGGAAAGGGACGTACCTGCCTTGCTTGGGACCTGGTCTCCCACCCCTCCCTTTGTGCAACAGGACAGGAGGCCCCATGGGCACGAGTCGTGTGTCATCTCCGTGACCTGTAGGAGCCAAGAGGAGAGTTGGGAGAATTCCTCATTTGGCAAAATATGTTCTTAATTAACGTGTCAGGATGTTTCAGAGGGAGTCGCCTCCCTTCAGCCAGCTAGACCTGGCTCTCACTTAGGAATTTCACTAGGCCCTGCTGTATCTTCAATCGCTGAGCCAAAATCTGCTGTCGCATCCAGTCAAGGGAGTGTGGCTGTGTATAACCCCGAGTGAAATCTCCCCACTTTAGCTAGGTCTTGTCTGAACAGAGTAAAGAAAAGGCTCAGCAGAGGACTGAGAGAAAAAGCCAGAGTGCTCATGGCAACTGGAAAATGGAGTGCCTAACACTACAGAGGGGAAGGCCAGAAGCAGACCAGTAAGGCCATCCAAGCCTGACCTCTAGCAGAATACAGGCCAGAGCATTCCACTTAGAGTCCTGCCAGGTTGGGAGTTTTTCTTCCTTACTGTGTAAACGACACTCTTGAGCCCAATAATTTGTGGTTGAATTGGGGACCTCTTTTACAGCACTGAGGAGCTGGCCTTTTAAATCAGTGGAGCTCTACCAAAATCCATGCAGCTTTGCTGACTGACACCAGCTGAAATTTGGGCCCAATGTGGAATTTACTATGCCTGCAGCAATCCTGAAACCTCTGAAAGTCTTTGTATCTACGAGTACCAAACTAGGCATGGCATCCAACGGGGGGAGGGGGAGGGGCGGGGAGGAAGATGTGCTGATTCTTCTTCATGTATTCTGCAGCAGTGTATTGTAGGGAATCCCCCATTGCATTTTAAATATAAAATAGAGCCTCGAGTACCTCCCTTATAACAACATAAGAGTTTTTTCTCATTTTGCAGATAGGGAAACTGAGACACAGAGGTGAAATGGTCAATAAGCTGACCCTAGACCTCCCGAGTACCCGGTCCAGCGCCCTTTTCACTTCACTACACTGTCCCCACTTTAGCTGAGTGCACTGGGGCAACTTGATGCTGACTCAAATACTAGACTGCCAGTCCTACAATATCTTGCTCATTGGGTGGTGCCCTCTCCCAGAGAACATAGTTTTAAAGCTGTTAACCCTGGATGTACCCAGCATGGGCACGCACATCCATTGTGCTGCTAGGTGTGCCAGCCTTAAAAAAACAAATGTTTAGTTGAGCTAAAATGTGTGTGCATGCTGTGAAATATCCCTGAGTCAGAGATCTACAGGCACAGAGAGACAGATCCTGAGGTGATGTAAACAGAGGTAGCTCCACTGAGAAGTTAATGGACTTACACAAAGCAACTGTGTGTTTGAGTGGAGACATTACTGAAGTGTATCTGGCCTGGATCTTCAGGTAGTGTAACAACTAACTGGCCAGTTTCTTTACTAACTCTCCAGTTTCAATTTTAGAGCAGGTCAGAAACTGGAATCTCTGTTTTGCAAGAGCGTCTGATTATGTCAAATTGTTTTCATTCCAAATTGGAGTGAAAGGTCACAATTTCCTATGAAATGAGAATCCTAAAGAATGTGGATTTTCATTTGTTCCAAATCTGTTTGGATGTCAAATCATTCCTTCTGATAAGGTATAAAATGTTTTGTTTTGACATCAGCAATCCTCTGAATATAATGTATAAACGTCCATAGTAGTACTATATAAGCTGAAACAGAATGAATTACCATTGAAAAGTCAAAAGGGAAGGCTTTGACCTTTACTGAAATGTTTTGACAACATTTCAATGAGAGTCAAAATGAATGATGTAAGCAAAAAGGGAATGTGGGCTCCGGGTATTGGACAGGTGGCCTCAGATGAGGGCCAGTTCGTGCCAAATGTGGTGGAAGCACTTGATACAAATTGGCCGCTGACCTGGCAAGATCAGCCAGGAATCCAGCCCTGAATGGGCTCTCCGGACTGACCAGCACTCTGTCTTTTAGGGCTGGCCCTGCTGGTCAGGCTTGAAATACTTGCAGGGGTAGCACAGGGGAAGCTTGCCCAGCTACTGTGCACAGAACAATTATACAGATCACGTCAATTTCCAGGGCCGGGCAGCAGCTCTAAAACGTGCACGGGTGGGGGGGAATGAAATCGCAGAGCAGTTGTTGGCCCCTGCTGTAAATGTGTTGTCAGTGCACAGCATACACCTGTATATATGTAACTGTGTATGCACAAGCAACTTGAAAATTTCACTGAAGCTAACCGGTATTTTCTGGAGGATGAGAGCTAATCATCGATTTCCGTGATGGCCAAAGGGAAGCAGCCGTTGTTGCTGGGCCTGCAGATTTTCATGACCAACGTTTCAAGGCTGATCGTACCGGCCCGATTCTGTCCACCTTCCTCACAATCAGTACTACTCGGCAAGTACTTCTGCTGCAGCCAGTGTGATTCCGTGTGGAATAATCCTGCTCCACGCGGGCCCTGGTCCTGTAACTGTCTGCGTGCCAGCATGGCCCTACGCCTGTGCGGAGCCCCACAGAAGTCAGTGGGGATCTGTGGGAGTGCAGGGGTTCATCCAGGTAGTCAGTTGCAGCAGTGGGGTCCTGGGTAAGACACGCAGAACCAGGCTCTCTAGCTCAGTCACTGCAGTAAATGAATAGCTAGCTTTCTTACTCTGGGAAATATGGAGACTGAATAGTGGAGCATGATGGGAAAAGCCTGTTGGATGGAAAACTCTGAAGCCAAACAATAGTCTTCGGTGAGCGTTGATTTCTCACATGCTGACTGTGTCCTGGGGGCTGCTCCTGCTGTGTGTGAAGCTGAGCTGGGTGAGAGGACAGAGATGACAAGTTTCTCATCCTTTGCTCTTGTCAGGGCCACTCCCCCGATGAACACTCCCCTGGCTCCCAGGAACCGGCTCTGCCTGCTTTTGTGTTGTCAAACCTCCCTCAATCGGCCTCTATCAAGAAAGAAAGCAAAAGGTCCCACCCTCTGCAGACAGAGAGCTGTCGGGGCAAATTTTGCTGCTTCTGAGCCCATCCTGGAAATGAGGCTCTAAGTGGAAGTGAAAGCTGGGCAGTGTCTGTGTGGAAACTTGGAGGAGAAGCAGGACTGAAGCTGTCATACTTACAAAGGGGTTTGCATTGACATCTCTGCATTTAGACAAAGGCACTATGGAGAAGCCTCATTCTGAACTCGCTCGCTCCTCACTTACGCTGGGGTAAGAGCATTGAAGTCAACAGCCCTGATTGCAGTCTTGCTAAACAACTGGTATGTGGTGGAAAGATAGCTCTACATGGATGCATGCAGAGAAATAGACCATAGCCTCCCCCTGAAGTCAAAGAGCAGAACGGAGCCAGGATACTTTTTGCAGAGCCTGCTCCTGAGATGCACGGAGCGCTCTCTTTTAGAATCTAGCTGACTCCCTTGGCAGCTGAGGTTCATTCAGCACCTTGCAGCAGAGGAGCTGTAAGGAGCAATGACGTGAGTGAATTCTGCTGCACAAACATTCCAGCTAGCTTTGTAATGTTTCTGTTCTCCCTTACCTGCCCCTCATCTTGTGAATCTAAAACAAGGGAGAAAGTTGGTGCAGTCTTCCTGCTCACCTATGAAACTGACTAAATTGTAATGACCTAGAAGAGAAGTTAAACGGCTGAAGAACGACAAAAGCTGGGAGAAAAGTAGCACAGTCTTTAGTCTTACTACAGTAATAGCTGCCTCACCCAAATCTCAGCAGGCCTGCAGGACCAGTAAAAAGAGAGAGTCCTTTCTGCAGACAGTCAGCACGGGTTGGAGCTTGGAGCAGTTTCGGCAAACCCTCCTTCCTTTAACCTGTCCTCTGCTGATGGTGAAAGCCAGTTGCACTGATCACACCCCGGAACCCTGCTTCGTAACTTTTTTTGCAACAAAAAGAGAATTTCAAACAGCAACTCCCAGTATGTAGTGTGACGTGATGGTCCACCCCAAACAGAACAAAGGGGCATGGGCTGGGCCAAAGGAACACACCAAAGGGAGCAGGGGTGTGTATGTGCGTTTGGGGGTGGGGAGGTTGTGCCTCAAGGCATCTTCCTGTCTAGCATCCATGCTCTTCCTGTATTTGCCTCTTACCAACTTCAGTATGAGTGCAGCGCTAAGGTGGCAGGTCCCAAGGAGATCAAATGATCCAAATGTCTCATTCCCATCCCTAGGATAGGACACGATGTCTTTATTGTAATGTATTATGAGCCAAATTCTAGTGCAGCTCCACGGGAGTCAATTGAACGATGCCAGCTTGCACTGGCTGAGGGTCTGGGCCTTTCTGCAAATGCAAAGGCATGTCCTACATGTCAAGGCCTGTCAAAAGAAGTGGTGGCACTGTACTGGGTGAGTGGTACAATGCCCTGTCTGGGCGAGTCTCCTGCCCAGGGCTCTCCCTTGAGAGAATTCTGCTGCTGCGTGCTTCTGCGTCTCCCCCTGCTTTATAATGGGTGGGGGGAGAGGTGCTTTAGCTCCAGTGGTTGGTGTCAGTAGGCAGTGCTGGCATTCCGGCTCTGTTCCCAGGATATTAGCCTGACGACAAGGTCTCATTTATTTCACTGGCGATGTAGACAGAGGATCTCTAGTCCTTATGCACTTGCTTTCTGCTTAGTCCTGAGCATCAGAAATGATGAAGCCAGATCCCCCAGGGCTGTAAGTCAGCACAGCTCCACTGACTTCTGACCCGTAATCCCGTGATAATAAAGCTGTTCAGGGTGGAGATGGTTGACGTCACAAACAGGATTACGCCTGAGCATGACCAGTATGTGACCGCAGCAGGAGCCCATGCACAGGAAAGATCCTGGTTTCTTGGCAGGAAAGGAAGCAGAGAAATGATGCGCTGGAGAACTGTCCAGCTGAATCCATCAGCCTTGAGGAAGTGCTACATGTAGGGGAAGAAAGGGTTTAATTTTGTGTATCTTATCAAGTCCGTGGAATAACTCCCTAATTCAGTGCATTTTTCCATGCAGCCTGATTCACTTCACATGCTGTCCAGAAATCTGTGTCCATCACCAGTGTCACAGCACTTCTCATGTACATTAAATCTGCATTATGAAATTCCTGCTCGATGTTATCAAATGTCCCGCTCGCTGATTACATGATGCGCTGTGAGCTAAATACCTTCAATTTCGGATAAATAGACAGAGATCAGTGACTCTTTAGCAATGCATTTTCCTCCCACATGCAGGTCTTCCCTCTTCTCACAAGAGGGCGCATAAGTCACATTTGCTCAAGTTCCAGGGGTAGCTGTGTTGGTCTGTATACAGCAAAAGTCCCGTAGCACTTTAAAAACTAACACATTTATTTTTTGCAGGCATAAGCTTTTGTGGGCTTTAACCCCCTTGGTCAGATTCAGCTCTAGTGTCTTCCCTTATCTATTCTGTACCTAACGGATGTTGAGTTAAAGCAGGGCACAAAGCACTGCTGAGCAACTAACCGTAGTGCTGGACGGGAGGTGTTCCTGCATCTGAAATGTGAGAAAGGAAGGGTAATAGACTTGAGAGGGGCAAGGAGGTCTAGAAATCAGAGGACAGTAGGGGAAGCTCTCCTAAATTCTAATTCTGGCTTTGACACGAACAGCTAACTTGTGTGGTCTAGGGTAAACATGACACCTGACCCACCTAAAATGCAAACTGTAACAGTACTACAGCCCCACACATCAGTGCAATAGGTATGGCAAATTCTGGGAATTTGCTTGCTGGTCCATCAAGCCACTTCCCTCCCTTCCTCCAATCTTTGCTCAAACTCCACCTCTTTCTAACGGTGCTTTTCAGTGGTAGATCACAATCTCGGGACATATTTATCTTGACACAGCCCCTCTGAGGTAGGGAAACATTATCATCCTCATGTGTCAGTGGGGAACTGAGAAACTAAGTGATTCGCTCGAGGTGACAGAGTCCATGGTGGAGAAGGGAATGAAACCCAGGTCTCCCCCATCCAAAGCCAGAGCTTTAAACATTGGACAAGCCTTTCCCAGCACTGATGGGGCTTTTGTAGAAACACCTGATTCACTTACGTTTAGAAAAAACCTTTCTGGCAAAACGTAAATCCTCACAGCATTTTCCTGCATGTGGTTTTATCTGTGAGCAGGGGAGACCAAATGAATTCTCTGTAACCCATCTCTTCACAATGCTGCTCCTAGCCACAGTTCCTCAGGTGTTTTTCTTTGGGTTTTCCACAACTAAAGCTTCCACATCTTTTTTAATATGTCAGCCTGAAGGCAACTTCTGCTTTTTATAGCCCATGATGGCAATGCTGGGCTTTCTCTCTTTGTCCACCAAAATTCAGCCTCCTAGTACCTGACTCTGAGATGAAGGTTGGCTTCTGTGATGCATAATTCAGCTTTCTAATTCATCTCCATATACATGTACTCTGCAAAAGAGAAGAATGAGGGGGGATTTGATAGCCTTTAACCACCTGAAAGGAGGATGGAGCTAGGCTGTTCTCAATGGTAGTAGATGACAGAACTAGGAGCAATGGTCTCAAGTTGCAGTGGGGGAGGTCTAGGTTGGACATTAGGGAAAAGGTTTTCCTTAGGAGAGTGGTGAAGCACAGGAATGGGTTACCTAGGGAGGCAGTGGAATCTCCATTCTTAGAGGTTTTTAAGCTGTGGTTTGACAAAGCCCTGGCTGGGATGATTTAGCTGAGGTTAGCCCTGCTTTGAGCAGGGGGTTGGACTAGACACCTCCTGAGGTCCCTTCCAACCTGAATATTCTGTGTAACCATTTGCTCACATGAACAGCCAGCTCAGTGACGTCACGTGTTAGGAGTGGGTTTGGAATGGGCATTGCTGTTAGCTCTAATTTCTCAAGGACTTTGACATGTGGTCAGGGCTTAGCACATGCCTCTGTCTGCCATGCCTCTGAGCCTTTGCTGTGATCAGACCTATTCTCTGCTTTGTGCCTCTCCAAGCAGAAGTAGCGTGATGTTTTCTTTCCTGATTAAGCTATGGCCACACCCAGCAGCTCTCTGAATGAATTCACCAGGGATTAGCTCTTCAATGGCGCTCCAACAGTCGTCACTAGCTGAGGATGCTGTGGCCTAGTGGAAGGTTCCACCCGCCCCCTCACTTCTCCATAACTCATGCGTGAGTTCCTCGAGTGTCTTAGAGTTTGTCAGTGTAGTGTAGAAATTGGATAATTATTCCTTTGAAGAGTTTGGAGCCCTCTTGTAGGCTTCCTTGTCATCTCTAGCAGAAGCCTGCCTGCCTTGCGACAGCAGCAGTGAATATAGGTAGCAGAGTCTTGTCTAACTAACAAATATGGTTATTTGGAATCCAGCTGGGGCAGTGTCCTTAGTATTCTTAGTACTGTGTTGACAGCAGCCACGCATGAGGAGTCCAGCATCCATGTTTTGTCAGACAGCACAGCAGGGCGTCCAATCTTTGAGTACAAGAATACTGATGGGGGGGTGTCTCTAACTCCAACCAGGTGATTCCTGCATACCTTCGGAAAAAGAGAGGTGATCAAAGGTCCAGGGCAGGACAGAGGCTGGGAGATCTTCACGATGGAAGATTGGTGTCCTTCCTCTTCCTTGCCCCAACCCCATGAGTGGCAAAGAGATTTCTTTGCTGCATCACCACCTGTTGCAAGAAAGAGAATGAGAAGGACCTGGGGAGCTACGTGATACTTCAGCAAATCATCCCCAGGTAGATCTCGGTGCTGGAAGCCCCTGTCGTAGGATGCGCTCCCTAGTGAGATATAAATGCCATTAAAGACAGTGACACCTATTAACAGGGACAGAGCTTTTCTGGAGCTTTATACAACTGATACCACTGCTTGCTGTGAACTCCAGTAAGAGGCACTTGCCAAAGGGTAACACCTCCCTGCTTACCCGCCTACACGGACACCGATTATCCACATAGACTTGCACTCTCGAGCAATGATACCAATTGTCCATGAGTGGCCGCCCACTTGCAGTGCAGTTGTAGCTTCATAAACATGCCCAAGTATCCAGGCAAACACTAGAGTCCACGGCCATTTCAAAACAGTACTGGGAGCTGTATCGCCACCTGCAAAAATGCACACATAGGTCCACTGTATCGGTACAGCAGCCTGCCTAAACTCATATGGGGTGTATATATGGTTGGATAGGGACACTGATATGCGCTGCTTTGGGGTGAATGGGTGCTTGCCTTTTTGATGATTGTGTGCAGTAATCCTGGTCATCTGTATATGTTGTTGGTCCCATCTTATATACATATTCCCAATTATTGGAAATATACAAATGTCCATCTCCTGCCAGGACAGCAGGAGAACTACACCTTTTCTAATAGGTGCCACTAGTGCCCGTCCATTGTGTTTCTTATCCCGTCTCCTTTGTATCCATGCACTCCGTCAGTCGCTGCCCTCATGCTCTCAAACACACCCATGCTCGTTCTTTACAAGATGGGCTTGATTTAGCAGTCCTTACTTGGGCTAAACTCCCACTGCTGTCAAGGGAGCTTCTCGCCGTACAAGCAGGGCGGAGCTCAGCTACAGCTCAGCATTGGTTTCTGTTCAGGGCTGTGCCACTGCATGGTTTGCTACACAGGCACGATGTCTTCCAGAGTGCCTAAGGGCACCCGTTTCTCCCTGTGCGATTGTCCCACGGGGCAGACCTGGGCTGAGGGGCATGCTGTAGAGCTATGGGTAAGGGCACCTTCAAGAACACAGGAAGGTAGCAGAGTCCCTCTCTTCCCCTGAGTACAGGTGCTACAGTTGGAACCAGCTCCTCGTGTCTTCCCCCAGACCCATCTAAACGTTTAGCAGGATCTGGCTGGGTAAGACGTGCACATTGGGCCCTTGCCAATTTTTCCCTCCCTGCTTGCAGTACATTAATTTAATCTAAGTTAAAAACCCCGAAATAGCTCCCTTGTCGATTATATACCCGCAGGCTAGGGCCTGACTTGCATGTGCTTGTAAAGCACTAGGCATGCCTATGGCACTGGATAGACAGCAAAAAGTGCTCTCAAAGGATGTGCCCCATTAGCTGTTTGCTCTCTTGGTGAATTAACTGATTCACAGTGCTGCCAACTTTCATGTGTCTCAGGATCGCTGGTGTGTGTGGTGCCTCCTCCTCCTCACCCCCATGTTCCCAGTGTAACTGAAGAGCATCTGAAGGTTAGAGGCTCCTTGATATCTGGTAGAGCGTATCAGCTGGCTTGACCAGTTCCCTCATCTCAGTTCATACATGTCATGAATTGTATCTGAGCTGTGTCATGTAAGGTGTCACTGGAGAACTCAGAACATACTGATCTGGAGCATTTGTGTGTGGCAGCTGTACAGTAAATGCCCAAGGAACCAAACCTAGCTGAGGGAATATGTGGCACTCAAATGTGTTGATGAGACAAGGGGTTGGGGGGAGTGGGAGAACAGGTTTCTCCCAGATAAAGGACAAGAATGCTTCCAGCCAGGTGTCAGAATTGACTAGCAATTGTATGTCAAGTGTCCATTCATTTGCATCAGAGGGGGCAGGAACAGATCAATTAATATTATAGCAAACACCCTTGGGGGAAGAGACCAGCATGGATCTTCCTTCCTCACTGGGTCTCAGGAACTCTATTGCAAGGGGTAACATTCAGAATAATCCCTTTCAAACACACACAAGGCTACACAAGGGAGGCAAAGAAACCTTAAGACTCTTATCTGATACCTAGACAATAACTTGTTGAAGTCTTAGAAGTGAAATACTTCCTAATGCCATTTCTTCATAATCATTTCAGTCGTTATGTCCTCTATGTGATCTTACTTAAAACTGGTGCAATTAACGAAGCTTATTTTAATCTGAAATCCCCCCCCCCCCCGGGTGGTATTTGAATGGAAGGGATAGCTCACTCCAGGCCAAGTGCTAAGAGAGGAAATGCACAGCTTTAGAAGAGCCAATGAACCTTCTTGTTCTGCTGAATAGAGCAGGAAAGGGCTGGACAGTACAAAGCACAGGGTCTGGGGAAAATTCAGGACCAGGAAGTGTTGGGATCATCTTCCCAGCTGTAAATGAAGCTGCTGGAAACCAGCAAGTGATGGGGTTGCTGCTGGAGGCAACCTCATGTCCCACTAGCAGATGAGGGCTGCACAGCACAGAGGCAGAGGGTGTGCTGCTAACTGAGGGACAGCAGAGCCCTGTGGCAACAGAGCATTTAAGGCAGTGGGGGCTACAGGACAAGTGGTGACACCCCTCCCTGGTCTGGATTGCACCCGGAACGTGACAGCCAGTCCCCCCGGGAGGAGAGTAGCTGGGGATCTCAGACTTAGCACGTTTGTTTTAAAGTGAATTCCTCACCTCTAGAGGTGCGAGAGACGCTTGGCCCGCGGGCCACCTGTGACCAAAAGGCTCAGAGGCCCGAAGTGAAATAAAAATAGCCCAAAACATCTCCCTAGGGCCCCATCTCCAGGGCAGCTCTCCATTGTGCAGGGCGCGGCTGGTAATGGCGTGAGCGGGTTTCCTGTGCCCGAGGAGCGGGGCTCCCATCCCTGGGGGCTCCCCGGCTCTCGGCTGGCCTTGGCCCGCCTCCCCAAAGCAGCCGCGGCTTTCCCAGGGCTGAAGGCCCGCCAGTGTCTACGGGACCGCGCCTGGACCCCGCCTAGCGCCCCCGGGCCCCACCGCAACCCGAACCCTGCTCCCCGGCCCCGGCCCGCTCCCTGCGGCGCCGCGACACGCGGCGGGGCCCGCGCGGGGTCTTGGAGCCGGGCCCGCCGGGCCGCGTGTGCGGGGCCAGCAGCAGGGAGATGCCGGAGCCCGCCCGGCCCGTTCGGGCTCAGCCGAGACCGCCGCAGCCCCGGCGCGGCGCCCACCCCGCGGCCGGCCCGGGGGATTAGCGGCGGCCGGAAGAGCCGCGCCGCTG